>SCDZ01000155.1:0-324442 GCA_004143845.1 Drosophila lacertosa | reverse complement strand
AATATAAAAAATATTAGATAAAATATATATATATATATATATATATATATATATATATATATATATATATATATATATATATATATATGTATGTCCTCTGATAATAGCCAAATAATGTCCAAACGTTTATCTAGTTGTTAAAACTAAAGTGTGCTCAAATCATGTAAATATGTTTAATTATCTTGTTTTCGAATACAAAATGGTATTTAGTTTGTTAAGTAGCTCTGTTAAAATGTATAATTTTTTAATAAAATAAACATTGTTGCCTCTTTGCTCATTTTATTTTAACATACAACATATAAGAGATAGCTATAGTTTCCTATATTTCATATTATTAAGTAAGGCTCGAAATTAAGAGTTTATTATGTGAGTTTATATTATTATTATTATGGTTAATGTATTCTGGTTTCAAGGAGGTTTCTTAAGACTCAACGGTAACAAGCATACTTTGCGGCGCTGGGACTTCAGCTGTAGTTATAGGCAGGTAAGACGGCTCTTGGCCCGATTAAGAGGCTTTGTTAGGTGGGCAGGCCAAGGTCGTCAAAGCGCACGAAGAAAGTTCGCGAAGGACAGAGATGCGAATAGAAACAGAGGCGCTGCCCGCGAACGAAATGCCAAAAGAGAGTTAGGGAAAGAGCGAGAGAGGGAGAGGGAAAGGGAGAAAGAGGCAGAATATTACCTTGGGGCAGGCATTTGAGCCAGGTAGATTGTCTCTTGTACGGTTTCTATGCGAGCGGTTTGAGTGAAATCTTTTCATTGGATAAGTGGAAAATAAGCCTGGTGCCTATCAACACAGCGATGGCGACACACGCACACACACATACAGCGCAGGGACCGGCTTAAAAAGTGCTCGACTAGCTGGTTGGTCTGCCTTTCGTTGGCGTTCGTTGGTCAAACCGAGTGTGCGTGTTTGTGTGTGTTTGTGTGCGTGTGTGTAGGATGCATATCAGGTATATATTGAGGCGCAGGCATTGGCGTAGTGCGGGGCAGGCCAAGGCAACACACTCGATCAGGCCTGACAGGCAGGCAGACAAATGGACTCGGACTGACAGGCAGCGCTACCTCACGCACACACATACACACACACACATATATATATACTCAGTGAGTGAGTGAGAGAGACACACACAGAGTCAGAGGCCCGACCCGAGTGTCGACCCGGGCTGGCCCGGGTCTGCAGTCTTTAGTTTTCTTTTAGCGTACCGTTCGTTTTTCACATGGTCTTTTAACTCTGGCTCTGACTGAAGTCGCGTCGGTCGCTTCGGTTTCGGTTATCGTCTGCTGCTGATGTCGCCGCTGCTGCTCAACAAAGAAAGCTGGTCGAATTCAGCGCAACTTTTGGATCAGTTCGGTTTTGTGCCTGGACGTGAACAGAAGTGCGCGCGAGAAGTGTTCTTCAGTCTCCATAGAGCAGCAACATATCATTACATTATCTGCATTATCTACATTATATGCAATTTTAGACACTAAACGGCATTCACATTTGCTACCAACATTTTTTGTTAAAGTGCGTTTAACCCGAGTGCATCGTCAAGAAGAAAAAAAGAAATCATATCTTCAAAGAGAACCAACCACAACAACTGGATTATATTGCAAATTGTTAATAACAATTTCGCCTATCGATCTTTTCAACTATAATGCGGTGTGTGTATTCGTTTTGTTTTTAATGCATTTACTAAAAATTTTCGAAAATTCATCTTTTTAAAACGTAAAGTTTTTTTGTTAAAAAAATGAATTTTCTTTTAAAAAAATATACAAATATTTTAAAAATTAATAGAATCATTAATTAAATCACTTTCGATTGCAAAAGCCAAAAATCTGTGAAGTTTTCAATTGTTGCGCACGACTTTCAAATATTTTCCAAAGAACAATGATAATGTATCTGGGAACTGTTCAGTTTTGATATTTCACTCAATATTGCGCAGCTCAGAAATGATTTATCTGTTATAAATTCAAAGTTTTTGTACAATATAAAAAAGCGGAAAATTTGAACGCCCCCAAAAAAAACAAAAAAAAATGTTACAAATTCTAACAAAATTTTTGAGATACAAGCAAGTTGCATTGCTGTTGCATTTGCATTGTTGAAGGAAACAAGTCCTGTTCGATATTATAAAGCCAGCGACAACAATTCTTGCCATGTTAATCACTTGATATTCATTGTGTGTGTTTATTTTTTTCTTATTCTGTTCTCTTTTGCATTTGCCAAACACCTCTTTTTTTTTTTTGGAATTTTCTGTTACGAACGCTTTTGCATTTTGGCAATAAAACTTTTTTGGCCCATTGAACACACACGATCAAAAATCCCAATAAAATCATCATCAAATTATTAAATATTCATTCAAATCAATAACGCAACAAACAAATCTCGTTATCCACCATTAGTTGGTTGCCATTACGCTGCAACCACAGTTAAAGGCAACAAGACGGCAACGCCAACGCCAACAGCAAGGACAACGCCAGCGACGGCAGCTACGGCAGCGACGGCAACGACGACATCTTGCCGCATCCGCATTCGCAACCGGCAGCGAGCCCAGCAAAAGAACAAGCACACCGCGCGGCAGGACAATGCGGATATGTGGTCCACTCTGCTGCTGCCATTGCTGCTGCTTCACCTTAGCTATCTGCATGCCACACTGGCCATGGCCACGGCCAGCGGTGGCCTAACCGTGATCGAGGGCGCCAGCACCACCACCACAACGACCAGTAGCAGCAGCAGCAGCAGTAGCAGTAGCAGCAGCAGCAGCGCCAGCGCCACCAGCACCAGCGGCAGCAACATGGCCGTTTCGACGGCGCCCGCTGCGGCCGCATCCGGCCAGCGGAAGCGGCACCGCAAGCGGAACAGCAGCTGGTACGATTATCGCAACTACAACGAAAACACCACCGCTCTCGAGTGGATGAATCCCTGCGGCGGCTCCTACTACACACCCTCCGCCAACGAGCGCCGGCGCGCCCAGCGGCCCAAGCAGGTAAGCTAAGCGCCTTCTAACGAAAAGATTGACTCTTTTCCCCAAAAACTAACTAACTGTGATTTTCCTCTATTCGTTCTCTTTTTTTTTTGTTTTTGTTGGACAGATCTTCAATCAGCTGAAGCGTGCCGCCGGCACCGAGTACCGCGAGCTGAACAGCACGCAGGAGCTGAAGGGCATCGATATTGGGGACATGCAGGTGTGGTCCTTGCACAAGTACAACTACAAGTTTCTGCCCAAACTGAAGCCCAACTCAACGGTACGTTCAATTAAATGCTCAGTTTCATATTTGTATCTATCAGATACATATTAGATATGTAGGCTTAGAATGGCTGTTAAATTATCTTCGCTCATGCGTTCTGTGTTGCATTTCTTTCTCTCGCTCGCTCCCATTTATAGATCGCCCTGAAGCGCTGGTACCGCAACATGCAGACCTATGTGGCGAGCTTCGCGTATTTGCGGCGCGTGCAGATCAACTGGGATCGCCAGTACCTCAAGCGCGAGTCGGCTGTGGCCAAGGAGCTAAAGAAGCTGCTGCTCAGCTCGCGCAGCATGCTCTGCGAGCTGGAGACGGCGGTCAATCGCACGTATCCGGCGCCCGCTCCGGCTCCGGGCCGGGCAGCGGCCAAGCAGCGCCGGGCCATGCAGCTGCCCCAAATCTCGCGCAACGACATGAACAGGCGACTCAAGCTGCGCAGCAAACGTCGCCCGGATGCGCCGGCAGAGGTCACCACTGAGACGGCAGCGGCGTCAGCGGTCAGCGCAGTCGGCGAGGCGGACTCGCTGGACATGCGCTTCGTGAAGCATCATTATTATGAGTTTCTGCGCACCATGTGGCAGCTGCTGCGGCGCGACAGCAAACGCGAGCGTCAGCAGCAGCGCCAGCGCCGCCAGCGTCGCCAGCAGCGCCAGCAGCGGCTGCGACAGCAGCTGTCACCGTTGCCGTTGCACCAGCAGCAGCAGCAGCATCTACACCAGCAGCAGCGTCAGCGCCAATGGCAACAGCAGCAGCAGCAGCAGCGACTGCAGCTGTCGCTGGCCATGGCCGGGCAGCGCAGAGAGTTCAACGAAGTGGCCAAGCCCCTCACCGATGTGTCCGACGGGGCAAGCGGACGGCGCGGCAAGCGGCAGCAGCCGCACGCAGCCTCAATGTCAACGTCAGCGTCAGCGTCAACGTCAACGTCAGCATCAGCATCAGGAGCAGCAGCAGCAGCAGCCAAGCGACACCTGCGCCGCGTGCTGCGCACGTGAAAAATGCACAATAATACTATGTATATTACTCCGCAATGCAACCCTCAGCTCGCCTAGTTTAAGTAAATTATTTAATGGAGTTCGCAAACAAGTTTCTCCAGCTCATTCCCACTCGCCCACTCACACACTATCGCTCTCCCTTTCTCAATTCGCAAAGTTAATTGTTTATCGAGCCACGGCTAAGAAGCAGCAAATGTATGGCTTTCTCTTCACTCATCCCCTCTCGCTCTCGCTCTCAAGTACTCTCTCTCTCTCTCTCTCTCTCTCTGTCTCTTTCTCTTTTTGGCAGTTGCCGTTCTAGTCACACATGCGCAACTGCAGCAGACAACATTTAACACATTCCAAACATTTATCAACATTCCTAGGTAACATTTGGCATCCAAACCATCTCGAAAGTATTACAAAGTGTTATTTCAACCTTTATTTATATTATTTTTAATTTTTTTTCTCAGTTTGTAAGTTAAATTATATATATATATATATACTATATGCTATATATATATATGTTCTTAAAATGAATAGAGTAGTCTTTTTTTTCTCTTAGTTTGTAATCCTTGTTAAACTGTGATATAGTCCTTAGTGTTAATCGCATAATGCTAGGTTAGTCTGTAATATTTTTTAAATATGAGTTTATGAAATTGTAAATAGATAAGTTACAGCACTCACAACATACACACACACACGCACTTTTTTCTATATTTAAATATGGTATGATAAGCTGCAAAAGAAAGCAAGTAATAAACGCAAATAGTACAGAAAAATAAAAGTTGAATTAGATTTTTCATTTTCTGCCCAATGTACGTCAATTGTTAAACAATTGGGATTTGTCGATTCCCGAGAGTACGCCAATTCTGAGCTGTTCCAGAAATCTCTAAGTTAAGTACATATTTCAATATACTTATGTACGTATTCGGGAAACGAGCTTTTGCAATCAAAATTAAAGAAAAAAATTATATATACACTTGTTTGATTTTTATGAATTTCTTTTTTAAAAGATAAACCTTTGTTTGCAGCAATTTGATGAATTATTGATCCCAGCGATTCGTAAAATAACTTTTTGACAACTGGATATAATAAAGACAATTCTACATTAGCCTGGGATTTTTCGAATACATCAAATTTTGAGCGCAATTATGCCTGTGAGTATAATTTAAAGATAGTTTGTTCGTAAATAGACCAAAGTGTTCTATCACAAAGATATTAATGGCATAATTTTTGGCATATCGTGATCGTCTGTTCTCGAAACACGTTTAACTATATGTATATACTGCAAGAGAGAGTTAATATTTCAGGAGTTGCAGGAGGTGCAATTCCGAAATTGGCCTCTTCAGATGTTGCCTGTTGTCTATTGCTGCGTTTACGATCGTCTTGTGTTTTAGCGCCCTTTCAATATTTATATGGGGCCCGCAGATCGTTTCTCTTTATGGCTGCAGTGCCCTCCAATTGTGTCCAGCTCAGCGCTGGCTTTTATGATCATTGGCAGCGGCGTCAAACTATTAGCACGTGCACCCAACACCCGGCACCAGGCAGCCGAGAGGCAGCTGCCTCATGGAGTCGGAGCTGAAGTCAGACCTTGTCCAACGCCTCCACCTGCCTACCTGGCCGTCGTCTGTGCATTGGCCATTGTCCATTTGGCGGACTCAATGAAAACGTCAGGGGCTTTGGCAGCGACCTTGAGCTGCATCAATGAGCAGAATTTGGCTTAGAGCTTAGTTGATCTCGGCTAACTAACTCAATGAACTTTAAGCTACCGTTTAGCTGGGCTAAGTAATGCTTAAACTAAGTGCTTAAAGTACACACACACACACATACACATTGATACAGAGATCATGCACTTGTTGTTTGGCTAAGCTCTTAGCTCCTTGCCGTCGACACAATAAAGTGTAATCCTTGCTTTGTTTTAAGCGGATTTACGCAAATTTACTTTTTAATGCGTTGGCTTATTGAGCCTAGTATGGAAGCAAGCTCCGCTTAGGGCGCTTAGTGGCACCTTTGAGGCGACGAGTCCGTGCGGGGATTAGCCAAAAACGGCCAAAACGGAAGCTGCCTTTGAGTGCAACAGTTCGCCAGCTAGTTGAGCGTTGGGTCGCGCTGTTCACGTTCTGCTGACCAGGGCCAAGTGTTGACATGCAAATGGATTACAGACCGGACCTGCAACAACAACAACAACAACAACAACAACAACTACAACATAAGCAGCAGCAGCAGCAACAAAAATATTTGAATATTATGCCGCTGCCGCTTTGGCTAAGCCGTTTATTGATTGCAATCGAGCGGAGAGCAACCAACGGCCAGCGGCCAGGAAGCTGACCGTGTTAGTTAATCCAGGAGCGGTGCCTAAGCCGAGCCGTGCTCAGTGTCAAGTGTCCCCGTAGCTGAGCCAAAGGGTCTCGAAGGGCCTAAAGTAGGTGTTGTTATGTTTTTAGCTGTCATAAATATTGTAAAACTTCGTAAATATTTAAACAGCGTGCACAATAAAGGCAAATGGTAAAAGGCTCGCTCGGGTTTTGCTACGAGTTTGCGTTTCCTTGTTGGCCTGCCTCTATTGTCCTGGCCTGGCCATAACGGTGGTTGCTTTGCGGCTGCCACGCAGCAAGCCAGAGCGAGACAGTCGCCCAAAACGCAGGGTGCGACAGAGACAGAGAGAGAGAGAGAGAGAGAGAGAAAGGGAGAGAGAGAAGGAAGTTGTCTCTACCTGTGCTTAGTTTTGAAATTTGAATATGACCATGGCCGGGCCTAAAGATTAACAACATTTAATAACCCATCATTTCTCGGGGCATTTTTGGCTTGTCCCGCTTCGCTCCGCTCGGCTCGTCTTTTCTCGGCTCGGCTCGTTGCCTTTGTGCACAATTTTTAGCCATAATAATGCAGATAACTGCATTTTGTGCCTTGTCCGGCCTTTGTTCTCAATGTTTCTATGCCAATGTCTGTGCTGTGTGCCATGTTCGCTGCCACTTTTTGCTATTGTCCTTTTTATTTTACAATTTCTTTTTATTTTTGCTTTTTATTTTTATTGTCTTGCCGCAGTTGTTTCCTGGAACACTGCCCCGTTTTGGGCCAGCGCTCAAATTAAGTGAGCGTTCGAGCGAGCCAGCGCCAGTGCCGAAAAGAGACAGCAAGCGATCTCACTTGGCTCGATCGGCTGCCAAAGTGGCAACTCAATAATCAGTTGCTTTTGACAACCACTTAAATCGAGAGTCAATTGAATAATTTGTTGACACACTTAAGTAATTGATATCGATTTATGGCTAATCTAAACGCCATTTGAAAAACAATTCCTTGCCTATTATTTATTGTAAGCTGTTTAGCATTAGTTAAAGTTTATTGTTTACTAACTCATATTTCAATTTAAATGAATTTTAATTGCATTTTTCTTTGTTTCTCATTTAAATGTTTTCCCTGAATATTTTCAATATTTGGTCACAAATTTTATTGGCATCGACGAAAGAATCTTTCAGTAGCCATTTCAGAGCATTTTAAGTGCTGCCTTTGTATATATATATTAATTTTTGTTATTTCAAATGCCTAAGACCGGGTATATCAGCCTGCCACGTATGTGTGCATAGCGTGCATTGTACAGGGTATTTGCTGGTCGTTTAGCAAAATGTTGAACTTACATAAATGTTTATACTATTTGTTTTTGTTATTGTTATTGCCATTGCTATTGCGAGTGCTTTGCCGTTAATTGAAATAACGAATCCAGAGCCGATCCCAAAGCTGTTGGGCGTCATTCGATTCCAAGTCTGCAGCTCTATTGAAATGGCCGCAAAGGCTCTTGAGTACCGATAAAGTCAGCCCATGAATACGAATGTTTATATAAACACATATAACATATATTTGCGTACTCTTGCGTGTATGTGTGTGTGTGTGTGTGCAAATATACAAATGTGTGGCTGGGAAGCTTTTGGCTAAGTTTCATGTGGTTCCGGTCTCGCATCGAGAATGTAAATCACGAAACAGCATCTAATTGTATAATTTGCGTGTGTGTATGCCTTTTTTTCTTCTTCTTCATTTGGTTGTTTATTTGGTGGCTTTTGTTTTTATTAACACACATTTTTATGGTCATTTATGTAATTTCATAGAGTGCGGCCACATAAATCCCAAAGCGAGTTCTCAGTTGACAGTTGACAGCGCTGCGAGCTGGAAGGCGCTGGGGCGCGGGGGGCAGAGGGTCAGAGGGGGGGTGGTCGGCGGGCGGCGGGCGGGGCTGTGTATCTTTGCCTAGCAGGCCTAACAAATTTTGCGTATGGCTTAATAAACATGTCGTTGAACTGTCGCCAGCAACACTTGTGTTAAGTTTATGGCGCAGACGCGCCTGCCTGGTAGCTCATTGTTGTTGCTGGGCTTTTAAGCACCTAAAAACACTTTTTAATTGTTCAAAATTCTTCTTTTTTTTAGTTTTTGTATATAGTTGTTTTTGTTGTTTTTCGTCTTTCGTCTTCTTGTGCGCCGTGCACATTGAACTTGAGCCGACAGCAAAAATAAAAGCAAAAACAAAAAAAAAAAAACAAGAAAAAACAACACAGCGCAGCAAACAGCAACAGAAACAGAAACAGCGCAGCACAAAAATTGTAATTACCATGAGTAATATTTTATTACACTTTGACACTGAAGGAAAAACTTCACAAGAACAACGGCTGGGGGGAAAAAAAAAAACTAAGAAAAAAAATAATAAGTAAAAGGAGAACCGACGAGCAAAGAAAAGCCAACTTGGCCAAGACGACAACGTCGTTATGCTCTTTAAAAACGCGAACCAGTTTACATATGAGCCAACACAGTCAGTCAGCCAACACTTTGGATAGCAGCATTAATAATATTATCTAATTTTTTTAGACATGAAACATAAATTTTACTTAAATTTAAAAATTAGTTTTGATTGCCCAGTATTATTATTATTATAATATTATATTATTTGTATTGAAAGCTAAACTACATTTTGTGCAGGGTATTGAAAGCAAAAACTTGGCCATAGACCAGTTAAAATCATCCAATAAAAAGTGCAACAAATTCGTAAATCTTTTGCAGTACTTTGCGCATAGTACTCAGAGCAGCAGCAGCACAAACAACAACAACAACGACAAGAACAACAACAACAACAACCGCGTTGGCAACTAACTTAAGTAGCGGTAGCAACAGGCTACTAACATGTTTATGCTACTTTTATGAGGTGGCAATAAAATCGAACCAAGTACGAAAATAAAAATGAAAAAGGCAAAGGCGAAGCGGGCGACGGTTGAGATGGGTGAGATGTGCTGGCTCGCTCGCACTCGCCGCTGGGCCCGCGGGCGGCATTAGCTGTCCCTGTCGCACTGGCTGGACGGCAGGATGGCCGCACACACAATGACTTCATCGATTTATAGCGGTCACGAGAGACGACAACTTGGACTTGGCTTGGGTTTTGGGCTCTAGGCCAGGACCGTATTGGTATTGGTATTGGTATTGGTATGGGTATTGGTATTGGCAGCGGCTCTCGGTTTTTGGTTGTTGGTTGTTGGTTTTTGGCTTGCTCGCCGACATGGGCGACTTGCGTTGCGTTTTTATGATGATATTGTTTTGCATTTTGCACATAGGACTTTTGTTGTGCGCACTCGGTTTCGGTTTCGGTTTCGTTAGCGTTCGGTGCGTGCGGTGCGTGGATTAAGCCACGTCTAGGCCGCCACGAACGGTGAACGGGGCCTGGCCAAATGCGTATTCCTGGAACTTGCGACGCGCTCTGCGGCCTCATCCTCGGCTGCATTTTATGGTTTGTCGTCATAATCACCGGCACAGCATCTCCGTCTCCAGCCGAAGAAACTTGGCATCGGCATCGGCATCGGGATCAGCATCGGCATCGACTGCTTGCACCAGTGACACACTCAACGCGGCGTCATCGTCGTTATTGTCACTTGATTTATGCGCGCCTGTCGATTGGCATAAACCAGCCACGCCCCCACACCCGCCCTGCCCCCTCTCGACCCGACGACATAAAATGTGCATCCTTTCGTTAGAGAACACGTTAACTGTTAATTCAATTCCAAGTTAAACTGGCATTCACGTTCACCTTTTCGTCTTCCTTGTCCTTTATGATGGCTATTTAAAGGACTACATGATTTATATATATAAAAAAAAAACACATATCAAAGTTCAAATCTTCTTCGATAAAATTCTGCTCATGTATCTATTTATAATTGAAATATTATTTTCTCACTGTTAGCTATGTATATATATATATATATATATATACATATGTATATCTAGTCAAATGGGGATTGTTCGAGTGATTTTCGAGAAAGAAGCACCGTTAACACTTCCGTTATGCGTCTGGCAGCTCCCACATTGGCATTGGCATTGTTGTTCAGGTGTTTTGTGCGCTATTGCTGCAAGTTGGCTGTGTGTGTGTGTGTGTTTTGTTGTCAATAGGGCCAAACAAATATCAGGAAATGTCATCATTTTGTAAGACAGGACTAGCGACTGAATGGGACAAGCGACGGGGAAATTGAATTGAACATATTGAATGCGAAGACTCGCAGGACACCAAGGCGAGCCACACATGGCGCAAAACTGGCTGAGAGAAAGCGACCGAGTTTAGTTGCCTGCTACGACACTCAATCTGCAGTCGAGTTTGCCTCGCACAAAATGTCATTGCGCAGCTGCGCAGTCGACGTCGAGACGAGCCGCACAGCGTCTTTTTCCCCTAGTGTTGTTGTTGTTGTTGTTGTTGTCGTTGTTGTTGTTGTTGCCTTTGGCTCGTTTGTTGTATCAGCGTCTTTTCTACTCTTGTCTTGTTTGCATTGTTCTCGCTCAACAGATTTGATCAGTTTTTAATGAACTTCATTCATGTTTGAATGACTTTGATCAGTTCCGCTCTGGCCTCGCCTTGCCCTTGTCTTTGCCGTTGCCTTTGGCCTCTATCCTCTCTTTGGCTCTGGCAAACAATAGCAAATACACAAACTTTTTAAACGCGTGCGCCGATTGTCGCTCACTTGATGTTGTTGGTGTTGTGACAGTGACAAGAAGATGCACGCACAATATGCTGTCTATCTGTCTGTGTGTGTGTGTGTGTGTGTGTGTGTGTGGGTGTGTCTGTCTAGCTGTTGTGTTCGTCTACGAATTAGAAAGTCTGAATGGCACACGCGACGTATGTGCAATGCAGACATTCCGCTCAGTCCAGGTTAATCCCGGCTAGCGTCTAAGCCGCTTTGTCCACCATCATCCCAAGCAACCACTGAGCGGCAGCATGATGATCATTATGCGTCAAGATCAACGAGGCATACAAAATACATATTTTCACCAAGTGCCGACCGACGACGGGGCCCCAAAGAACAACCAAACACTAACAACAGCAACAACAACAACAACAACAATAATGACAACAACAATAAACAGCAACAGTGCCACTTTTAGTTTTGATTGCGCTTAGCGAGAGTGAGCGAGCTGGAAAGAGCCAGGTGGTGGCACATCATTGATTGAGGGTCCTTAAAAGGGTACAAATAATCAGAAAATTGTATTAAATGTCCCACATAATGAAACGAAAAGAGCAACCATAGCAACAGCCAACACCAACACTAACAACAACAGCAACAGCAACACCAACAACAACAACAACAACATCTTCTCCGATCCAATGGTCGTCATATTGAAATTGTTATTGTTGCATGTCAGAATCCGCAGCTGGGGCAAAAGTAGAAGATCTGTTAAGACGACGCGTTGAGCGTGATGATGATGATTATCATTATTGAGGCACTCTTGCTTTGATCTCTCGCAACGGACACTTGCGCCCAGCCCAGCCTTCGGCTAGGCAAAGCGTCTTACTGCATCCATGGATTCCATGGGCGCAGCAAGTGCAGTCGCCTCTGCCTCTGCCGCTGCTGCTGCTGCTGCTGCGGCTGCTGCTGCTGCTGCCGCCGCCAAAGTTGACGCATTGTGTCACTGTCAAGTGTTGCGCCGTGTGTGGAATCTGCCTCTGCTCTATTTGTATTTGTTTGATTTGTGATTAATGCTGGAGTGTGTGGCAGACTGTGAGACTTAAAAAAAAAAAAGAAAAAAAAGTGCGGCCACTCTGAGTGTGTGTGTGTGAGTGTCGGATTTAATCAGTGATGGGAACGCGCTGTGTCTGCTTGAGCATTTAGCTTAGATGCAGTCACAAACATTCGCTAATTCGTCGCTACAGGGTATTTGTATAAAATACAATATATTAACAAAAAAAAAAAATACTTAAAGCCAATTGAGATGTCATTTGATTAAAACGTTTGCCATAATTGATTGTAGGCTTAAGATAAATAGTCTTTTTTTTATAGCCTTCAGCTGCCATCCCATTGCGTATACGCCACGTGAGACGTTGGACGAGAACAAAGAGCCCAATTCGCACAACGAGCTACATTTCAATTTCGTGCGATTAGCAATGGTCAAGAAGAGAGTCAACGCAACCTGGCCGGGCCACCTGGCGCAGTGGGAGTTAATTGACGCATTGAGCGACTGACAGACTGAGCGACTTTCGAGAGCACCTTGCGGGCCTGCTGGCCAGACGGACTGACCGACTGTCTGGCTGGATGTCTGCCTGTTTTTTGTTGCGACTGCTGCTTGGCTTGGCTGGGTGGTCCTAGACACGACACTTTAGACATTTTGTCGTTACCTTGCAAATTGAGCGGCGAGTGAGACACAGGGGCGGCGGGGGCGTGTCGTGCACAGCTGGTCGCCTGTTGCCGTTGCTGTTGCTGTTGCTGTTGCCAACGCCGACGCCGCCGCCGCCGCCGCCGCTTGTGTAAATATTTCCTCATTTTATTTGTGGCACACAAAAGAAGCAAAGGCGGCCTGGACATATTGTTTTAACACATTAGCAGCGCAATGCAACAAATAATTTCCATAAAACGCTGCCACGACAATGACGACAACGTCTGTAAATGGAGCGGCTACGTCGACGGCAACGCCGGCTGCGCTGCCAATAGACTGCGAAGTCAATTTCAATGCACGAAAGAGATATGTCACAGGAAGAAAATATTAGTCTTTGTCATTAGGCAAAACAAAACAAAACAAAGCGAAACAAAACAAAAGGCAAAAAAAAAAAACACAAAACAAAACACCAACAGGCCTCAAAGCAATCCATGGATGGTTACAGCTTTGGACGCCGCGCTTCGGGGCGGCCGCCGTGGCCCAGAGTCCACAGTCAGAGCCGCAGTCAGAGCCTGAGCTCGGGTCTGTATGTTTGCCTGATGTTTGCCCACCAACAAAGTTAACACTGGAAATGTCCAAGAGCTGTTGTTGCCACATTCACATGATTTAGGCAGCAACAACAGCAACACAAACTCAACACAAAATGTTTCCCATCATAAAAACTTCTTCGTCTTCATCTTTATAAAGAGTCCAAAAGTCCATAACGAAGCAGGGGAAAAAAAAGGGCAACAACAACAACGAAAAAATAAACCGACTTTAGACAAAGCAAACGAAATTAAAAACGGTTCAAACGCTTTGCTTGTGTAAGCAATTGGCTTGTACCCGCAAACCCCATTTCATTTCATCCCACCCCACCCCACTCCAGCGCACTCCACTCCATTCCACTCCAGCCCCTGTCCAGCCCCCAAACACGCCCCACTCCGCACACCTGCCGAGGTCGCATTCTCTCTCTCTCTCTCTGTATTGCTTATCTTGTGGATAGCGCTGCGGAAATGCCACAGGCCGTGGGGCAGGGGCAGGGGCAGGGGGCGGTAGTTGGGCAACATTTTCTAGAGCTGACAGATCAGCTGCTGTTTAGGATTTTCTACGTAACAAGCTAAGCACTCGTTTGCATCTACTCATCCCGCAAATGATTGGGAAAATATTGTGATTTTTTCTATTCGGGTGGCTGCAACGACCGGCGGTTGTATGGGAGACGGGGCGTGGGTGGTCCACTTTGTTGCGCTTAGCGGCAAATCCCACTGCTGCCGTATGCTAATTCCCGTTGCTTGACGCCGTCCGCTGCATATAAATAGACTAATTAGCGAAAAACAACAATTGAAGCTGCCCAGGGGCAGCGTGGGAATCACAGGATGGCAATTGTGCTCGTAGATAAGCTAACTGATCTGTGCCCAACAGTACGAGACTTTGAGCAGTCAAATAAAATGCAATTGTTTTTAACAAATTACAATTTTCTTAGCGTGCGGTGCATTAACTTTTGGGGACTCACTCTAAGCTATTGAAAAAATCATTTCCTTTTTTTAAAAAACACAAATTGTTAACTTATGTTATGAGTAGTCTTTAAATAAAATGCTATAATGGATAATTAAAAGATATAAATTTATTTTATTAAAAATTTACACAAATTAATTTATTTTAATATATACCAACAAATATGTTGTTCAAGAAAAAGAATTGTTTTTAAAATTTGCGGTGTCTTTCCACTTGCTTTACCAGCTAGGCCCGAAGTGTAACTGACCTTTAGCTCAGTTTAAGTTGTGTCGTAGTCAGTATAAATAAATGTTAAATAAATATTTGGACACCAACATGCAGTCATAATTAGATTAGATTAGGCAAAATATGCAAGTTTGCGAATGCGGATTTCAATTTCTGCACATATTTGTCAATTCTTTTGGCTGACCACTTGAATTTTGGTTGTTGGCTCATGGCATGTTTGACGTAAACAAAAAGTGTTGATGGAATGTCCGGTTTGTGGCCCACATAATTACCCGGAAAGCGGTCGAATGTTATCAAATGTTATTCCTGATTAATTTACTTTTAAAGCAAGACTCGAAAATTTTATACACACAATGGCAAAAATCTAAGGGCATGCAAAAATGAAATGTCTTGTTTGCTATTATTCCATTGACGTAAGTAAATCAAGCTTTTTTTCTTGAGCGGTTTATTTTTGGCCCGGCAACGGAAATGCCTGCGTACGATGGTCGCAAATTTTCATTGGGAGTATTTATGGAACTTCCACAGTAATTTTTATCGAAAACTTACACTTGAATTGAAATTCTTTCTTTGTGCCATTAACAACGCATGGCTTTGTTTAAGCTCTTTTTATTTTTGGGTGGCGACAGATATCTATTCGATATATATATATATGTATGTAGCTGGCTCTTTTGTGAGACTGTGTCAAAACTATCGCGATTATGAAATCATAAACAGACTTTACCATAACTGGAGCAGAGAAGGTCTTTGCTCATGTGGAGCTTTTTATTTAATGTTTATTTTAGGCTAACTAAAAAGGTCTTGGATGGGGTATATTGGTTTGGCGACAGCTAGAGTAAGATGTCTTTGAACTTATAAGATGAAAATCCTGGACCATAGGACAGGTTTTATACAGGGTAGCTTCTTGTCGGGCAAATGAACTCTTACAGGCTTTTTTTTAATTATTTTTTGGCTGAGCTAAAAATGTCTTGGTCACATTTTTGTGGTTCCTGCGAGGCGCCCTTGCCTGCAAGCAGCAACAACATAATCAGCAGCAACGTCAACAAACTGGAGCCTACTACTACTTGCAGAGTTAATTTTTCTGAGAAAAACGCCAGAGTTTCTCGCAATTTTATGATCAATTCAATGAATTTTTTCGTTGCTTTTTGGGACGAACAAAAAAGATGATGGCAAGAAATCGCGCACACGACAAATGCGACAGCAGCAGCAAGGCTTAAGACAGCAACATCAACAACATCGAGTTAACATACATACATACATATGTAAGCAAATAAGCAGCAACAACAACAATATATTTATGTACATACTACCACATACTTACGTCAAATACGCAGTCATTGATAAGAGTCTCGCTTATCTGCGAACTGCTCGAATCCGCAGCATTGCTGCTGCCCAAATGGGCCAACGTCATAGTTGAACACACACACGCACACAATCACACACATGTTTGTGTGCGAGTCCGCGTCAAGCTGATTGCTGACGTAACGCAGCCGCCGTTGGGGCCCGGCAGCACCTTAGTGTGCCGCTTAGCCCGGGCACAGTGCAAATACATAAATAAAGCACAGCTATAAATAAATAAAAATTAATGTTAGTGAAAGATGCTTAACATTTTCATTGAGTCAGCAGCGGCAGCGGCGGCAGCTGCTGCGGCCAGGCGAGGACCTGGACTTGGACGTGGACGTGGACGTGGACGTGGACATGGAGTTGGGCTTGGTCTTGGTCTTGGTCTTGGCAACCCCACGATAAAAGACAGAGGTTGCAGTCAAAATGCCCGCGGCGCCGTTGCAGTTGCAGTCGCAGTCGGCGTCGCAGTCGCAGTCGACGTTGCCTTGCACAGTGGAAGGAGAATATAAAAGACAACAATTTAAACTTTCTAATAAGGAGTTTAACATTTTAATGCTTTTGCTGTTTTTAAAACATTTTTTTAAATATTTCAATATGCCTGTTCGATATTTTCAATCAGACAACTCATCTGTAATTATTATATTTACAATTACCAATATTTACAATTACCATTTAGTTCTGACTGCCTGCCCGTTAGATACAATACATATTCATACATCCAGATATATAGATAGATATAGTTTTCACTTTAATTTTTATTTGCTGTGTTTAAGTCCGTGCACATACTGTTTGTAATCACTGTGCATTGCGCCAGCACACAAAATCTGGCTGCAGCGGCGACTTGGGCTGGTGTCAGCTCCGTCATCCTGTTGATTTGTGTTGAGGAAGCAAGTGCTTATGTCCATGCGAGTGTGTGCGAGTGTGTGCGTTGGTGTGTATTATGAATGACGGCGGACCTACTTAGCCGGTACGCTGCTGATGCTGCTGTGGCTGCTGCTGTTGATGATCGGGGGGCTTGATGATCATGCTGCTGCCGTTGCGCTTAGATGGATGGCCGAGAAAATTTATCATCATGCGCGCCAGAAGACAAAGTAGCAGCCAAACGGACGGGCGGACGGGCGGACACTCGGATAGCGGCCAAAAACGTTCATGGCGCATGCGCAAGGATCCAAAGCGCAGAGGCAACTTTCAGTCAAGGGGCCAACACAATTAAAATGTGTGCGCAGATGCAGATGCAGATGCTTCGCATGCCTCGGTATTTTTCTTTTTCGGCTCTTCTTCCTTCGACGTCGACGCCGACGTCGCTTGCTGCGGCTCGTTTCGAGTGTTGAAAAGTAAGGAAGCTTTAACAAATTACCGCCCAGTTGCCGGCACAACGAGCTGTTTATAAAAGTTGTAAAAATTTGCCAAGCCAACACCACAGCAAGCTCAAAAGCCATGGCCCAAAAGTCCAGACTCACATCTCCATGTCGGCTGCTGTGCCTAGCGGCAAGCAGCAAGCGGCAAGCTGCAACGGCGGAGGGAAACTGTGCTGCAAAGAGACGCAGGCGGCAGGCATTAAAGGAGCTGTGGCAGCTCTCTGCACTTGGCGCAGGCGCATCGCACGGCCAGACAATGCTGTTGTTGTTGCTTACGCTGGGGCTGCGACTGAGCCCGGGCTGGACCAGAGTCGCGCCTGGTTACCTTATAAAGTGAGCGCTGAGCGTCGAGCAGAGTTACTCATGTCATGACAGCAAACGAGCAAGCAGCAAACTTATGACTGAGTAATTGCTGGTGATATTTATGCGACGAAGCGTCCGACTATGCGACGTTGCAGCAACAACAGCAGCCCCAACAACAACAACAACAACAATAGCAACAACAGCAACAACAGCAGCGGCAGCGTTGACGGAAACTGCGTCGAAGCTGCCGCCGCCGCTGCTGCTTGCCCCACACTGAATTTCTCATGGCATATTGATTGGCCTTGTCTTGCAAATATTTCCGAACATCACTTGAAGAAGGTCGAAAAGTTTACTAAAATATTGCTTATGTTGAACATGTAAAATGAAGATAATTTTAAGTTTCGTTGTTTTTTTTTTTCAAATTAAAAATAATCTGAACTATTTCTATGCACAGCCATTTCTACGCGAATTTGTGTAAAAGCATAAAAAACCAGAAGGCAAAGTGCAAAAGTAACAGCATTTTTTCTAGGCTTTCTAAAAATCAATCGCTTTTTAAATTGGAAGAGTTTAAAAAACAGTTTTGAAAGTAGTTAGGGGTACTACTATTATTTTTCACACAGCTGTATATATATCTTTGGCATTCATTGATTTGTTATCATATTTTGTGATTGTAAGTTTACTAAAATTTTTTTTTTTTTAATTTTGTATGGCCCATCGATTTATCTAATATAAAAAAATGTTTATTCAAAAATAATAGTTAATTTAAATTAATGTATAAAATGTGTAATATCTATTTTGTATCGTTTTAGTTTTTAGGACAAGCTCAATTTGTAGGTGAGCTGCTGATTCGTTGTGGATCACGAATACGCACAACACATTTGTGTGCGTGTTGTTGTCTTGAATTTAGAGGTTGTTGTTGTTGCTGCTGCTGCGGCTGCTGCGGCTGCTGCTCGCATAACATCACATACCGCAAAACAGTGTGTTTGCTGTCTTTTGGAATGTAAATCATTCGCTAAGTACGCTTGATTTAGGCGACCATCACACTACATTCTTCGACGGAGTCATGCACTGAGCCGCGTCTCGGATGGAGATGAAGATGGAGTTGGACTCGAAGTTGGAGTCTCGGCCAGTTCGCTGGCATACTGACAGATGGCTGCTCAGGCGTCTCGTGCGTCTCCCTGGCCCGGTCAGCATGAATGTTTTGGATGTTACAATGCAGATACACGAGTACTTTCGAGGCTGCGACGGTGACGGCAATGATGACGATGTTGACGAGGCTCTGGCCTGACGACGAAAGCAATACGCCATACATAACTCATCGCACATAATGAGACTGCAATAATTCACTTGCTCTGCATGCTCGTGATCCTCGCGGCGGCCAGTGCATATAAAGACACAAGCCAGCTGAGGCACTGTTATAACAACAACAACAACAACAACAACGACCAAGACGGGGCCAAGACCGAGACCAAGACCAAGACCAAGAGCAAGACCAAGAGCAAGACCGAAACCGAAACGGAGGCCAACGCGAGCCGCCGCCTAAGCACAGAGCTGCAGCTTTTGGATTTTCCATGATCGTCCGCAGTTGGAAATCTTCATGCACTCCTAGTTTTCTGTAATTAAGTGTAATGAGCGTAATTGCTAATGTGTGTGGAGCGCACGCTGCCGCAGAGATCCCAGCTCCGCTGGCTGCCCACTGGACGCTGTTTGCTGCATGCCGCATGCTGCATGCTGGATGCTGCATGCTGCATGCTGCATGTTGCCTGCTGTTGGTGGCAAGTACCTGGTTGTCGGTTGTTGGCCACGTCTGTGTGCGATTGCGTTTGCGATTTAGTTATAGCCTCGTTTGCTTCGAGTTGAAGTTGCTCTTGATCTTGGATTGGCTTGGCTTGCCTTGGACGGGACGGGACTGGCATTGGGTTTTGTATTGGTATTGGTAGTGGTAGTGGTAGTGGTATTCATATTTGTATTTGTATTTGTATTTGTTTTTGTATTTGTATTTGTATTTGTATTTGTATTTGTATTGGTATTGGTATCAGCTCGATTTCGTTTCATTTCGCTTGGCCTGGCCTGGCTCCAGGCTTGGCATCGTGTGCACAGCAAGTGAAATTAAAATGTATGACAAAGTGCGTGCAATAATTCGTGCAAGTTTAATGAGTCTCCGCAATGTGGACATTTGTCGTCGTCTAATTGTACTAGATATGGATATTTTAATTGAATGAGAACGATGTCTTATTAGTCCCGGACAATTAGTCTATTTGTGCCTTCTCCGCAGTCGACTCCACAGTTGGTCGCTTGCCCGCTTCGACTTGCCCACTTGTCTGGCCTTAACATTTGTTAATCAAATCGTGTACTTAATGGCCAAGCATATGGACTCTTGCAGACAATGTAGCATGGCTTAAATTCATATAATATATATATACATATATTTTATCTTTAAAATTATTCAAATTGAAATTACATTTTAAATAATTGTTTTATATAATTTTATATATTTTAAATTAAAAGTATTTTAAACTTATTTTCATATTTGTAATTTATTCTCAAGTAATTATTTATGATCAGCAGTCAGGGTATAGGGGATTGTGAAGTCGACTCGGTCCGATCGGCATGTTCATTAAAATTGTCATCCTTGCACTTGCATTTTAATGCCCATTTAGGGACTGAGCTAGTTCGGCTTAGACATGACATCTAGCCATAGTTTATTGAACTGGCAGGACTCTCGTCCGGTTGCCCGGCTGGCCGAGAGCCAAGTTAACAAGTTAACAAGCTAACAAGATCATAAGATAACACCACATTCCACAATTGTTGCTGGCCAGCGAGCTAGCCTCTCAGATTGGCCCAATGCAAATGTCAAATATTTGTATTTGTGTTTGTATTTGTATTTGTACTCGTGTTTGCATTTGTAATTGTGCATCGCATTTGTTTGTGAAGTTGTTCGCACGTTCTCATCCTCGCCAAAGGATTGTGTCAATGTTTGGCCAGCCACTTGTGAGGCACGTTCTCCCGTCTTCTCGGCCAGCTGTCCCCTCTGCCGGGGCAGCGGCAGCAGCAGCAGCAGCAGCAGCATCAGAGACAGCAGGGGCAGGGGTAGAGGCAGGGTTAGGGGCAACATTTGTGAGCCCATTGACTGATTACTTGGCCCGTTTTGACCGATTGGGTTAACGCGGCTCGGTTTGCCGTTTGTTTGTTTGCTCGCCTCGATCCGAAGTTGTGATAAGGCGGCTCTCGAAAGGATATCGAGGGCGCGCGTCCATCAATTCTCATTGCCCGGTTTCCTGTACGCATTTCAAATATGGCACAAACCCAAATGAATATGTACACAAATCTCAGATGCAAAGTTCGGATTTGGTTCACAGGGCTCGTTCTTGATCGGCTCGCCGTGGTTGCGACGCTGGCGCCAACCTGGCCATTAATTATAACGATGCCATGCATTGTCACACACACACGCACACATACTACTCCCAAACACGTACAAGCGGAAAATTTATCGGTGTTCGGGTCGAGCATTCCTCACCTGGGTGGTGGGCAATTTATTTCACCTTTTGATGCGCAGAATAGGACACGGCAATTGCACAACAACAGCAACCGGCAACTGGAAACCAGCGACCAGACAAAAACAAAACGCAACAAAACATAACAAAACAAAGCAAAACACCAACAACAACCCGCAAAAGGTCAAGGGTCCGCTTCGGTCCGTTCGGGCCACAGCGCATTCATTGACAATTAAGAACATTTTTCTGGTATTGATCACTTTATTGTCATGTCCTGTCCAGTCCTGTTCAGTCCTGTGCGCTCTCAGCTGTCTCCGTGCGTTTGTTCCTTTTGTGCGCTCTCAATTGAATTAAATGCAATTGTCGTGTTCTGGAATTTTGAAGTGGGCGCGTCACCTTTGATGTTCGGTGAGTCCTCTTCAAATTCTTTCATAATTTTTGTCACTTTCTGTTGTTGGCCAGCACAATGGGCCGGGGCCAAAGGCAGTTGCAGGGGCCGAACAGTCGAACTGCCCAATATTGTTTTGCAATTGAAACACCTTTTGCCTTATTAAGCGGAAAACTGCACACAATAACCCAGCCTAAACGCACCGACGCCTCGGATCGGCATTGTTAACTGAGCATAATTTATATGGGCCACGGCGCCTCACTGTCGGCCCAGTCAGCTGATCGTGCTTCAAGTCCCGGTCCTGGCCCAAAATGTGCTCAAATTGCAGGCCTGAACAAATCGGATCCGCTTCTCTTTTTCAATGGATGCGCCGAGAAAGTTTCGCCCGTACCAACTTGGCCAAAAACAGAGCTCAATTAAAGCGTTCGATTCAGATGTAAAAGGCTTGGCGGAAAAATTAATGTTTTTCTAATTCGAAATCCTGTTAGCTCAGGTGTTTTGGCAACCGAACAACGCGGATCCGGATTTGACTCACAATCTGATTTTGTATGGTATTGTTTGCTTTATGAAGTGTATTAAGTATAGTTTTGTATAAACATTTTGTTAGTCAGTATTAACCGACAGAGCCGCTCGAGCCAGGTCCGAGCCGAGGGTTAGTCTGTAGAAACGAGTTAATGTCATAAGACCATAAAATCCACATTAATTTGGAACAAGTTATTTGGCTAAACACTAACAAATCAAATTAGGTTAATTGTATTCGGTAGCCCACAACGTTTTTGGCCAACATCGATACAGAACATTATTTAAAACCAGAAAGTTTAAAATGTATCAGTGCAAAAAATAACAATAAATACGAAAAAGAAAATAGATTTAAATATTTAATATGTTTAATAAAATAAAGTTGTTGGGTAACATTTACAATTTATTATTTTACTTTAAACATAAGTAATCTAGAAAATATTAATGTATATTAATTAACAATTGGGTCAATGCAAGAAGAAAAATATTTAAAAGCGGTATAGTAGCATTTTAATATATTTTTATATAATATCTACATATATACATTGACATAAATTCAACTTCAATATGATGTTTGATAGCTTAATATTGCTGTATTGAAACTGTGCTCTTTTTTTAAGATCCTGGTTAGATAATTGATTATAAAACTCAACAAGAAACAACAAAAGAAGTTATATTGGTTAAATGTCTTATTTATTTTTTGCTTAACACCTTGACACGATGCCACGCCCCGTCCCGCCCCGATCCGCCCCCTTGTAGAGCTCTTTATTGATGTCAGCATTAAGTTCCCGATGCCTTCTCGCACTCACTCGCACACTATTGCTGTCTCTGTCTGCGTTGACGTCGCAGCATGGTATACAGTATGTAGAGAAGAGGTTTGAAGTGCTGAATCTTTGATTCGATTGCCTCACAGCTGCGAGGCAGAGCTTTGATTCTGTGTAAGAGCAAACTGCAAACTGCTGAGGCTGCGCACAAATTGAGAGATTTCAACACCTTTTCCCAGGCGTCCAATAAGTGTCACAAGCTGAGGCAGCACTTTCCAAGCATTTGTCGTGAGATTGTTTAGAACATAAACAGAAACTGCAAGCGAAATATAAAAAGCAAAATCAACGTTTGGCAATCTGTTTCACAGAGGCGGCGAAAAATTGGTGGCATGGCGGGGGGGCACCTGCTGTGGGGGGGGGGGAGGGGGATGTGCAAGCTGAGTGCAGTTGCAGTTGGAGTTGATGGCTGTGGGCGAGCTGCGATGCTGGCAGCGTTGGCTCGTTGGAGTCGGTTGGGTTCGAGCTGATGTTTGTGCTGGTGTTAGCCGCATTTAGGGCCCATAAATGTAACGCCATTATCTATAAATCTGCAGCGGAAAACATAACTCAAAAATAACAGAACAACAAAACAGGCCAGCTCACAAAACATAAACGATATAAGATATTTTTAATTAATTGTCACTGAAAAAACACACAGACAACAGCAACTACACTTTTATGAGAAGCTGCACGTGACTGCCGGCAAAACAGCAACCGCAGCAGCAGCAACAAAAGGAACACAAAAACAAAAAACAAATATATATATATATATATATAACTAAAAAAGAAACCAAATAAACATTTAGATTAAATCAGTTGCAGTCGCAGTCCGAGTTCATTGAGGAATAAAGAGGGCCAGAAAGGTTCCACGAGCGCGAGCAGAGAAAAGAGGGCCCAAAGCGGAGACTACAATTTAGACATTTCTCATAGAAAGACATAATTTTCAATTTAATAAAGTCCATCGCATAAATACGCTCGTAAAAACCTATCAAAACTTAAGATAAATGAGCGCTACGTGCACTTGCTGGAAAGTCCATTAAAACGGCGCTACGGCCAGAAAGGGTTGTTGGGGCGAGTACTCAGCGCATTCAGGTGAACGCAGCTCGTCGTAGGTGCATCCGCAGCTGTGGGAGGGCCAGGGGCAAAAAGGGAATGCATTTTGGTGAATGGTGCGCCGACGCATAGTTGCATGTCTCTCTCCGAGAAGCGCTGGACAGTGCAGCAGGAGGGGATGAGGCAAGAGGCTGCATCGGGGCCACAATAAAATCAAAACGATAAGGATCTTTAGTGTCCCAGGGGCATTGAGATGATCGCCCCTGGCCTGGTCGGGCCTGGTCGGGCATGGCCTGGGCTGGCGTGGCCTGGTCTGTCGGTGGCTGCAGACGCTGCTGCATATTAAATTGTTGAATCAGTCACTGAGAATCCAAGAGACAAATCGGAGCACGTACACAGCGTCCGAAATTAATGACAATTGCTGATTGTGTGAGATAAACGGCCGAGGCGCAGACGCGGGCGCAGGGAAATTGGTGGAAACCGCGACAAACTCACACACACAAAGCGGCGAAAGACATTAGTAAGACACACAAACACACAGACACACACACAGCCACACACAGATACATACAAGGAAGCCCCTTCGGCCATGGACCGTGGACACCGAGTCGGGTCCAAGTCCAGGGTGTGCGTAGATTCCTCTCCGCCGATAAGACCAAAAGAATCAGCGCGCCCAAAATACAAAAAAAAATATAAAAAATATGCCGAACCAACACCAAACACACACACACACACAACAATAACAACAGCAAAGTTGTTGCTGTGCTCGTGTCGTAAAAGTCGTCGAAAAGGAACCCAACTGCAACAACAACAACAACAACAACAGCAGCAACAATAACAACAGTTAACAGATCAGTGCAATACCATCGTGGAATTATTATATGGCTCATAAAATATTTGTACAAGTCTATAAATGCCGCGTAATTTACTTCTAGCTGCAATTAAAACGAATCTCCAACAATTCGAAATTAAATTGTTGCGTCTTTAATTCTGTGCATACCCTGTGTGCGCTTAATGATTAGGGTATGCCAGTTCATGACAAATTTAATTGTAGTAAATACATTAATTATGATAGTAATCAGGCCATGTATTCAAATTATTATTAATTATTTTATTTTATATAACTTTTAAGTATATTAAGCGCCACTTAAATACAGGGTATCTCTTGAGTGTGCCCATCAATGTGAAGTACTTGTTCAAACTTCGGTCGGATTTCGTTTGTCTGGCATTCTCGAGCTGATCGCATTGCAATCCGGCATACGCTGCGTATGCGCAATGCAGCTGCCGTACCGAATTGTGGGAATGGATTCAAGTCGCTGTAATTGATATGGCGCTACAAAATTGAAGGACCCCACACAATGATGCCGTAAAAAGTACCAAATTTAATCAGACAATTTGAATGCGTCGAGATTTGTAACCTTTAATTTATATATCTATTTTAAGTGTGCGTTAAAAGAAAATAAAAAACAACTTTTTACTCAGCTAATATTTGTTATGAATATACTTATTCGAACAGCATCTTGCAAGGGACTTACGGACATTTGCTTTCTTTCTTGCTTTAGTTATGTACGTAGTGTGACAAAATATAATACTGATAAAGTTTATAAATTAACAAGAAGCTCTTTATTTTTTAATTAGAATAGGTCAGCAAAATAAAAAAAATAAAGCCCTGAGAAAAACCCAATCTAGATTTTTTCACGTCGCTAACGAGTTTTAAATGAAACAACTCAATATTCTTTGTCTGTACGTTTTTTGTACAATATATTAAGTAATAAAAAATCTTTAGCATATACAAAAAATTTGATTACAAAAAAAATATCTTAATAATATATATAAATCATATCGAATTGTGTATATATATATATATATATATATATGCATATGTATATGTATATGTATATGTATGTATATGTATTCATAGCAACTGGGTGAGATATTTGTGTTAACCTTATACGATTACACACGTCATGTTGGATGGATATCGTCTATCAACTATTATCTATTATCACAGCTTTGTAATACAAGGCAAATATCTTTCTATCGTAGAGAATACTTTATGCGTAGGAAATGTGCGATTTGAAAGTGGGTGAGGAATGTTTTGCAAATAAATAATACGTTGAGAACTTAAGCTAGGGAAAAAAAAGGGAAAAATGTAAGCTCATAAAATAATTGAACAATTAAATTCATTAAGTAATTAAGTATATGATTGTCGTGTTGATAATAAATAGTTAATGTCGTAGCTAAACATGTTCGGGGAGCTAAAAACTTGTCACTCGGATGCGGATTCGGATTCGGAATGGGATTCATAGCCGTTTTTGAGAATGAGTTTCAGTTTAATAAATTAAAGTGAGTTGGCAAATTGGACCTTCGCTAGGCGCTGGGATCCTTGTCATATGCGCTCGAGTTGAATGGAATTCTTAACTTAAAGGGTAACTATAACTAGAACTGGAACTGGAACGGGAACTGGCAAAAATTAAGGCAAAGGCAAAGGCAAAGGCAAAGGCGCCACTACGCACTTGGGCGCTGCTTTTGGCGCTTTTTCGAATGCGGCGTCAGCTGAAGCGGACCGTTCTCGCAGTTCCGCTTGCGCTGCTTGGCCAGCAGCTGTGTCATATGCTTCAGGTACTCCATGTACTGGTACTTGAGGAACAGCGCGTCGAGGTGCTGCGGCCGGCTGGGCTGTGCCGCTGGCAGCTTGCGAGCGGCGAGCACCGCCTGACGATGCAGCTCCACCAGCGGCGTTTTAAAGCCGAGCAGCCACCGCTCCATCTGCTTGCGCGGCACCGTCTTGATCTGGTTCAGAGACAGGCGCATATGGCGTTTGTGTAGACGCTGGTGCCGCTGGCTGGGCGCGTAGAGGCGGCTGCTGCCGTTGATGGCCTCCTCGACAATGCAGAGAACGGTGCGTGCGCTGCTGCGGAAGCGCAGCAGCTCGGCGGACAGCACGCTCTGCTTCTGCAGATTCTCGTAGTCCCAGTGCAGCTGGGCGTGCCGCAGATAGCTGAAGCTGGCAATGTAGAACTGTAAGTCGTGATGAGCGCGACGCAGCGCCAACTGGAAGAAAACAATCAAAGCACAAAGATTTGTGGCATTAGTTAGGCTAGTAGGAAGCGAGGCAGGCGGAGATGCAATGGAATTGAATGGAATAGATGCGACCGGTTCGAAAGCATATACATAAGTGTGTTATTTGTACATGTACATATATCGGTTTGATTGGTGGCATAGATCGGTTTGATTTCCGTTTGATAAGTAACTAGCTGTAATCACAAACCGGTTAGCGCTGCCTTCAAACCAGTTAACAGCAGCAGCACCAGCAGCCGCTGCAAACCCAACCCCAACCCCAGCCCCACAACGCCCCATTATTGTAATGTGTGCGCAAGTTGAGTGAACTCTGTCGCGGCGTCGCACGTAAAACTGATTAATAATCAAAATCAATCATACGACGTGTTGCCTGAAAGTGAAAAGCGAGCGCCCGATTCGCCCATTCGTCGCGCTCACCTCCACCTCCGCCGCACGCCGCTCAACATTAACGTTAGCGTCTCTGTTCGGCTTTCGGTTTCGCAACGTATTTTTTGCGGCCGCGTGCTTATGACGTCGGCCCTCGTTCGTTGCTGTTGTTGGTCGGCTATCGGCCGTCGGCCGTCGGCTGTCGCTGGTCGGCCGTCATCGTCAGCTGGTTCGCCTATCGCCGTTCGTTTCATTCATGCCGCTGCCGGGGGATTCCACGGCTCATTCGTTTATTCGCATGATTCACGCGCGCGCGCGCTCCGCATCGCAGTCTCTCTATTGTACTGTTTGTATGAGTGTATGCGTGTGAGTGTGTGTGTGTGTGTGTATGCCTCTCTCTTCTGCTCAGTGTGTGTGTCATTTAGTACTTATATTGCTCAAGCATATCAACTGCCTTTGCCGCCCCCTGCCCCATGTGCTTTAAATATGTGCGAAATGATTTGGCTTTTGGCTTTAGCTTCGGCTTCGGCTTCGGCTTCGGCTTCACTTTTGCTGTTGGCTTTCCAGTGACGTCAAGAGGCCGCGTGAGCTGCAAGTTCTTGTGAAAAGTGTGTGCGCCTGAACCGAAGTGTTTGTCGCCGTTATGTTTCACTCGTAAGCGATTTGCGCAATGTCTAGCGTTCTATAATTAGAAACGCCATCGACTTCGACTTTGACTTCCACTCCCATTCCCACACTTCCTGCGTCGTCATCGATATTACAAGAATAGTGGCAACACCTCATCATAGTGCACACATGTCGGTTAATCGCTAAAACCAGCATTATAATCTTTTAGCATGTCGCCAATTGACGTCGCTTTTGGTCAACATCGTTTGCGTATTCAATGCTTAACGCTTTCAGCTTTTAGCTTTCAGCTGCCAGCATTTCGGGTTTTTTCCCTATGCGCAGCTTCAGTGACGCCAATGAGAAATTCAGCGAAAGCCGCACATTGTTATGCCATTATTAATTACACACACACACACACACTCACACACAATTGCACAATAATGAGCTTTGGCGATGATGTTGGCCGTCTATGTATAGAACATAGCACAGCGGCAACAACACCTGGGAATTAGCCAAGACCAGCAGCTGAGCTCAAATGTGTTAGCAGAGAGAGAGAGAGAGAGAAAGAGAGAGAGAGGAAGAGAGAGAGGAAGAGAGAGAGGAAGAGAGAGAGTGAGAGGTGGGATGAGTTGACGCTTTTGTCCAGCGTCAAAGTCGAGCCACAGATGAGCTAAGTCAAGTAAAGTCCAAATGTTTGTATTTGGGTTCACAATTCCAATTAATCCAAGATTCTAAATTTGAATGCACAGACTTTAGTATTTAAATTGGGGGAGTGATATCCAAAAAGCTAAAGCTCTTATAAGCTCTGACAAAACATATATTTATAGAGACTATAAGTAAGCGTAGGCTGAAGAACAGATTTTAACGAAAATATCTTTATAAACTCAACCTGTTGACCTGATCAAGACCCTATGTATGTTTATGGAATATAGCTTTATTCTGGCCGTGTCCTACAAGTCGCATATGCCGTTTTCCTTTTGAATGGATTGAATGTATAACAATCTGCAAATCACAACATGACGTAAATTGCAGAAAGTAGCTTTTTTAGCCTTGACGTATTTCTTTTCGTAGCGCTTGTATTCGTATTTATGGCTGTGGCATAATGTTTGACAAGCTTAAATCGAGACACCTTCTGTTTTCCATGTGAGCGGTTAGTCTAGATAAGCGCCTTGTTGCGGCCATTAAATAAAGCGGCCTGCAATCGATGCCGCTAACTAGGCAGCTGAACGTGTTATTCATAAAGCAAACGCTCTTATCGCCATAACATTTGCTTGTCAGCCTTACGATCATATGTGATCAAGTACACTTTATATACATATGCATAGTTGTAAATATTCAAGTATTTATCATTTTGTAGGTATTTATTGTGTCGCGTGACTCGCTTTTAGCACATCATTAGATTTAACGGGACATGAGACAGCGAGCGCTCGAATAAAAGAACTGCATGTGATTGCAAATGATATATGTACATATATATATATACAGATATATATACATACATATATACGATCATGTTGCGATCAGCTGCTGTAAGCGACGATTAACATTGGCGGGCGCGTGTCCGTTGTTTGTTGTTTTGTTTGCTCGGCTCGATTTAGCCTTTTGTTTTCACAACAAATTAGCCGTCGTTTGAAATGGGTATCAGATTCTCCGAGTCGCATATTTTTGGTTCTAATAAAACGTGAGCAGCTCCTCATTGAGTCAAGTCGCGTGTGCCTTCAATTTGCATACTTTGTTTTTATTTTATTTTGCTTAACTCTAAATTGAGCTTGAAACGAAACTGTTTTGTCACACAAAGTGGCGGCATGTAGCAGCTACGTATGGAGCGGCCCTCGGCAGCAGCAGCAGCAGCAGCGGCAGGTACGCAAATAAGTGTGGCCAAACCAGCACAATGACCAAACTCATATGACTGACTCGCGCTTTGTTAGCTTGTGACGCTTTTTTGCACCTACGCAATGACGAACGGTGAAATGATCTCTCACGTGACCCAGTGCCGACACTTGGCTCTAATGCTCTTGGCTCAATCAATTCGATTGCGTCACACAGCGGGCACTGGCACTGGGCACTCGGGACTAAACTGAGATTGGCTATTTACTTACGTGTTGGTCGCTGGAGTTGAGCCTGGGCAGAAAATCGTATTGGCTGCTGTGCATCTTCCAGATGCCGTGCTGTGAGATATCAATCGCCTGATTGGATGCTGTGTCCTGTGCCTGTATCGAGTACACGGGCTGCCTCAGCTTGTTATCTATTCGCAATTGGCGCAGTTCTCTTCCCGTCTTGCTTTGTAATATGCGAAGCAGCTGCAAACACAAAGGAAATACAAATTTTATTTATTTTATTTTGCCATTAAAACAATAAGTTGAAGTCCTGGCTTTACTCAATATTTAATATGTTTAATAATAATTATATATCTTTTTACTTTGTTCATTTATTTCTCGAATGTTCCAAAGTTATTTTAATCGAGTATGCAATATTAAATAAATATAGCCAAATTATTAATGCCTTAAACAAGCACTTAACTAATTAAATTATTTGAAACATGTATAAGATTAAATTACTTTAAAATCGATAAGGATTTTCTCTGAGTGTACTCACTTTCTTATGCTTGGCACAGCGCTTTTGGGGACGTTTCACGTGGCGTTCGCCCTCCGGACCCGTCCAGTTGCCATCGCAGGCGTTGTTCCAGTCCAGCCTGGAGCTGTTCAGCTCGCGATGGAAGCGCTCCTGGAAGCTGATATTGTTGTCATCTCGCTTCTGCAGGCGCGTTCGATTCGCCGCCTTGGCCTTGCCACTGGCGCTAAGCGGTGCAGGCGTTGTGTGTGGAATGGACGTGGGCGCGGATGTGGGCGCTGGTGTGGGCGCTGCCATGGCTAGACCGCCACCGCCACCGCCGCCGGAGCGGGCAAACTGCTGCAGCTGGAACATGAGGACGGCGAGCATCAGCAGTGAGCTGCAATTGATTGGACGTCTTCGGGCGCTGCGCGGCGGTTGCGGCTTCGCCGTCGTCGTCGTCAATCCCGTTTTCCTTGTGTTGGCCGTTTTGCTGTTGTTGTTGTTGTGTGCGTTGCTTTTGTTGCTGTTGTTGTTTGTGTTGTTGTTGTTGTTGTTGCTGCTGTTGGCTTTGCTGGCTAGGAGCGGGCCAACAGTTGTCGTCTGTCGAATGAAAGGAAGATGCAGTTGGGGGATTCCCGTTAGGCAGGCGTCTCAAGATAATTTATTTTTATGGCGTGCACTTTGGTGAGATATGATTTGGCCAAACGTGCCTGGCCCCGTTATCGTTATCGTTTATTATTGTTGCTGTTGCTGTTGTTGTTGTTGTGGTTGTTCTTGTTAGTGCTGTTATAATTGTGTGTCGGCTGACATAATTATTTAAAATTAAAGTCTTAATTTGGCTGAATCATCGGGCAAATGCGAATCTCCGCATACACTGCGCTACAAAGTCAACGAACTTGCCCCCCTGGCTTCTTGCACACTTTTGTGAAATTCGTCGGAGTTGGCGGCAACGACGGCGCCGCCGACGGAGTCAGCATTGCCATTGGCATCGGCCGTTTTTCTCTTTTAAGTCTTTTCTTTTGTCTGCTTCCCTTCACGTCGCACTCTACGCGCGCTCTCTCTCTCTCTCTATCTCGCTCTTTCGCGCTCTCCCTTTCTCTGTTGTTGTCGTGGTCCGGACCTTGTCCACGGCAAAACGCCGGCGTCGTTGCTGACGCATCGCGCGCACGCTCTGACTTGTTGCTGTTGCCAAACAACACCTCCCCCAGCCCCGAGCCGCCCACTTGTCGGCAACTCAGCGAACGAGCGCGCAAGCGAACGGCCGGCCGCCCGCCCCGAACGTGTAAATTAATTTCACATGTTTCGCTTTTGGCCGTCGGACTGAACGGAAAATGTTTCGGCAAATGTTTTGGCCGCGGCAGCCCAACAAAAAACCTTAAGCCAAAGTCTTCCGTGGCCAGGAAAAAAGTCAAGTCCTACCAATAGGGATCAGCTTATGCTAAAAGCTACTCATTTTGGTTCATAAGCTTTGTCATTTTTTTTTTTAGAATTTGAACAATGTTCATATTTTAGTTCCAAGCCTCTGATTTGTTTGTTGACTCAACTAGAGCATTCTTAGGAATTGTGGCGCTGATAAATACTCTGCGGCTTCTTATTAAACATAGTCAGCTACTCAATTACATTGCTTGTAGGAAAAAGGCATCCAATTGGACACATGCAGTCTGGTGTATAGGGTATATTGTATATATATAGGTCAGGGCAGTTATTCCCATCAGCCGCAAAAGCTGTTTGTTCTAATTAGCAATTCGATTGATAAGTCCATAAATAAAGAAGTTATGATATTTGTATCAAAACTTTGATTGCTTGCCTAAAGTAAAATTGATTATCAGCTGCGTTTGTAACTGTTATTCTGTTGACTATCTGGCAATCTGGCAATTCGGCCTGACATTCCTAACTCATGAATTTCATCACGCAAGCCGTCACGTACTTATTCCGGAGCATATAGCTCCGCAGAGTGAAGACTAGCCGGCAATAGCCACTCATGTCGGACTAGGAACTTATCAGTAGGTTAAACAGGCACTACCACAAACAAAGTGCACAGCTCAAATGAAAATCACAACAATAACAGCAAAAATTAAAACACAATTAACACAATGACTGCTCGATAAGAAAATTTGACGAAATATTGCTTGAATGATTATTGTAGGGAGTTGAGGTTGGCATTGGGGGTGGGCTTTAATTCGTAGAATAATGAAATTATTACGTACCATTTACACATAAATTTCCAATGAGTCCTGTGCAAAGTGCGCTGGAAAGTTTGCTGTGTCAGCGCTGGAAAATTGTTCTTGAACTTATTTCACCGACAAGGAACACAAAAGTCTCTTATTGTTGCACTGCACACAGTTTTTAAAAAGTTAAATGCACTCAAAAAAAAAAAAAAGTAAGTAAACTTCTTAGCGACAAACAACAAGAATCAAAACAAAAAAATAAATAAAACTGAAACGTATTTCGTGTGCCGCATATATCTTGAAGATATAATATTGGAAAAACGTCGACGCGCTGCGTTTGGCTGCCTGTTTTGATTTGATTTGAGTGCTCTCCAAAGGTATTCGCCAGCTTTTCGCTTTCGCGGCAGAGAGCGCCAGCACCAACAAGTGGGCCAGAGGCACAGCCAGCGGCAGACACAGCGACAGAGACAGCGGCAGAGGCAGAAGCAGAGCAGAGCTGAGCAGAGCAGAAGCAGCAGCAGCAGACGCGTTTGTTTGCGAACTGAACTCTTCAGTTACTATGAGCGTACTAGTCATATTTGAGTGTGTATGGCACTCAGATTCGCAACTGCCTCTGAGCTTCTGTGTGTGTGTTTGCATGAGTGTGTGCGGTGAGTGAATCGACAGCGAATGAACGAGTGCGTGTGTGTTTGTGTTTGTGTGTGAACAATGACAGTGGTTTCGCATTGATATTAGTCGCAGTCAAACGGCAAACGGCAAACGATAAACGATAATCTTGTCGCTCATCATGAGGTCGATAAAAAAAAATATGAGTGTGCAACCGCTTGTTAAGCTATAGACGCCTCCCTCCCCCTCTCCCCACCCTTTGGCCAGCTCCAGCTGTCCCTCGCTGCCGCCCTACACGTGCACGTACACGACGAACTCCCAACTCTCCCAGCACTCGGAACGCTCAAACCTGATGCGCGTCGCCGAACAGCCGGCGACAGTTGCCGAACAGCTGAGCGCGGTGAATAACAATGAATAACTGTGACTCCGATAGGGTGCACGTGCCATGTGGGACGCCTCCACTGGGGCATATCGCTGGCCTGGCGTGCTTTGCAGCGTTTGTTCAGTTTGGGTTTATGCGTACCTATAATTAATTAATTTAGCATTTTTTAAGTTAAATTTTTAGCTTAAATTATAAGGCACAATCTTGAATTAATAATATAAATTTCAAAGAATTTATTTTTTTTTTTTTTTCATTTATATTTAAACTTAACATTTATTTAGTTAGATACTAGTTTATGCTTTTCAGGTAGCTCATTGCTGGCTTCGTCGAGACAGTTGCGTCGAGCCAAAGCGCTCCGTCGCGCTCATCGCGCTCTCCCTTTCCTCTCTCTCTGTGGCTCTCTCCATCTGTCACTCTGTGTGAGCTGGCGCTCATTGAGTGTTTCTAACACGGTGCGCATGTATTTGGATGACTTTGACTCCGGCTCTCTTGTAAATTGTTTGCGGGTGCGCATTGACCACGACATTGAATATATCTTGTTGTTGTTGTTGTTGCTGTTCATGTTCTCTGCGCTTGGCGCTGTTTTTGCTCATTATCGCTCGCCTCTAGTGGCTCGCCCAGAGTGTGCCCCAGTGACGTTCGATCAGCTGTTCCACGGGCCCACGCTCCCCAGCTGATTCCCAAGCGCGTTCGTGTGGGTGTGTGGTAGTGTGTGTGTCAGTGCATTTCGTATCGCTCCAGGTGTTCTAGCTCGACACTATTTATCCAAATATCAGTCAAAATAAAAACAGTAATCAAGAATAAGGATTAACCGTTCTTTAAGTTGGTAAAAATGAAATAAAAAAGATGATATATTTTAAAGAATTGAAGAAATTTAAGTTCTGATAACCCAACGGCATTCCTTGAGTATAACAGTCTGACTGTGTTGTCCCCTTCGCTGTGCACCGGTGGTGCAACGCAGTGCCAATGCACAGCACAGGATTGTCTCGGACATTTGAACTCGCTGAGTACAAACACCCGTATAAAAGGCAAGTTCTATAATCGGCGTTGTTGTAGCCGGAACAAAGCAGTTAAAAACAGTTGAAATAAAACAAAAGGAAATAACCACCAATTTGGAAATTTATGCATGTCGATAAGGAGCCAAATTATCGGTGGGCGTGCCCCGCTATCAGCAGAGCTAACTCGCCACCAAATTGGGGCAATTGCGATCCACAGGAAGCGTGAGCGTCTGGGTAATTTAAACCATATCACTTCCGATTTATGCCATTATTCATCAGCAGAAGTTGCCGTCTTTGCGTGACTTTGCAGGTGGGCAAAAGTTAGGTCACAAGCGCACACATAAAAAAATGTGCGAAAGGAAAGAGGCAGAGCGCGATTGTGCGAGTGAGAACGAGAGATAATGTAAACACAGTAAAGCAGAGCTGGCGACGTCATGGACGCTGGTACAAAATTTTAGTTATTTCCGTTCAATTTCACAAGAAGAGATATTACTCATACGTGCCGGTGTCTGCCGTACTAGCCAAGCTTGCTCTCACGCTCTCACGCTCTTACATACACACACACACACACACAGACACTCGAACACTTGCTGTTGGCGTCTCGTTGGGGTTCATTCATGAATTTGTACACGCCGAGACACCGCTAAAGCGAGATAGGCGCATTGAGCGCGAGAGAGAAGCCAAATGCCGTCACAAATTGTAAGCTAAATTTCACCATATCTAAACATGATCAATCTAAAAAATATTGAGCATTTGTTACTCATGGAGACGTCGCCAATTGAGGCAACTCCGTGCACTGTATTATTCCGCATGATTGGCCCAAGCTATTTTTAAACTATTGTGTCGAGGCGCGGGCGTAAAGTTTCCATTTGGTAATTTTGATTGCTTGGTTTTTTTCGTATGTTGTTGTTGTTGTTTTTTTTCTACCTTTGGGGTCACCCATCGATCGTTAATTGTACAATTTGCGTGGCCACGTTGCCGTTGCCAGGTGGCGGGGGAGCCGAGCCGCCTACACGCCGACCTCCAATCATCGCATTTCGGGGATCTTTTTTTTGGAATTCGATGTGCCTCTTTGGCATGCACGCGGCATAATTATGAGTGTGTGTCTTCGTATTTGGCTCGGGACTTTGTGCTGTTGCCCCGGCGTATGCGGCTCGTCTATTTTATAGCCTTAAAGGTAAGCCAACTGTCCCATGTGTAATGTGTGTGCTTTATGACGCTGCCGTATGAGTAATATTTAAAGTATTTCAAGCTTTGGCGCGCGTAAAAAAACCAATCAATTAGGCTATCTAGATTATTTTTACTAACGCTGTGCTTTACGCTCATCAAACATTTTTTAATTACTGCAATATATTTCGTGACTTTTATTTTCAACACCTTACTTTAATCATAATCTATTTATACTTTGTAAATATTGGTTGCTTTCGATAGCTCACCAATTTTTTTGGGCTTGTGCAGGGCACATTTTATATTTTATATCAACTCTAAGTTAATGTTATGAAAAGTGTTTAATTAATTATTGAAATTACTTTAAAGTGTAACTTAGAACTTTGGTTGAACTTTGCTGATAACAGGATGATTCTATCCAATAAAGAGACAATGTATCTGAAACGATCATATCGATTAGTGATTTGGCAGCTGTTTGTGGCCGGAACGGCCCACGTAACGCTTCGGTCTTTGAACTGGGCCGGCTGACAGATCAGCGCATGACTTGGAGCAAAACAATTTCTGACGACGCACAATTTGTAACCGCATAATGCTAATTTATTGACCAATCGATTTGAAACAGCAACTAAAAATGCAGCGGCAACCGTCGAGCGACGAACGTCGGCTGTCGAATGCCAAAAAATGAGTCATAAAATATATTTCACGGCTAATGAAGTGTTTTTGTTTTTTGTTTTTATTTTTTTTATTATTTCATTCCATCGCTCTGAGTTTGCAGCGCGCTGTGCGATCTTGCTTTACAGTCACCGAATTGTTAAAGAATGCACTTAATTACTGCTTTTAATGTTATTGCAATGCAATCGAGCGCACAGCCTGCCTAAGCCTGCTCGTTTGGGGCCACGGGGCGTATGCGCAACACGCAGCTAATTTAATAAGCTTCAATATTTATTTATACAAAAATCAAGAGAACAAAAAATAACCAAATAAGGAAGAAAAACAAAACAAAACAAAACATGAGCCAGGCATCAGGCAGCCAATATTTTTTTAGCTCAATGGCTGCACGATGCAAAAGGGGCATAGGGGCAAAGGGACAGAGGGGCATGTGCAGAGAGGGATGCTGCCCCGGCCCCATTAATGGCCGGTAATTTGGTGAGCGCTGTGCGTTGGGTTTTCATGTTTGCCGCCGCTCGAAATTTAAAAGTTTCACACATAACAAAGTGCGAAGGATGCAGATATGCAGAGCCAAACTTAATTAGCGCCCATTGCAAAAATATTTACGGCAAAACAAAATAACACCCATTAAGCAACAAAAAAAAAAAAAGAGGAGCGCAAACGCGTGATGATCACTGGGTAACGCCCCTGACAAAGCCCAAAAGAGACGGACGGACGCAGAGACAGGCCGCGTTCGGCAACGAGGGGCAGCCCAAAAACAAAGCACATGCAAGTTTTATATGAGCATCATCAAAGGCCGCCACAGGAGCGCGCTGCAGCCTGGCCATGGGAGGTGCAAACGCCTCGGCTACAGACGCAATCCTGGCCTGAGTCTGAGTCTGGGCCGGCTAGTCTGTCTTAGGCCGGCTCATTGTCCGATCCGGCCGATGCGGCCGTCATTATAAGCCGTCACCTTGTTGTGTAGACATTGGCCATGGCCACCGCGCAGCCAAAAAGACACAGACAGAGCCGCATCCACAAACAGCAACAGCAACAGTAACAGCAACAGCAACAACAAAGGCAACAGCAACAAAAAAACAGACGTTGCAAACTGCTAATCCGGTTGGGGTTCGGGTTCGGCGGCAATCGCTGAAGTGAAATCAACTCGTTAACTCGTTACCAAAACTGATCCCATTTAGCGGCGCATCGCGGCGCCAGCCAGACAGGCCCAGCGAATGCGCTACACTCTGTTCGCCGTTCGAGCCGGGTGCGTTTTGGTCTCAATGCCACTTTGCCCAAATGATTTCCCCGTTTGGGTTCTTGTTTATTCATTTTATTGGATTTTATTAAATATTGAATGGTTTATTTCATTTATTTGGCTCGCATTAGCGCAACCGGCGGGCGGCCTGAACGCAACCCGTTAAGACGCAAGACGCATTGGCTTCGACGGCGCATCCGCGTCATCGGCACCATCATCACCGACACCAGCAACAGCACCAACACCAACAGGAAAGGCAACACTAACACCAACACCTTCATCATTATCAGTTGCGGCTACGACGGCGGCGTCTTCGACTCGAAGTTAAAGTTAAAGTTAAAGTTAAAGCTGGAGCTGGAGCTGGAGCTGGAGCTGGAGCTGGGTCGCTGCCTGAGGGCGCTGTTGTTGGCGCTGTTGCTCTCTCATCGGGGCTGGGCCCGCCAATTGCGGTGCTAGGCCGGCTCGTTGCGAGGTCCGAAAGTAGGTGGTTATGATGATATACTTTGCCTGCTGCTGCCTGTTTGGCTTAGCTGTTGAAAGCGACCTTATGCGGCTTCCGCTGCAGCCGCAGTGGCAACGCAGTAAACGGAGCAACGCAGTCGGCAATATTGTTGCATGGTTATTGCGGCACCAACAGCAACAGGGGCAGCCGTGAAGGATATGCCAGTCTTTGTCTTGGCCGGCGACGTCCATGTTATTAACTTATTTTCAACCAATAAAACGGCAATGAAGCGAACGCAGCTGAGCCGATCGGGGCAAAGCTGGCGAACGGAGGCACAAAATGCGGTTCCCACAGTTATTATTTTCATAGGCTGAACTATTTGGTGTGGAAGTAATGCGATGACGGCGTCACCGTCGACGTCGACGTCGGCGTCAGCGTCAGCAACGTGGCGACGATGGCGACCGATGGCGCCTCATTTGGCATTGGTGTTGATTGGCCCAGCCAAAGTGTCAAATAACAATGGCAAAGACAGAGACAAGCACAGATGGCAATGGGAAAAGGGAATGGGGCTAAGGCTAAGGCTGAGGTTAAAGGAAGCGTTGCAAGTGTTGGTAAAATTGTTGATGGCGCCCAGGCGAATGTGTCTCTGATTAATTGCGTAGCCATTAATCTTGCCCAGCAATGGAGCAGACCCAATTGCCGCACAAACCAGAGTAAATTCACAAGCACTTGGGGACCACACAAAGCGGGCGCGGTAATTGCAATAAAACAAATGAAAATAAGACAAGACAAGGGAAGGCTATAAAACAAAAATCAAAAGACAACGCATACCCGAAACCAGATTGACAATTATGTAGAATGATAGTTCCTTTTTTGTCGTGTTATCCTCAGCCAGATTCCCGTTCCCATTCTCGTTCCCAATCTCATTGCGAGTCGCGCGTCGTTTACTCTCTTGCGACTTACACGAGACTCAATCGGATCGGATCGGATCGTCGTGTGTTTTGGTTTTGAAGTGTACAATTTCACAACATTTAATTCAAGATTTGACGGCAACAGGTTCGGCCTCAAGCATTGAGCGACAGGTACACCACACGGACACTACAATTCAATTTTTTCCTTTTTTTTTTCTTCTCTCCGCTGACATATACCGATTTATATACATATATATGCCTCTTCCTTCGGCAAGGCATGTGTGTGTGTGTGTTTTTTTTTTACAAGACCTCCCGCACATGTAAAACATGCCGATTCATAATTCTGCATTTTGTTTTTTGAGGAGGCAAAACGAGTGGCCAACAAAAAACAAAAAAAAAAAAAAAAAAAAAAAAAAAAAAAAAAAAAAAAAAAAAAAAAAAAAAAAAAAAAAAAAAAAAAAATGAGATAAAAATAATAATAATAATAAGAAAATACTAAACTGAACTGCCTTACGAGATAAACATCGGCGACGAGACCGCCGCAGCCGCAGCTGAAACGACCACCCGACCTGGCTGGAACTTACTACAGGCGACTGGGACAGTCAGCCAGCTGGAATGACAGATTGGACCACCATTTGCACATGTGACGAGGATCAGTCGCAGTCTGGGGATGAGCAAGCCCAAAGCTTTAGCCAAAGCTGAAGCTAAAGCTAATGCTGAGCCCGAGAATGAGACAATAAAATAAAAATCGACGAGCGTAAAGCGAACTTCTGCTGGATGAGGGGCAGTGGGACAGCATTAGTAAAGAGTTAAATTATAGAAGAGGAAGAGCACACGCTCTGAAACCAATTTACAGTTGCCTAGCAATTGCCATTGACCGTTTAAACATACCTTGATATAAATAAGTAAAATAAATTTAATATCAAATAGTTATCATAATAATAATGAAATGATTTTATTTCATTCAGTTTATTCAGCTGGCCTGTTGTAGCAAAATGGAACAAGTCCTTGCAACAAGTACACACAAACAAACACTGGCGCACATATGTACATATACACACGCCATAACTCGTCATATCACATCGCATTTTAATCCATGCCATTCCGTCAGATTGAATCGAAAGACAAATGAAGCAGCATCTAAAGCAGAAATACGATAATTGAGTGCTCATTTGTCTTGCACGCAGCAGCGTGGCAGTTGCAGGCGGCGGAGGTGGTCGCAAGGGGCGGCGGGCTGGTGAAGGAGATTTCGGTCAGTGGCAGGTATAATATACTATATGGCATGGTATCGGACTACACGCGTTTTCATGCCCACATTGACGGAGCTCTGGGCACAAATCTTTATGACAGCGCCTCGGATTTGTAACCTGCCTCCGTGTACCGCTCCCGTTCCCGCTACCGTTCGGCTGCTCGCCTTGCTCGTTGTGCGTTGAGCCCTGCATTATTGTATCGAATATCCTGGCATTTGGTATTGAGCCGGCGAATGCATTCAGTTCCGTCCGCTGTCCACTTATGCAATGGGCCTTTTTTGAGATGCATTCCGCAGCCAAATGAATACCAAGCGCAATTGTTGTCGGTTGTTGGTTGTCGGCTGCTGATTGTCTGCGGCTGTTATTGCCGTTGTTGCTGCCATAATTATAGACACATCAGCTGTTTGGGCCACTTGCAGTTATAGTTTAGAGTCAGTCGCAGTGGCAGGTTATTTGATTTTCCTCAATCTCAATTGTTTTGTAATGACAACCATGGCAACCATTGCAGCAGCAGCAGCAGCAGCAGCAGCAGCGGCACAGCTTTGCTAATTCAACAGCAACTGAAATGTGTGTATGTGTGTATAGGTGTGTGTACACAGGACACACAACACACAAATTAATAACCAAGACTTGTACGAAGAATCGACAAACTGACTGTCAGACAGACTGACTAACTGGCTGGCTGACTGGCAACGACGACGACGACGACGACGACGATATCACTTGACGCTCATTCGATGGCAAATTAATATAATTATCATTGCACGAACCGGAATTGCATGAGCAACAACAATTGTACAGCGACAAGGCGACTTCATTCTCAATGGATGCAATGCAATGCAGGCTGTGCGGAATGGCGAACGACGAATGAAAACAAACAAATAAACAATCAAAGAAACAGCCAAATCCATAATTAACGCCACAAACGCAAATATTAAGCCAGCCAGTCCAAGTCGCAGTCACAGTTGTAGTCACAGTCACAGCCTCAGTCACGTTATCGTTAGTCGCAATCTGTCTGCTAAAAAAAAGTAAAGTAAGCTATGAGAGTATCTTCAAGATTCCCCAGTGCCAATGCCGCCGGCGGGCGTGGCCCAGGCAATGTGAATTTCCCCCCTGGCATATATGTCTGTAAGTACATACAGATAGAGTAGATCTAGAAATTTCCTAAATGCACACACCACATTTGGCTGGTTATCTAATCTAAGAAATTTATAATCGTTCTCTCTTTAATAATGGCAATAGCTATTTAGGAAATGTTTTTTAGCATGCCATAAAACAAGTTGGCTTAAAATTATTAAATTGAGTCAGGTGTTATTTCTTTTCTGTAAATGATTTAAAGACAATATTTAATCTATATGTAAGTCATAAATATTATTGATTAGTGGAGGCTGCTCATTTACTTTATCATTTATATTTTACGGATTGCAGAATCTAAAGACTTACGCATATGAGCAATATATTTTTTGAAGGAAATTTATTGCAACTGGAATATTGTTTGTATTTTAGCTGTCTGCAGTTGGCCAGTTTGGGTTTGGGGCCACTTTTGATGGATATTGTGGCCAGATGGCATTTGCGAAATGTTTAGCACTGATTGAGTTGCAATTGCTGCCAGATTTCAGTTTCGGTTTCGATTTTTGACAAGTGGCTTGTTAACAACTGCAATTAAATGTAATTAGCGCACCTCCAGCAGTGCAACAGTTCAATTAGAGTGCTGCCTAGACTCGAGAAGCTGGCATTTGATTGCCACAAATATTCAAGTTGCTGCAGCAGCAGCAGCGGCAGCAGCAGTGGGAGAAGTGACAGCGGCCGCAGTTGAACAGACAGAAGTTAACTTGGCAACAACTGCAACTGCAAGACAATAAAAAAAAAAAAAAAAAAAAAAAAAAAAAAAAAAAAAAAAGCGCACACCACATAAGAGAAAAATTTACCCACCAGCAGGATATTTAAGATTGCCCCAAAAGACCACAAATGCGCGAACGCAGGCGAAGGCGATGGTGAAGGCGAAGGCGCACTCAGATGCAGACCCAACGATGGCGACGCTCGCGACGCTGGTGACGATGACGATGATGATGATGATGAGGCACAAAATGTTCGCTGGGACAACGAACGTCGGGCGACCGGCAGCCTTGCAGTTGATTAAGCGACCGCTTCGGCGGCGGCCCAGCAAACAGATTTGCATATTTCATTGAGCAGTTCAATCAAATGGAGGACACCAAAGCCGGGCCTGAAACAAAACGTGGACACAGTCGCGCCAAAAGGTCTCTTTTGCTTCTCCTTTTTGCAACATGGCGAGATGCAAACGCTGCGATTAAGTCCGAAATAACTCATTCATACGCAGCCGTGAAGCTGGGCAGGATATGGCAACGTCACCACACAGTCCCATTCCCATTCCCATTCCCATTCGCAGTCGAAGTCGAAGTCGCAGTCGCAGTGACTATCATCTGTCCATTGGCAACATTCAGGCCCATATCCTTGCCTCTCTTTCCTTTTCGCATGTGCGCTCTCTCTCTCTCTCTCTCTCTCTGTATCATCCTCTCTCTTTCTGTCTTTCTCTCTCTCTCTGACTCTCTGTGTGTGCCTAATCTGTGGAATGTCATCACTGCTAGCAGCACCACAGAACAATGGTCATGGCCAAATGCAAGTCAAAGCCAGCGACTGAGGCCCAAAGCCCAGAGCAGCACTGTGCTCGCAGAGTCGCCGTTGACAGTCCAAGATGGCGAGATGAGCAGCCATCGCCAGCCAAGATGGCGATGCGCAGGGCATTTGCATAAAAGCTCGCCCACTCGCCAAAAAAAAAAAACGAAAAAAAAGCAAAAATAAAAATAAAACCAAAAACAAAATCACAACGTAAGACCGACAAAAAGCCTGCAAAGCAAAAAGCAAACAAAAAATGCTCTCTATCCATCTCACTCGCCTGCGCTTTCTCCCTTTCTCTGCGGCTGCCCAGTGCAGCCGCTGGGCAGCCGCTGAAGCGCACTTAATGCGGGCGGACACTAAGCCACGTGTGAAATTTAATCGCCGGCTCATCGCGACGCGGCTCAGCTCAGCTCAGCTCAGTTCGTCTAGTCTCGTCTCGTTTCGACTCGTTTTGTCTCGCTCGCACCGTCGCCTCCACAGGCTCGAATGTCGTCCGCCTGGACACCTCGTTAGGAACTCCGACGACGCTGACGCTGACGCCGAAGCCGAAGCCGTAGCCGACGCTGACGCCTACGCCGACGGCAGCCGGCAGTCCTCAGACCGGTGTGGGGTCCCCTTAGTCCAGGCGCGCTCGTTTCGGTTTCGGTTTTCATATTTTGAGGTTCACCGATGTGTTAACAGGCGGCGGCTGTCGCATATTAGGCAGCCCATGAGCAGATCGCAGCTCCCCCAAACCAATCTCCCTGCCAAAGAGCAAAGCCACGTCCAGTATTCGTCCCCCTGCCAGCCATGGCGACGGGCCTGACGAATTTTGCGGGCAAAGGCTGGAGACGCAGCGATAGCAAGTGTCACGTCAAGCACATAAATTAAATACACAACAACAACAAAAACAACAACAAAAGAAGAGCAGTAAACACAATATCCAGCAAGTCGAATAAGAAGTGCTCTTTACAAACCTAAAGTGAAAATATATTCAATATATTGACTAAAGAAACCCGATCAGGTTTTGACTATTAATTTATTAGTTAATAAGTTTTATTTGTATTTGAAGTAAATTACTTTGATTTGGGTCAGAAGGATCAGTTATTAAGTATGTATCTATATCGAATTCATTAAGAATCTTATAAGTTAAAAATACGCTGATGTATAGTTAACAACATTTATATATATTTGTATTTGATTAAAACTTAATTGGTATGGATTCTATTTATTTAAGTAAGTTCTAAACATTAAGAGTTATTTCAGTTGGGGCATGAGGATCGACCGATTGCGATCGAAAGTGTGCTGATAGCGGCAATCATTATATAAAAAGCGTGATACCCGCCGCTGAGGGCATCATCGAAAAGAGGAGCAGCCGAAGAACATGAATAAGCAGCCGATCGCAACGAGCACAAGACAAGATAAGCAGATAATTTTCTAGGCAGCAGCGAACGGCGGACACCGCAGGCATCAGGCAACGGGCATCAGGCAACGGCAAAGGCAAAAGGGACGTCGCACTGCGATGCCTTCAAATTGGACCACAGAGGCTGTGCCCGGTACCCTTAGCAGCAACATCATGTTTTACTAACCAGCGAACGGCAAGCGTCGACGGACATCGGACATCGGACAATGGACGCCGGACAGCGGACAGCCGATGACCGAAGAAGACTCTGCTAATAATTTGTGTACGCGACGCCGCCACCGCCACCGCCACCGTCACCGCCTTCGTCACCAACGCCGTTGCCGATGTTGATGGCAATGCCAATGCCGAATCCGGGGTAAGTTTTGTGGTCCAGGCTTAGGGGTATACAATGGAGAAGCGCATTGGCCGGTGCCGATGCCGATACCGATGCCGATGGTGAGGCCCATTGTCGTCCTTCGTTTCATGCTAAACGTGTTGTTGCCAAATTGTGAACAAGATTCATTCATGTTTCAACACATCGAGCAACACGAGCAGGCTGAGGCTGAGAATGAGAATGAGAATGAGACTGAGACTAAGACTCAGTCTGAGACTCCAACATACGTTGAGGATGCTCGCGCTGTCCGTGGCGGTGTCGTTGTCATGGCCATCAAGCATCAGCCATCAGCCGTCACCGTCACCAACGCAGTCGTCGTCGTCGTCGTCATCATCAGCAGCGGCGTGTGAACAGACAATAATGCTGCTAACTGCCAACTGCCGACTACGACCGCGTCCCGCTTCGCTCTGCGGTTTATTTAGGTTTGCGAAATATTTGGACAATCTGCTGTTGCTGCGTCCTACGCGGCGTATGATTAATGAATTGGCTATGAATCGGGACAGACAGTAATTAGGGAATTTGAAGATCCACCTCGCTCTGACCGATTTGATAGGGGCCTGGCGCATTTCTAGACACGCACTTAGTCATCAATCCGACAGACATCCTGCCGGCTATTCAACTAGTTTGTTAAACGAATCAATTGCACTACTTTTTTCGAATAAAGACCTAGAGCCGAACTTGACACCCTTATTATTTGAATGCGGCTTGCTTTCAAGGCTAATGCTTGGCTAAAAAGTAGCTCACTTTTATTGTTTTCATTTCGCAGCAGCTCTTTTGTGGCCTTGTCTGTTAATAAAAGCTATTTTTTTTGTCTAATAAATAAAAAATGAATCAAATATTTGTTTTTGTATTAACAAGTAAATTTTAGTTAAACGCGATGTTGTCAAAAGTTAAGGTATTACTAGCTTCTTAAAAATTTCTATATATATGCTATTTTTCATACAAATTGTATAAATATATTTAATATTGTGCTGGTTGTGAAAAGTCAAATTTAATTGTATTGTTTCAGGGAACCTTTAACAAATAAAAAAAAAATATATATATATATATATATATATATATAGTCGAGTCCCGATTATTTGTCCCCCGCATAATGAATACTCGTAAAAACTAGCCTTGAAAAAAATTGGTTAATTCGTAAAAATCCCATACATTTTGATCCCCATGATAGTTAATTGTATTTTTCGGAATGAAAAGAATATTCAACCTCCTATGAATTCAAGTTTTGTTTTGTAATCTCTCACAATTCGTAATACAATACGAAATTTTTTGCAGTTAAGTCACCGTTAGGTTTTATAGTACACATGCAAATGTCAAAATGAAAATGTCAAAAATTTAATTAACAATGTTTTAATTTTTCTACAATGTATTAGACATACGAGGCCCCTCAGTTGAATATTGCGATAAAACATGTAATCCCTCTACCGCTCCGAATTATCAGGATTCGACTGAATGTACACACATATGTATATATATATGTATATATATTGACAACATATTTAACTTTTAAAATGAATGCTTAACCTCCATTGAATGATAACTTACATAAATATTAAATAAAATTTAGTTGCACTTAGTCTAAGGTGTTGCATTGCAGTTGAAACTAATTGTTTCGTTTTATTTGGTTGGCTTTGTTTAGCGGAATATTTGCAAAGGCGCCCCCCGAAAGCGATCCAATGCCGAGCGGAGGCCTAACCGGAAATGCCCGACATTCCAGTCGCATACCAAGCCGGTTAACAATAAGCACAACAATAAAACTAATAATAAAAACAACAACATACGCACACACACACGCACACACACACACACAGAGAGTGCGAGGCCGTGGACAGTGCCTGCTTTCATTTATTGTGTTTCTGAAGATGTTTCTTATTATGAAATTAGAGTGAACGCCGAACAGCATATAGCACATATATAGACTGTAGGAATGAAGGGACGGACGCGACCAACGACAACGACAAAGACAACGACAATGTCGGCAACGCCAACGGCAACTGCGACGGCAACGGCGACTGCGACGACGACAGCGACGACGACGGCGACACTTGGCCAAGAGCTCAATGAATGAAACCGAAATGAGAAATGAATGATATCATGCGCATTGTTAGCTCACACGGCAGACACGGTTGAGGCCTGCGGGTCGATCCCATGGCCCAGCAAACGAGATCAAATGCGATAGCGCCACAACGAAACGAGGCAGCAGCCAGCAGCAACAGCCTCCTGTCTCCTGGCTCCAGAGCAGTTGCTGTCGAGGCAACGTGTTGCTCATTTAGCTGGCAGCCACTGCGGCCATAATTCAACGCTTTTGATAACTGCGTTAGGCACCGGCCACAGGGAACGGGCAGCTGGCAACGGGCAACGGGCAACGGGCAACGGGCAACGGGCACCCGGCACCAGGGCTGGCAGCGGCCCAGGATCGGCGCGCGTCAGCACTTGGATCTGGGCAAGGGCATATCGAGAGCTGCACAGTGGCCAAAAAATGTGTTTGACGAATTTACTTCAAAGGATTATCTAATAAAGGTATTGATTTGGATAAATAATTTTATGATTAAAAGTAAACATTTCTAATGAAATATATTCAATTTTCACTAAATGCTTCATATTAGCAATATGGAAACAATATAGCTGTTAGGTGAATTCCTTTAAATTGTTTTCTACTATTAAAAGTATTAAGTTCAATTTAACTTTAAGTTCTATAGATACTTATACTAATTTTATAATTATATGTGCAAAAAAAAAGTTATTAATATACCACTTAATTTATTTAAGATGTTTTTGTCAAGTTTAAGCTTTAGTTAATTGGCGATTTGGGCCCACTGTGCGGCCCGTCTATGTGGCCCTTGTGCTGCTTTGTTGTACAAAATGATTTTGGTGTTTGCCTGGTGATTTGTTGTGTTTGATTTGCTGCCTCGTCGCCGCTCGCCGCGTCGTCAAGTTGTTGCCGTTGTTGTCTTCGACGTCCTCCGTATACCGTCGCATTCCTGCGTGCCGCGCGTTTGCATTGTTCGCTTTTCGGTTCATTCAAATCCTTTCGGTAAAATTCTTTTGTTTGGTGTCAAGTTTAACAAATATTTGAACGGCCGGCAGGCAACGGCGTCTCTTGTTTGTCCCATGTTTCGTGCGTGTTGCGCTGCTTGTCATCTTGTTTTAGTTGTTTTTGTTGTTGCTGCTGTTGTTGTTGCTGGTGCGGCACATGCTTTGTATGGCATGGGGGCGTATGAGTAATCAGCGCTGCCCGCAATTAGTTGGCCTTAGACAAGACGAGGACGACCAAACTAGGCAGCGATTAGCTTTACTTGATTTGCCAAGTGTCGCTATTATTGTTGTCGTTGTTCTTGTTGTTGCTGTTGCTGTTGCTGCTGATGTTGCTGTTGCTGTTGCTGTTGGTGTTGGTGTTGCTGCTGCGTCCATTGTTAAGTTCTTATCGCGCAGCGTGCTTTTGTTGTGCGAAATTTTTTGCGCCCCGCGGCGCATCGCACAAAATGCCACAAGAATTGCATCCAACTAAATGGAATGGCACCACCGGGCCAACCCAAGCCAAGTCGCGCCGAGTCAACGCCAACTGCTGTGAGGATCACTTGCCGTCGTTCGGGGTGCGAGTTCAACTAGCTGCAGCAACTGTTGCTGCTGCTGCTCAACACAAAAAAAAAAAACAGAGAAATAATAATAATAATGATAATAAAAATAATAAGAAATAAGAGAGAGAAAGAGAGAGAGAGGGAGAAAAAAAAACATACGTAATTGTTTGTTTATTCTGGTCGCAAGGCTTGAGTTGATGTGCTTGCCGTTTTTGTTGTTGTCTGTGTTGTTGTCGCGTGTTATTGTTGTTATTATTGTTAAATGCTAAAGTGCTACAAAATATTTATATTGCCATTGTATGCGCACTTTTATGCACTGCTCAACGAACGGGCTAAGTTCCAAATCGATATTGACGTGACCTTAAACTAAAGAGAGTTTCTTGTCTATTATTATAATTTTTTAAATAGGCGATTACTATATTTTTGTATATATATGTTAATTTGGAGGACTTAAGCAAAACATAATTATTTATTTTATTTTTTATAAAGTGTTTTTTCTTTTTAATTTAGGTCTTATAAATATCATCATGAAAATATAATTTTAAAAGCTTTATTTAATGTTTCGTATTTAAAGAAAGTAATTGAAACTATATGCATATATTTTTTGTTTGCTTTCAGAGTATACATATATTATAGAGTTAATAGCTTAAATTAAGAAAGAGCATTCAAGTTTTGATAGACCACGTTTTTAAAGGCATTAAAAGACTTTTGCTTACTTTCAGTTTTTATAGTAGAACAAGCTGCCAGTGTCCCAGGCAGATAATCATCGGGCGCACACACGCACACTCACTGTGGCTCTTCTGACACTTCAATGGGGGCTTGCTCGAGACCTCGGGCTCGGCTCTGTCCTCTGTCCGCCGTCCTCCTCCTTGTCTGCTGCTGCTGCTGATGCTGCTGCTGGTTGATGGTGTCGGAGGAGTTGCCGTTGCAGTTGCCTCATGCTGTGGCGCTATGCAGCGATTATGGCAACGGATTAACTTCCTCTTTAGGTTGTTGTTGTTGTTGTTGTTGTTGTTGTTGTTGTTGTTGTTGTTGCTGTTGCTGTTGCTGTTATTCTTATTGTTATTGTTATTGTTGTGGTTACAATGGTGTCACTGCCGATCTGGTTGTTGTACTTCTTATTTCTTGTTATTGTTGCTGTTACAGCGACTGCGACTGCTGCAGTTGGCACCACCCGCTGCCACTTTGTGCCGTGTCCCTTTGTTGGCTGCTGATGATTCTGATTGCCGCATAAAACGAACCACATTATCCACATGACACACATAGTTAATAATAGTGCCCATGAATACAATTATAAGGGCGCTCGCTGCGGAAAACCTTGCCGCCTATTAGGCGCTGATTCGGAGGTTCTGCTTATCGTCCGAATTTTATTTCGGTTGCTCAACCATTTGACGACGTACGATAAGAAAGCATATACTTTCGTAAAAGCGCTGGGAAAGGGGCGCTCGCCAGGCTATGCCTAGAACTATGCTGTGGTTAATATAGAAAAAAAGAAAACACAAATAAATGCAAGTTAGAAACCCGAAACCACAGTTGTAAAATTAAATAATTATTTATTCTATGCTTTTTTTTTGCATAGTGATTGTCGGGCTATTGTACATAAAAAGCGCTATTCTTAAATGCTATATACTCGGTATTAAATCACAAAAAAAAAAAAAATGAAAGTCGGGCTATTTTAAATTAATCACTTCCAGTTACCTTTAAATGTTTAATATACTAATTTTATGCATGTTTATTTAGCTTTATAATTAATTAAAATACTTTTTGTGGTTATTTGTTTAACAAGGAATATTCTGAATAGCCTTTTAGTTTCTTACCATTATATCGAATGCCGTCTAAATCATAAACATTAGGTTCTCAGTTGGCAGTTTGAAACGACTTCCTTTATTAGACATTATGGTAAGTACTTATCACATTGCATTAATGAATCTTAGGACTAAGCAATGAGCTTATTGCTCTTTGGATCATTGGATCCTGCTAATATATACTTTATGTAAATTATATTTGAAGAAAACTCTTTACGAAATCTAAATGAAAAAATAAATTCAATTAATACAAATTGATAAATAAAAGGCATATGGAATAAATGTTCTGATTGACATGTCAGACAAATGCTGCCCAATAAAAGGATCAATTGTACTAAAATCGTTTGATCTTCGGCAGGACTGGCGGGCAAGAGATAAGGAGCAATCAAAGCAGGGAGCGGGGAAAAAAGAGAGCGACACACACACACAAGCAAGCAGGCAAACAGGATAACAATTAGAACTCACAGATCACAATTCACAGTTGGCCTAATCGCAAAACGCGTGTGTAAAAGTCACGATTTACACTTACACAAAAAGAAAAAAAACGACACTTGATCCCTTTGCGGGCTGGTTATCGCTGTCTTTGTCTCGCTGGCCATCTTCATGTGTTCCTTTTGGCCGCAATTTATCACATGCCACTTGTAGCCGGATTTTGATCTAATAAAAACTGTCAAAACGTTTGCAGGACGCTGGGAAAATATTTACACGGCTCACAAAGGCCAAGCTACGCACACACAGAGCAGGCAAGAGTGAGACGGGCTGAGAGAAAGGGAGAGGAAGAGGGAGAGGGGGAGACAAAACGGACAGTTAGGGACAGGCCAAAACAGTTAGCGCTAGACAATAGCAACAGGATCAAGGATGCTGCGCAGCAGCACAGCGGCAGGTCGCTCGGATCGTTGGGCGGTATGACACATCAGGAATTTAGACATTAAAGGATCTCACTTTTTCTCACTCACAGCCTCTCTCTCTCCCTCACTCATTCTCTGTCTCTGTCTCACTCTGGTAACTGCTTGGGACAGGGCCGGTTTGGGTGTTCGCTGCAGGTTGGTCGCCTTCGGCTGTGCATTGAAAAGATGAAAGTGAATTTCATTGCCGAGTGGAAAGAAGGCAAAAGAATGCAGCATCGGTCAATTGAAATGAAATGAGCGGCCGCTGGGAAATCGAAACGGGCTGAGACAAGTCGGACAAGCCGTTCTTCGACTCGGCCCGGCCAGAAGGCTGCCAAGGCTATGGCTCCGATTTTGGCTCTAACTCTGTCTGTGGCTCTGGTTCTGGGCGGCCCCTGCACGTTCAGCTATTTTTTATGGAGTTCCATGGAATTATCGCTCACTCCGCTTCGCTCTCTCAATCTCCGAGACGTTTCTATTAACACATTGTTGGACGGGGCAACGTTTCTTATGTACCTCATATATTTATAATTCTTTAGTTACTTTTTTTTTTTTGTGTATTAGTGTTTTTCTACTTTGCCGACAACAGTGCCGCTGGGAAAACTGAAACGCTGTCAACGCCGCCGCCAAAAAAATTTGTCCCGATTGGTTTTTTTTTTTTGTACCATTTCCCTTGCAATTGTAATGGATCAAAGGATGTGCACTTGAATTGTATGCGATAATGCGATACTATTTCCTGTGTATACTTTCTCCACCTTTGCTTTCCCTTTCTTGCAGAACACCAATTTTAACATCGACGACGTGCGAATATGCAAAAAAAAAAAATGAAGGCAGCATTGAAAAAGCTCCAAAAGCCATAAGCTATAAGCCATAAGCCAAAAGCCAATAGCCATAAGGCCAACCCTGACACTGAAACCGAGAAAGAGAAAGGGAGAGGGAGAGAGAGGAGTCCAACTCGAGCTGACCTTGTCGTCGGCTCATTGGCAATATTCAAAAGAGATTAGCCAAAAGGTTTGCGAACATTCTTTTGCCGCCGACATTGCAAGCATAAAATAAATGTTAAACGTGTGATTTATGAGCGCTATGTGATTACGATTACGAGCCATCGTCAACTTGTAGGTAGCTGTCTGAGCTGGCCCATAATAACGCATTTTTATGTTATGCACAACCAGCTGCCAAAATAATGGGAACGGGCAGCCAGCCAATTTGGCATTGTGTCCAGCCCCACACATTGCCAAAGTCGTATCAAAGCTGCTTTAATTAAAAAAAAAAACAAAAAAAAAAACGCAGCTATTTTTGATATTTGTAAAGTCGTTTCCAACATGCGAAATCTCACCTTGAAAACATGATTGATTAAGGCTTTTTTTTGCAAATATGCAATAAGCCAACTGTGGCTAAGTTCTTATAACAAGTCTAAACAAAATCGATGCATATTTTTGTAATCTTAATCAGAGAGATATATGTCAACAAATAATGATGATAATAGTCTCTATCTATAGGAAAGTCTCCATCAAATAGCTTGCACTTGTATTCAATGACCCAAAGTAAGTTATATGTGCGTCGTATTAAATGCATATTAAAATAAATTTTACTTTGCATCGTATTGATGTACAGGCGTTGTCAACGGCAGTTCATGTAAGGCTTATTATGTGTAGTCAGGGGGCGTGGGCGTGGGCGTGGCCGGAGTCAGCCAGCTGTAGCATCCCAACAAGTTAGCTCACAAATTCTAGCAACGCAAAAATTGAAAGCCAACTGCGTTTTTGGCTTTGTGGCTGCTCTTGTTATTGTTATGAATAAGTTAATAATACGGCGGAAGGCGGCCTTTGTCGTGCCTCGACTGATCTGCCTCGCCCGCAGCGCGATTCAAGCAGCCAAGCAGCCAAACAGCCAAACAGCCAAGCAGGCAGGCAGGCAGCGCTTATTAAATGATTGAAGCCTTTTGTGGCGAGCCGTGAGTCTTTTTTGGCCAGCCATAAAAAGGTAGAAACTTTTCGCAACGTCGAAGGCGACCACCATCAATAACTGACCACAACGAGCCGCGCACCGGGACGGATAGCGGACTGGGGACCCGGCAACAATATTTATGATTTGTTAAGCAAGCGGCACTCAAACGTGCGAAAGGATAATCACAAGCGCCTGCTGGAACGCCCCCCTCAGCCAGCAGCGGAAATCAGCGAACAGCAAACAGCAAACAGCAACCAGCAACCAGCAACCAGTAACCAGCACCCAGAAACTGGCTTTATTCCATACTCTCCCAGCGGCTTTGGCTTTGACTTTAAGTTTGGCTTCACTGCCAGCACCAGCGTCGTGTGTGAGACATTTCCAAATTGAGTCAATGACTTTTATTTTTATGGCTCTCTGCCGCTGCCCTATCCACGAGCGATAAGCCATGAGCCATCAGCATCAGCATCAGCATCAGCATATGCATATGCATATTGCTGCAGATGTGCCGAATCCAGGCCAGCAGGAGTCAGCGGCATGGCAAATTGATGGCAACTGCAGATGGAGCTGGTGCTTTGGCTGGTTGTGGACCCCGGAACGGCGCTGCGTTTTATTGCCATGCGAATTGAGCTATTAGCCAAGTGTATAGCTAAGATAATCCAGACGCGATTAAGCCACAGCATATCTCGTCTTCTCTAAATGATCATCATAATCATAATCATAACGAAAGCTTTTACAATATGTTCGATCCATTCATTTTATTCAATTGCGATTTATTGCCATATGATGCTTGTATTGGCTGGCGCTTGGTTTAATTTGATTTGTATGAAATCATAATTAGGACACGGCTAGAAAATACCCTGCTGTGGTTTCAGACTTATTTGGATTGTTTCGTATTAAATTAAGACTTTAATCAGAATTGAATATAATAGTTTCTTTCAGCTCTTATCTGTCATCATCAAGATAGTTGTTAATCTACATAAAAGTTACCCTCGTTAGCAAAATTCATCAGGTCTAAGACCACCAAGAGCGTATTAAGTGCTACGCCGACCACACTGGGGGCGTTAGAAGGCAACACCAACACCAACACCAACACTAACAGGACAAGGATCGAGCAAAATGAGTCAATGATGATCGCTCCACTCATAAGCATCGGCAATCGACATCAATTATGCACTTCAGAATTGTACAAATCATGAAATTGATGTTGCTGTTGTTGTTGTCTTTGGTAGTCACTGGTAGCAGCTGTCAAGACGCAAAGGCAACATCTGCCACGGAACGGTGCGCTGGCTCGAGTTCAGGCTGAGATTGGGATGGAGACTTGAGTTTGGGTTTGGGTTCGGGTTTGGGTTCGCACAATACGCGCCAGGATTAGCAGATGGAAAGAGCGAGTGAGCGATAACATAAAATGAACGAAAAGAGAATGCGAGTGTAAACATGATCTGTGATCTGTGAAACTCTTTGCTGGCCATTTAATAAGCGCCGCCTATCAATGGCAAGGTTGACTTTTGTCGCTTCGCTTAAATTGTTGCTAGTTTATTGATTGTCAGTTGATTACTAACATTTTGGATTAAGGATCGCTGATCACTGATCGCGGATCGCGTTGATCGTTGTGCGTTGTCCGTTAAACGGACACAGGAGGCAGCCGGACAGCGGGATAACAGGGCAACGGGAATGGGAACGGGAACGGGAATGGAAATGGAAATGGGCATTAAAAACGTTAACAAGCTACGTAGCGCCGTCGGCGGCGTTAATGTCGAAATTGGCGCTGGCGAACGTGTTTCTTAATGAAACAAAGCTTGAATTTTAAATGAGCATCATAAAGAACAATGCAAATGCATGGCACAGCACCAACAAAGCGACGCGAATCAAAAGCCGCGCTGCGGCCCAGCGACAGAGTCAACGAAATAAAAATAAAAAATAAAATAAAATATAACAAAATGAAATAAAATAAAAGCTCTGAAATGTTAAATAAACAGTGAAAACAAAAACAAAAACAACTCCCTGACTTTGTCTTGCTTGTATGCCTCAACCACGCCCCCTCCTCCTTCACCATGCCCCTCGCCCTTACCCCTTGCCCCTCGCAGCCCACGCGGAGTCTGTCAAATGTGCGCGGCGCGATCGCCGAAAGGAAAATGAAAACCACAACAATGCCGGTGTGGCAATAATAAGGAAACCCAAAATAAGTGCGAAATCTAACACATCGAATGCGAAATACACTTTCCATAAGTGCAGCTTATAGCAAAACTGTTCATATGTTGAATACATATTAAAAACAAGAAGCTTACCTTTGTTTTGATAAAATATTAATTTGTTTATATATTTTTATCACAATTAAGACTAAGTCTAATCCAAAATTCTATGTGTTCTTCTCTCTTAGTCCGAATTGTGTCGTAAAGTCGTTGAGCTCTTGGCAAGTGTATGAAATGATAATCATGTGGATGGGATGTAAAAGTTGCCGTCGCGGCTTAAAGGATCACAAATGATTTTGCGGTCAGAGATGAAATGAAAGAGCGATCATCAGAAACCGCGGGTCGGTGGCGGGCGGTGCCTGAAACGTTTCGGTCTCTGGTGCTGGCCATAATTGGTGCTCATCTTAATGGCATTAAAATTGCATTATCGCTGTATTTATTGAAACGGTTTGTTTTAACAAGATTAACTCGATGATACCGCCGAGCCAACCAGCAATCGAGACAGGCCCCAAAATGATTAACAGCAAGACCCGACAAGCTACAACACGACACCAACACCAACACCAGCACCAACGACGACAACAACAAAAAGAATAAATAAAAATACAAATAAAAAAAAAACAAAGCGAAAAACGCTTTAAATGCGATGCTGTTGTTTTGTTGCTGTTGTTGTTGCTGCTTTTACTGTCCCTTGATTGGCATGCCATTTAATGTTGTTGTTGTTGTTGTTGTTGTTTTGTTGGCGCGGTCGTAAAAATATTTATAACATAATTCCATATCATTTAATTTAGATGATTAGATTCAATATGCCGGCCATTTACGTATGCACAGCAGCCAAAAGTAGCTAGCAGATACATTTGTATCTTTAAGTCATGACGCCGATATCTGTAGAGTCATTTATCAAAGGCGCAAGCGCGCGACTCTTAGAGCGTTGGCGTCGGCGCTGACGTCGGCGTCGGCGTTGGCGTTGCCGTCGACGACGGCCGGTAAAATCAGTAGCGAATGTTGTTGTTACCTGTGGTCTTTATTATGTTTGTGTGTTTTGTATTTATTGAAATTGATTAACCTATTGAATGGTTACGACTATGGCAGACACGTGTATACAATACAATAAAACTTTTGACAGCGCCTTTTGACTGTTAACATAAACAAATAACAGATTACATGCAGAAACTGTTAACTCAATTGTTGGTCAGACGCTTGCATTAATCTGCTGATATACATATTTACACTTTGACATTGATTAAAAATCGCAATAAAGATTTTAAGGTTGTCAGGTTTAAATCATAACAAATTTAAAAGTATCTTTTAACGTGAATTTGAATTGAAAAATATGAAAATTCAGCAGAAATGGTCTCTCATTGATAAAAATTCTGTTTTTAAATTGTGTTAAATTTCTGATAAATTTGTTTTCACTTATGTAACTTAAGTTTCAACTCCACTGAATTAGGTATATTTAGCTGATTTAGTTAATATTAAATTTGGTTTCATGGATGTGACCGCATTACGCATAAGCTGCTGATTAATTAGCCTTTGTCTTTAATGCATACACAATTATGTTACTTATATTTTATAACATCAATATTCCTATTAATAAAAGTTACAAATTTATTAAATAGACATTACTTCGAAAAGCTTTAAATTCAATTATCTATCAATATAAAAACATAAATAGGTCAAGAGGAAAAATCATAAGCATGATGAGAGAGGAAAAACTGCTTCACTTCGGGGAAAAAGGAAAAAAAAAGGACTTGAAGTTGCAACAGCAATTAAGGAAATATGTAACATTCCTGGTCTTTGACTCGTTGTGTGAAACACAGCTAAATAAAAATAAAGAACAAAACAAAAGAAATATAAAAACCTTTGAGATAGTTTTCTGGCAACCATTAATACAGATTCGGCATCTGTAGCAGATGATGCGTTTGTGCATTCTGAGAACTTGAAAACCGCTAAACCACTTGGGGCACTTCCTTCTGATAGAAGACGCTTGCGCCTCCAATTCTACATACGATCCGAAAATTCATTGATGATCCAATCCCTTAGACAAAAAGTGCCGCGCGCGCTTCTGAGAAGCGCGCATAATTATTATTTATGCATACAAATTAAACGCTACGAAATATTTGCGAAAATCCGCTCAGAGAGCTTATTTATGGTATTTCAGAGGTTGTTCTTTTTGCTGCGCTGACGCGGCTGTGATATTTATTTCGCCATGGCATTTAACACTCAGCGAAAACGCTTCAAGCTCTGGAGGGGGATGTTATCTTAACTTGGCCGTCAAAGCAAACCACTTTCCATTTCAATGCTGGCGTAATACCCCTATCAATAATTGAGTAAAAAAGCCAGTAAATGGTAAATGGTAAATCATAATAAGGATCTGTTTCAGTAAATAGCTGTTATGATTAAAAGGTTTATCTTTCAAAAATAAATACAAATCTAACTGCAAGTGACTGCTGTATCTTTAAAAAGACAAAAGTCTGATAAGAATGTTGAGATAAAAAGTATTTGTATAAGCGAACGAACAATCTATATAAACGTTATTGAAAACTTAATTTTCACTCATCACTCATCAGTTAAAAATAACTTAGGTTAAGCTACGGCTCAATCTGAGATTGGATCAGTTTTTTTAATAGGAAAATTTTAAAAATTACTTACCTTATGCCATTTTAGGAATGCTTAAAATTACATAGCCTTTCAGGTGTACCTTACAATTACAAGTTCCGATCTTAGAAAACCAACTGCAATTATCATAGACGTCAGCTGCGCGCCCAAAGCATTATAAAGTATAATTTGATGGCAGCGACTGTAGCGAGCTAAAAATAGAGTTTGATTGCGTTTATTTTTAGCTCCTTTAAAATAACTATGAATGAACGACATTTGCATTTGTTCAACTCTTACAAAATTTGCGTAATATGAATCAATAAACGATTGCTGCTTACGCTATTGCAGGTTAGTTACGTTAGTTCGTTAATGACGCACTAGCAAACAACAATTAGTTAGTTAATATATTGCAGTTCGATAGACAATTAGCTTTTCGCGATGCCTCTTTGCCATTTGACAGTGGGCCTTGCAATTGAGCTTTGCGCTCAATTAACGCTCAATAATCGCAACATTAATACCAGATCATAAATTAAATGTCAAATAAGTTAATTAAACAAAGGACAAGCCCACATTCGGAACTGTGTGACTGATAACAGATATACGCATACCCACATATACATTATACATATATACTTGCATATGTAATAGCTTGCGGCTTGCGGCACATGGTGGAGTCGCCGGCACTCTTGATTGAATTGAATTACGTTTGCCGTTAGGGATGAGTCAGTTAGTGGCTCGACTGGTGTTCATTGGTAAGTTGGCTGCTCCGCATAGCGACACAGTTTGATTTGCAATCTGATTTCAGACTTGGTTGACTTCGCTGACTTCGCTGACTTCGCTGCTTTCCAACGCACAACACAAATGCTCCTCTTTGCCGTCGCGTGCCTTGACGTCATTGCCAATTAATCAAAGGTCGCAGTTCTGTTGAAATTCGCATAGGGCCCGGGGTTCGTTTTCTCACTCGCTCTTCTTCTTCATATTTGTATTTCTATGTACAGCAATGTGCCTTAATCATGAACAAAAAATTTTTTATTGCATACGCTAACCACGTCAATAGCTACTTTCATGTAACTGTGTAGTGTAGTTTTTTTATTTTTTAGCTTGCATTTCAATAATTGCAATTAAGTTGGGGCTTTACTTGTTTTAACTTGAATTAGCTGATCTTAGATAAGCGTTAGCTAATAAACCGATTCAATTACATTCCAGCATTTGTCACGGTGTTGTGCTAGGTTAGCATTCTGGCCAAGTTAGTCAAAGCTGTCCCGTCTCGAGCAGCTATCAAGCTACGACTTGTCTTAGCTTGATTAAAGTAACATTGTGAAATAATGATGAGCGTTTGCCGGTTTCGCGGCAGCGCAGGCAAATCGATAAGCAAACATTTTTAGATAGCGACGGCCATAAATTGTGATACTGAAACACATCAATTGGAATTTAGATTGTTGGGTGCCAACTTAACAAATAAATCATTAATGTTTCTGATTGAATTGAATTGAATCCAATATTAATTTAATATTAACCGATGGCTTTAGTTAGTATCTTGGGATATCTAATTCATTTTTAATGAATAGTTTCTGCTGTTTATTATTACATTATTTTCTTAATAAAAAAAAAGGACTATTATTATTCTTTTTATACAAATTTTTACATTTTGTATGTTGATTCTAATTTTAAACAATTTTTATTATAAATGATTAACAACTACCACTTATATATTTATTCGATGAAACTTATACACTTCTTATTTTAATACTCAATTCTCTCTCTCTCTTTTTCTCTCTCTGTCTCTGCCTTTCTTCTTTCTTTTTTTTTAACTTTCTGTGGTCTCCTGGTTTGCTTCTAGTATAGTTAGTAAAAAATAAATTTAAAAACCAAAATAAATCATGTGTAGAAATCGTTAAAATGTAGAATGTAAAATACTTTGCTTCAATATTCAGTTTTAATTGAAAAGCAATTTTTATAACCAAAACTGGTTGAAAATAAAACACAAGAGAGGTGATTAATTAAAGAAAGTGTATTGTGTTCTCTTAAGAATGATTTACATATTATTCTGTCTGACTAGCCCAGGTTTTGGCTAGGATCGTACGACTTAAGCGGTTACTCAGCTGCCATGGAAACGATGGGCTAATTAATACTAGGCCGATACAAAGATGCCAAAAAGTGTCAAATAATTTAAGTTTCTTAGTGTGTTGCGGTATGAAATCCGTGAGTCAAATTTTTTTATGATGAGTCTCGGTTCGCGGCGGCGATCGACGGCTAATCAATTGAATTTATATTTCTGGTTATATTTGATGGCCACTGTGTTGTCAACACAACTGGCTGATGAAGTTGAGATGATGTTGTTGCTGCTGTATTCATTCATGCGTCGAAAGTCTCTGTTTTGGCTACTTTGGCTGCGTTGGCTTTGGTTGACTTTGTCTGCCCCACGTCGCCAATTTGGGGCATTTTGTAGGTCAGGTTGGCAACATTAGTGACGTCATTAGGGCTGGGTGCGCGTACAAGGCTGCTTCGTCTTCAGCTTGATGCTTACAGCGTCTGCCTGGACTTGGATGTGACCTGGATTTAGATTGGGGCTCTCGCATTGTGGCGTCATGGCCGTTGAGTATGACGCATGGCCCCGGATTTGTGTTGTTGTTATTGCTGCTGTAGCTGTTGTTATTACTGCTGCTGCCTGCGATTTTGCGTAGGTTGTGCAAGCTCTAATTGGGTTATTAGAAATGATTTGGTGCGACGACGACGACGACGCGACGTTTGATTTATTTTTGGTTTTTGCCATGGTTTTAATTAGGCAAGGTCCGTCCGTGCCCCGGCACCGGCTCCCGCTCCGACAGGTGAATATCACGATTCGCTGCCCGTTTATTGATCCGCCCATGTAACTCGCCATCCACATCGCATCTGAGGTGCCGTGTGCCAGCCAGCGCCTTATCGGCTGATTCATAGCTGCTGATAAGACGGCAGCCACCGACGCCGTTGACTAATTGATTCATATCGATAAGCTCTCCTGCTCCAAGTTAATCCAGCACACGCCCACGCAACGCACACACATGTCCTGCCCAGTTAGCCAGTTAGCCCCAGTTGGCCAAGGCTAGTGCAACGCATTTGGCTTTGGCTTTGGCTAATCTTCTTTTGTGCCATTAGCATGTGTCATCACCAGTCGCCCTGTGGGGGCTCAATTATGCGCGAGCACAGGCCGTGCCTATTGTCGCATCCATAGCCATATCCATATCCATATACATATCCATATCCATATACATATACATATACATATCCATGTCTGCGTTTTATTTCTAGTGCCGACTTCTTTGCATATGCAAGCCCAGGCAGTTCAAAAACCTTTTCGTGACACGTTCAGTTCGAGTCGAAGTCCTTAGTCTGCGGCTGTATCAAATTTGTTTAATTGTCTGGACGGCGGCGGCATCTGGCCCCCTCTCTGCCCCTCCCCTGACCCATGAGTGATTGCTTGTGGCTCGTCTTGAAGTTGAACCTCGCCTTACGTCATGCCAGACATGGACTCTTCAACATTGTAAGCGCTTTTGCTGCGTTGGCAGCTTGACAACTTCTGCACCTTCATCGGGTGCAGCTTCATCCTGCAGCAGTAGCAGTAGCAGCAGCAGTAGCAGTAGCAGCAACAGCAGCTGCTGCTGCCGCTAGCCGTTGTTCCAGTTCTTGTGCTCCATTTGTTGTCCAAGTTGTTTGCGCTGTAAATCGATACATTTGCTCCGGCTACTTACAACAGTCCCGTCTGTCCAAAAAACCAAGACGACCAGCAACGACAACATAAACAGCTACACCAGCAACAACAACAACAACAACAACAACAACGACAACGACAACATCAAAGAAGCTGCAGCCAGTTGTGTGGCTCTTCTTTTGGCTCACGAATGTGCTGCTGACGTGATTTTGTGCGGCTTTGACGGTGGCCATTGCATACTTATAACCAAAGCTGGACCCAACCAGCATACAGAAAGAAGCGCAGCTTTCAACTGCGAGGGTAGTACGATAAATGAGTGCAGTTCAAATGAAAGTATTTCATTTCTATTAATATTCTACCTTAAGCATATGTATATATATAATTATATTAATCTCCTCCTTAGCTACGGTTTGGTTTTATTGGAATGCCTGTCACTAAGTGTACTTGATCAGATTGTGATCATATAGTGTATATTTGCAATTTCCTAAAATATTTATAAAATATCGTCATACAATTTTAAGCCCCACCCAAAGTATTGGCCATAATTAAGAGGTGGCATGTCAAAGCCGTCTAAAAGCCTGGAGTAGCTCCTAGATCGGTTTACAACCCCCAAGCAGAGCATAAAGTTCAGCTTGGGAGACCTGTTCTATTTACTCGCTTACGAAGATCATTAGCCTTATTACACTGGCACATCAAATTACGACAAGCTGCAGCTGCGACGGCCTGGCGAAGAGTTGTACTTGATAAAAATATATATAAATGAAAAAAAAAAGAATGAGTGTCCATGGAATCAGTGAGTGCAGCGACAACACCACGAGTAACAACACAAAAACAACAACAACTGTGGGAGCCAGACACAGGCAGTGGTCAGCCTTAGACTATTGGAACCGACGGAATACGAACCGCATCGTAGGCGGCGACTGTTGTTGTTGTTGTTGTTATTGTTGGTGGTGCTGCTGCTGTTGCTGCTGATGCTGATGCTGATGCAAACAGTTTCCCTAGAGAAAATCGAACGTCTCTTGGCTGGTCTTTCGGTCTTTACCTCCAAGTTGCCGCCCAGCAGTCTCCACAGTCTCCACACCCGCTCTCTGATTTCTGGGTCATATTTTGCCCAACTTGAAGTGCCAATTTGAGTGTCGCAGTGACATTTGAAGCCGACGCTGACGTTGCCGCTGCAACTAAAAAAAAAAAATAAAAATAACAAAAAAGGTTATGAACAAAAAAAGCAGAACAACAACAAATGGAAAGAAAAAAAGGCACTACTAGCACGACATGGTCAGGTTGTTTTAACAGCAGGCCCAGCGACGGAGGTTTATTTTTATGACCGGCCTGCGTGGTTGCCGCATATACATACATAAATATGTATGTACATATGTATACATATATACATATATGTAAATCAACGCGATGCGTATGCGATGGGCAGGGGAGGAGGCTGGAAAGTATATAGTATGTCATCGTACTTACATATACGCTTGCATATATCAGTTTAGTGTAAAGTACACGGCCCACCGTCTGCTCGTACGTGTTCGTGAAGAATCTTGAATTGCAATTTCAATAACAAGACACGAAACACTTTCAAGTCAACGCTGCAAGTCGATGCAACATGCACTTGAAGCCGAAACCCGAAAGTCAAACGCCAACAACCGACAACAACAACAACAACAACAACAACAACAACCAACCAACAACAATAGCAATAGGAAACAGCAACAACCAACAGCAGTAAAAGAAAATAGACTCGCATGAAATCTGAGTCAATTGCTTACATGGCCTAAATAAGCTCTTTTCGCCAATTAGCCCATAATTCAAGGTCAGCTTTTACAGTCAGCTTGTAAAACAGTGTCAAATATTAAAACATTACATCCCGTTGACAGCTAATTGTCCTGTTCAAGAATATATTTTATGGGATCATAGATGATTTTCCGTTTAAAAAGAAACCCCTTTACCGGGAAAGTTTATACATACATACATATATGGGAACTAGTAAAATGAGTGTATTTCTGACAATTGTAAAGTTCGAATATCAAAATTACGCACGCTTTTATTATCAAATAGTTATTTTATGCCACCTTATTTTGGAGCTGTCCCGCGAGTTTTTGGCTGCTCTTTCTAATAGTGTGTTGGCTATTTGTTGGCGATTAGTTGAAATGCCTGAATCACTTGCTCGTTATTGTTTGTGAAGCACTCTCAGCTGCCCCATGGCACAATTTGAACTTGACGGGCGCGGGCGCGAATGGAGGAACAACGGGTAATGCTCACAAATGGAATGCCTGCGCAGTTAACTTAAATAATTGCTCATCAATTGTTCAGTTGAACTGACCCACACAAACTGTTTTTGTGTTTGCTCGCTGCTGCTTTGTGCTTGCCGGGGTGGACAAGGCAAAGGCGTGGCTGGGTGGAAGCGGTGAGTTGGTGGGTTGGTGGACGGTGAGGGAGTGGGGTGGTGTGGTGTGGTGTGGTGTGGTGTGTTTTGGTGAGAAAAAGTAGCCGTCATGCAATATTTTGATCGTGAACAATGACGTTGCTGCTGCCCGGAATGCCTTTCTTTGTTTTTGGCGATCCAAAAAACCAAAACGGAAGTGTTTGCATGATGTGTAAGAGACTCGCCGATGAGACCAAAAGATGGACCGACCAAGAGACGGAGAGACGGAGAGACGGAGAGACGAAGAGACGAAGAGATGGCGAGACGGTGGGGCGAGGCTGAACAGAAGAGAAAATTCACATGCGATGAGTTGGAAGCTAAACTTGGCACCTGGCTCAGACCCAGCTCGCAGTGAAAACGAAGCCATGGAAATTAGTTACTCTTAATGGGCATTTCATATGTCTGTATGTCTGTGTGTCTGTATGTCTGTGTGTCTGTATATCTGTATATACTCAATACACTTTCATAGCAGACTGTGGCCAAGGCAGATTTCAGCGGACGCAAGTTGAACTCGTGACGTGTGCGAAATTTGCGCTGAGTTACAAGCAATTAGTTTTAATAGTACAAATGTAAAATTATAGCTAAATAATAGTCAGTTGATTTGGAGAGCATGTGATCGAATCTTTGATTCATCGTTGCTTTAGCTGTGAAGCTATGGCCCAGCTACTGCTAATACTAATGTTACTGCTACTGCTACTAATGCTAATGCTAATGCTGATGCAAATGCGGCTGCACGCCAGCCAGGTGACTAAGTGAGCTGCTTGCCCCAATGAGCGCTGCTGTCGTCAGTCGACAACTACGATCTGGGCAAGCGGCGTCAAGAGGTGTCAACAATCATAACAAGAAGCGCACGCGACAAATGTTGACACATTAGACGCGACGCCGCAACCGCAGCGACGCAACAAGGCAGCAACAGCGGCAGCGCAGCGCAGCCGCGCGAAGCGGTCGACGCTGGCACGCGATAAACGCGACGCGCGGTTATCAATTAGTCATCGCTGGCAACGATTGCAGCCACCAGTTCTCCGGCAGCGTCACCGATCTGCGTGTGCCACCGCTTGGCTGTGGTCAATTTGGCAGCTCGACTTTCGCTGCCTGCTGCAAATGTCGCACGGCAATAAAACTGATTGGTCGATTGCGATCGAGATTGTCTTTGTGATTGTGATTGTGATTGTGATTGTGTTTGCGGCCTGATAAGCATCGATTTCAATTATGCCGGCAATTATTAATAATATAATCGGCAAGCAAAATGCGCGCATTAGGGAAGCGATTTGTAGGCATTAAATGTCAACAATACATAAATAGCAACAACAATAACAACAACGACTTCGCGACATTAGGGTGCGAGGCGAAATGATAATAAGGGCAATTAATGCGAATCCGCATTGGTAACGCCGGAGCCTACGTCACAGGACATTGCGTATACGTCACGTTACCATTGCGATAAATATATGCGATAAATATAGCGCCAGGTAAGCAGCGCGAACATAAATAGTTCGCCCTTCTCACCTCTTTTGACTACTCTGGCTGGACAGCTATCTATGTGGCGTCAGCTGACTTTATGGCACCTCCAGCCCCAGCCGCAACCCTTCCCTTTCCTTCCCTACCCGTCCAATGGCTTGCAACAATGACTCAACAACCCAATTTCTTGTGCTACAGCCCACGTCCCTTAATGGGCCGCCCATATAAACATATATATATATATATATATGTGTTTATGTGTGCGTGTGTGTGTGTGTCATGGAAACGCGACACATTAGTCAACCCCGAGGCAATTGCTTTGATGTGATTCCCAGGCTAGTTCAAAGTTCTTTGCTTTAAACGATCAGACAATTCTTACAATCACCAAACGATAAGGCAAACAACTCAAGTAATTGGTAAATCAGTGCCAAATTTTTTGAACAACATGTTAAGCTAATTACACTGCCCAACAAACAAGCGAGCAACAGTTCGGCTTTTTATTTATATTTAAAGTGATATTTAAACATTTGTGTCATTATGCATTAACTTAATTACAAATTTCTTTTTTCTTTCTTTCTTCTCTATTAAACAAGATCCTGTGACCAAAACTTTTACAATTTCGAATGGAGATGTACTGATTCTGATTGGATGTCACGTACAATATAAGATTTATTTATTCGAATAAAGAAGAATTAAAAACAAACAATAAACATTATGTCTGCCCAGGACATCTCTATATATTTTTTTTTTATATTTCTACTATTATTAGATGTTGCAATGTTGGGCAGTGTTTTCCACCCATGACCCCGCGCCCGGCCCTGCCTCAATGCGATAAGGCGGCGTCATGAGTTTAAGCCCCACAGTGGACGCCTGCTATAAGAAAAGGCGGCCAATAAAACTACACAGATATGGGCATTTAATTGTGCTGTGACTCAAATCGAATGCTGATAGCATTAATCATTTATCATACTTACAAATAAATAATTAGCTACTATAGGTATATCTAATTTACTTGCAAGCACCTTGATAAATCAGAATCGAATTGAATACGTGCGTCTATTTGTGTTATTTTTTGTTTTTGCCAGAAGAAGAAGAAATATTATTCTATGGTTCTTCTTTTTAATTTAACATATATGTATATATTTATACATATATATTATCATATTAAGTATTGAATAAATTGCAGACTCCAAATGAGATTTTCTTGGCTGATAACTGATAAGAATGTCTGAACTTGATGTATGTAAATTATATTCAACTAGCTGCTCCATAAAAATACTATTTTAGGAAAGGGCCAAAGCAAATATGAAAACCCTTCACTATGGAAACTTTTGGTCATACAAAAGTTTTCCATAGAACTGCGCTTCTTATCGCTCGTCGGCGTCGCGTCATAAGCGAAAGTAAGAACTGAATCGATATGGGTCATACCAGCAATTATATGGCGCCAATTAGCGTAGGGGGCAGGATGGCCAAAGGGGCGGGGCCAGGCGCAAGGGGAAAGGTGAAGACGAAACATGTCAGCACGCGTCAATCTTTTGCGGACTTGGACTTTGCACCTTCGCCAAAGAAAGTGTCGTAATAATTACTGAGCATTGCGCGTACGCCGAATTGCTCGAAGGTTGTGTGTATAGAGTATAGAGTATATGGGTATCTATGTTTGCTTTGTGTTTATGGCATATATGAGCCACGGTTATTAATGGGTGTGTGGCCATTTACTAAACTGCAATCGCATTTGGGTAATAATATTAAATGCTCTTATGTGTACATATGCTATAATATACTTGATTCAAAAACTTCAGATTCAATTTCTTTATGCTTAAGGATTTTCGGACTTGTTAAGATAAACCTTATCTTACGGCTTTTCTTGTATAAGGTCGACAAACTACTGGTCAGTGACTTTGATAACAGCCGAGTTGGTCTAAACTAAAATCAAAGGCCTTTATCTACGTTAGGCAGCATGCTTAAACATGTACACATATGTACATATATATTTGCTTACAAAAACTAATCGCACTTAAGTAAGAGTGATTAGAGTAGATAGCTTCTAATAAAATGTTTGAATGTTTTTAAGTGGATTCAAGTTGTAAAAGGACCTTGAAAGAATTTATTGAATGATGCCAAAATATTACGCTGAATATAAAATATTTTATTATATATATATTATATGCTGATTTTTTCTAACTGTTTTACACTTGTTTTATTTGTCTATAAATGTTTTTCGCCACCGAATTAAAAAAAGAGCTGCAGATAGTTTCTGTGATTTGGATAAGATGCTAAATAAAATAGAATTTAGTCCCCTTAATGTTCGTAAGTGCATTTGAAATGCCATTGCGAAAGTGTGTCCAATTTGTCATTGCTGCTGGTGGCTAGAACCAGTCAACGATATAAATAATAATATGTGATGAGCGCTGGGATGTCTCAATTGTCTGCGTGTGACTCAAGTCTCAAGTCTCGAGTCGGGCAACTAAGGCAACGCAATCGCAAAAGCAAGTGAAAACGAAAACGAATCTGGGGCGTTCGCATCAGTGGAGTTCGCATCGAAGACGAGAACAAGAACGAGACCGAGAATGAGTCCGAGAACGAGAACGAGAATCAGGGCCGATCAAATTCGATGAGCATTGACGCAATTCCAGGGCGTCATTGAACATATTGGACGGTGAACGGTGAACGGTGAACGGTAAAGGAGCAACAATTGCTGACAGCATTGAGCTGGAAAAGTTCCCCTGGCGCAATGCATGGGCATGTGGTAGGTCGGCTAAGGGAGCAAGGGGTTGTGGCGGGGCGCCGACCGAGGGGGTAGCGAATGTAACGGTGGCATACGCAACTGATAAAAGGTAAATACGATATGAATGGATAAAGCCTATAAATAAAATTACGAGGTAGAACACGATTCAATTGACGTCGCTGCCAGCTGCGACGCCAACGACGGCCGACGCTCACGTTGACGCTCACGTTGACGCTGACGCTGACGGCGACTGTGGCAGCAGAGCGGCTGCTAATAGGGTGCCATGTCGAACTATCAATGAAAGCGGCAGCGACGACGGCGACGACGGCGACGACGACGACGACGACGACGACGACGGCAACGTTTGGGCCTGCCCCACACGCAGCCCGGCGATTTCGTATAAGTATAAATTAATGCGCCAAGCTGAAATCATGAATCATTCTCATTTAGACGCACGCCAATGATAATCGTCGGCTCGCGAATCCAAACGAACCGCAACAAAGCTGAAACTCTCAACTAAAACTCACAGTTTCAACATTAACTTCAACTTCAACTTTAACTTCAATTGAACTGAAAAACAAAAGAAATTTTTAACAATTCGCAAGTGTGATTCCCCCCAGTGCATGAGTACGCCTCAGGCATTGTTATAAACATAAACAACAATCGTTAAGTTTAACTCAAAAGTACCATAACGTATTCGTTGCCGTAGTCTTAACCGTAGCGGTAACCGTAACCGTAACCGTAATCGTAACCGTAATCGTAACCGTAGACGTAGCCGTAACCTTGCCCAGTGCCAAGTGACTTGCCAAACAACTGCAAAAATGTGCCATACAAGTAAGTACGAGTCCCAAGTCCATAGGTCTTAGTTCTCTCAAACCCAGCAGTCCCAAAAAAAAAAGACCAAGAAAGAACAGTTATCTTCGGCTGTCCCAGATAAAAGCCAACACAGCCATAAAACATTTGTGCGTTTGATTTCTACACTTGATTTAGTGTTTTCATTTGGCTAAAAGACAAGCAAGTTTTTAATTTCGTTTTAACTATTAACTAAATACTAGTGTATCTAAGATTTCAGCTGCGGTATATAAAACATGGCTTATATAGTCTTTATATAGAAAAGTGAAGAGTCCAGCAAATAAGTATTACGGGGCTATATGAAATTTATGATCGTTTAACTGGAGGTGGTGAAATTTAATAATTTTTAGAGCGATGTTCTCAGCGTTTGAAAAGGCAAAAAAATGAAATAATAATTGAACAAATGGAAATCGAAATCAGCGATAGATAATGCGAAATGCGAAAAGCCTGCCAGCTATAGGTAATGATATATCGAGCAATTATCTATCAATATTTGCATAGTTTCTTTTGAAGCACGCAAAAAGCGTTAAAAAGCGCACTGCGAACCGGGGAAGTCCCGCGTAGACAAATATTTTTAGACTAAACAAAAAGCCAATTATTCAAAACGAGTTGCCAAAGTATTTAAATATGTTTTCATTTATATTTTTTCCCACCGAAAAGTTAACAGACCAGAAGTCAAAGAAATAGCATAACAAATGAGCGGGGCAATAATTTTGGCTTGAGTTTTGAGTGGGTTTTTGAAAGCACACTCTGCGGGCAATTAAAATGCAATAAAGGTAATCTCTGTATTAATCTGCAAGGTAATCCTAAAGTTCAATCAGGCAGCCGAATCACATGTTTGCCATTTTGTTTTTGGCCATGCTCCGATAAGGGTTTTAAAAAGTTTATGTTTATGGGTCTGGCCATAAACATCGTCATATGATTGATTGATTGGCCCGTTGGCCACAGTAACATTTGCACTTTTGCCAAACGCATCGCAAGTCATCCTAGGGCACACCTGTCACAGGTGATTGGCTGCCTGCACTCCGACCTGCTGCCTGCTGGACCTGAGCAGCAGCACGTGCGCTGTCGCTGTCGCTGTCGCTGTCGTTGTCGCAGTCCTCAGCAGCAGCAACAGCAACAGCAGCAGCAGCAGCAACTGTAGCTGTTGTTGTTTCTGTTTTCGTTATCGAACTCAAAGTCGCTGACCTACGTCAACAACAAACTTTTGCGCTGCTGCGTCGCAGTCGCAGCCGCAGTCGCCGTCGCCGTCGCAGTGTCGTTGACGATGCCGCTAGTTCGGCACGAGCGCGGGTTTTGAATGAATTTGTGTTTTGTATGAATTATTCATACGACGCGTTGCCCGCGGCCAATTGGTCAACGATGACGTCGCCGTTGCCGTTGCTCGCAGCTTGTCTGTCTGATCAGTGTCTGCTGCTGCTGGTGCTGCTGCTTTTGGCTGCTGCTGCCAGCGCGCTCAATTTGCGAGCAATAAAAAAACCCAAAATACTCGTACGTATGAGTAATCATTTCTTGTGAAATTCAACTCTGTGCGACCGCTGATGACAAACCCAAAACGGCGTTCAACAATTTCGTACACAAATTGTGCTTAATTCAATTGATTTGGCCAAAAGGCGACTGCCAGCTAACCAAGCGGGCTAGCTCCCTCAGCCTCAGTTGCTCTCATTGAATTAAATGAGCTCTCAGCTGCTGTCGCTGCTGCTGCTGCTGCTGCTTATCAGCCGCACACTCACTCAGCGGCGAGTGGCTGCGCGTGATGAGTGTTGAGTGTTGAGTGTTGAGTGTCGAGTGCGAATGCGAGTGCGAGTGCGCAACTGGCCAGTTGCCGAGCAGACGCCGCGGAGCGCGCACGCCAGATTCAAGCGAACCTCGACGAACAGATCAACATTTAGTCACAGCCCCGTTCGTGTTTAGTTAGTGAGTGCGAGTAATTGTTTGCTGTGTGTATTAAGTTTAGTTTAGTTTACTTAAGTTTAGTTGTGCTCGTGTTTCGCGCCTTCGTGTAGGCCTTGATCCCAGTTCCATGTTTAACGGTACGCGTTGACTGCCAAAGCGCTTGTGAAGGCTTAAAGACTAATTCATTTCTTATTTGCTTTTACTTGCAGCAAAGAATTGCCAAAGTTCCAAATACACCCAAAGCAGCAGCAGTAGCAGCAGCAGCAACAGCAGCAGCAGCAGCATCAGCAGCAGCAGCAGCAATAGCCAACACATTTGCATTAACAGCAGCAGAATTTACAGCTACACGCTCATCCTGGCGCTGGCTGCGCTGCTGTTGCCCCTCACACACGCCCGCCACCTGCACGACCAGCTGTCGCTGGGCTTAAGCTATGACGATGCTAGCTCCAGCTCCAGCTCCAGTTCCAGTGGCAGTGCCAGCTCCAGCTCCAGTTCCAGTTCCGGCGGCTCGCTGCCCAGCTGGCATGCAGATCCGTTCCACGGACTGGTGGAGAGCTTCGGCGGTGCCAGTTATGACAGCAGCAACAGCAACAGCGTCGAGGCGGATGCGGAGAGCTACAGCAGCTATGAGGAGATCGCCCAGGCGGCCGTCAATGCGGCCATGCACGAGCTGCGCCGCCAGCGCATCAGACATCGGCGCAGCCATGCGGCCAGGTTCTTTGCCAAGTCGGAGGCGGAGACGGCGCCCGAGTGGGAGAATCCCTGCGGCGGCGTCTACCAGCCCGATCAGAGCCAGCCCTTGGAGGCGGATACTCCGGCGAAGGCCAACAAGCGCAAGGTAAGCATTCACACACACACACACACACACACACACACAGACAGATACAAAAGAAAGTTAATCAGCTGCTTGCGCGTTATCAATTCACGCTAAAGCTTAGCTGGATTCTGTGAAAAGTGCAAGCTGAGTTTTATTCCACTGTGTCTAATGTGCAACGGTATTTTCTCGCTTGCAGTACCAACATCTGATAGCGCTGCGGAACAACACGCGGGTGGAGTACGTGAACATACGCAAAGAGGCCAATCTCGACTATGGCGACATTGAGGCTTGGCAGCGCGAGTACAAGTTCCTGCCAAACATGACGCGGCCCACAAATGTGGTAAGTGGACCGATCATCGATCAGCGAACATCGACCGTCGACCATCGACCATCGACCATCGACCATCGATTTGCGATGTTTGATGGACCTGCTCCGCCCTGGGCGGCTTAGACCAGTTTCCGTCAGCTCGCACGTTGCTGGGTCGATCGATTGCCGATCGCCGATCGTCGATCGCCGTTTGCCGGCATCTGAATTTGCATTCGCAGTCAGATTCGCCCTTTTCGGTTGACGCTCGCAGCTAACCGCCGTTCCTCTCTTTGGCAATTACAGGTGAAGCTGAAGACCTGGTACCGTCACATGCAAACCTTTGTGGGCAGCTTCGCGTACTTGGGCCGGGCGCACTATAAGTACAACAAGGAGCACCAGCTGCCGCTGGGCCGCAGGACGGAGGAGCTGCGCATGCTGCTGGTGAGCGCGAGGAGCGTGCTCTGCGAGATCGAGACGACAATCAACGCCTCGTTTCCGAACAGCAATGGCGCCAAGCTCAGCCAGGTCAGCCGGGCGGTCATGCAGGAGCGCCTCAAGTTCTACACGCCCGCCGACGGCAGCAAGGAGGCAGACAAGCGCGATCTGAAGTTCACCAAGCAGCTGTACTATCAGTATCTGGACAACATGTGGAAGTCGCTGCGCCTCGCCCTCATCAAGCATCGTCGCAGCAGCGCCGAGCGCAGGCAGCACGCAGCCGTCGGCAGCTCCCGCTCCAATTCTCGCCAGGCGTTCAGCCTGGAGAGCTTCGAGAGCTCGGGCTCGGCGCCTGTCGCAGCCGGACCTGGAGCCGTAGCCGGTGCCGGGTCAAACAATGATAGCGGCTGCTCCAATTCAGCCGAGTGTTAAGCTGCCAGTGCTACGACTACGTTGCCCAGTTAAAAGCTTCCCAGTATTAGCGCACAGTTCCTAGCTGCAGTTGCGGCCTTTGCGCCATGCCAAAAAAAAAGAATAGAAAAGAAAAGAAAAGAAAAGATAAACAAAAAGTGAAAAAAAAAATCAAATGCTAACTAAGCAAAAGAAAACAATCAAAAAACGAAGAATTTGTCGAATGCCATTTTAGAATTTTATGAATCGATTAGGCCTAAGCCCAACGCACCTCTCCAACGCTCTTGTCATATTTATTTATAATTTATTTATTTATTTATTTATTTATATAATTATTCATTTATTTATTTACCATTTATGCTAGAGCTACATAGTATTACAACGTATTATAATCACTTCATTATTTCCGTTGAGCGGCTATTTATGATCATGCACACACCCACACACACACACACCCAGACTCTCTCTCTCACACACACACACAGAAAAGTATTTATTTATTGTACAAGTGACACACTTCCATTTCCAGTTAACTTCTAAGTCTTAATTTATTTTCGTTTTCGTATTCGCGATAATTGCATATAATTTATTTATTTCTATTTATTTCATATTTATTGATAATTTTTTTTTTTTATTTTGTGTTATTTATTTAATCGTTGTCCACACAACAAACACAACACGAAACACAAACATTACAAAAAGAAAAGAAAAATGCTTAAATACACTGTGATTTATTTTAAGTAAATTCTTTTTTTTAATAGTTGTTAGTGAAACACACATTCTGTAAATTATACAAGTATTTATTAAACATTTATGCCACTGAAACATTGATACAAAAATCGTTCAACTAACTCTAAGAAATGTGACAAAAACAAAACATCAAAAATCTATATACAAATATACGAATATATACAAACATGTACTGAAAACATATGGAAAACAGACAAAAACAGATAGAACTATGTATGTAGATATCGGAACAAACTCTTCAATTCTTTAGACTTAGATCAAACTGTATATTTTCTGTTTAACTGGAAAGGAAAATTTTTACATTTAATATGATTTTAACAATCTTCGAATTCCTAAACACATATTAAACACTTTTACAGTTATCAATCTAAGTGAGAGCTTTCTTGTCATCAAGTATTTTGTATACTATTTAAAAATTGATATATTCCATTTATGCAACAATCTAAATCAAGTGCTAAGAACATTTACGAACACAGTATTGTTGAGGCTCAAAAAACAAAATGGTTCCAGGACTATTATTACCTGGGATCCGCTAAGCTCTTAAATACCCTACATATGTAAATATCGATTTTTATATGCTTTGGCGATAATTTGTATCCTTTTTGGTCTTGTTCTAGTTTGGTAAGTTCGTATTTGTAAAGACATATTAGAAAGAAGCAAGAATGAGTGTTTTAGTTGGGAGTACCCGACTGGAGAATAACCTCTACCAACTTTCACTGCCCATTGCCAATAATTACACGCAAATACAATATATATAATAAAATAATATATATCTATACATATGTATGTGTACAAATAAAAGTTCTTAACAAGAAAACACGACAATTTGTCAGCGTTAATTTCTACAATTTTATTATCTATGTATTCGACTTGAATAATCCTTGCCAGACAGATAGACTGCAAGGTTATAACAAGTAACTGAACAACAAGGACCTGCCTTTGAATCCCAAGCTATTTATATAGTTATAGCTACAGCTATGAATAGTTCAAAAACTTTTATGATTATTGTTTAACCAATGTGCAATTAGGGTCAGGTGCCATGGTGCTGACCTGGCCTGGAATGCAGTGCATATGATGATAATGAATTGAATTCCCTGCGCGGTTGGTTTGTTTGCGTGCTGGTGCTGATTGTGTTTGGGGCTTAAGGAAAACAATGATATCTTTATGGGATCGCTTTATTGGATTGCTGTTTTCCGGTAGGCGGCAAGTGTTAATGAGATTGTTCCGGTCCCAATCGAGTAGCCGCGATTGCTGAGTAATCCGCGCAATCAAAGCGCTATCTAACGGCTACTCTTGGTCAAGTGCCGCAGTGGCCCACAATCGAGCGGGCAACAGTTGAGCAGCAGGTGGCCTCCGGCGAGGAGGCAGCTCGTCCGATAGCTGTCTGCGTTATCAGCGCTGTTCGCGGGCGGACGAATGAATCTACTCATGCTCCAAGAATTTCGTGCATTCGATTCATGAAATGTGCAAACAAGCAAACACTAGACTCAAGTGGGGATTAAAATAGTTGTCTTAGGTCTGGGACTCACCGACTCAACAAACCACGAGTGCAGCAAGCTACGTAGGCAAACTGTCCGATCAGTTGTTCCAGTTGGGCGAGGATCCGATCTTGCGTTCCAAGGTGGTTGTGTTGGCTAAACCAAAGACCAAAACTTTACCATTTAAATATAATTAAAATTTAGTTTTTATTAATATTTTATATCGTTTGTTTTTAATAAATACTATAAGACTTGTGTTTGTGTTTTTATCTCAAAACAAAGAAAAACTCAACCTCGGATAATGGCCACAATTGTCACAAGCCTGTGTAGGATTTTAAAATATCCCTTCGGATAAAAAATGTTTAAAACGCCCATAATAACGCAAACTAAAAAGCCCCTTAGCAGGACACTTTCAAGCAGAGATCAGCACCAATCGCATTCGGTTTTTGACACAGCGCGTTGCATACTTTTGGGTGTCGCATTAAAAGCAGTGCACTGCTTGTTCAAGTTGGGAAATTGCCACCAACTTTTTTATAGCAAGTCAATTAATGGTATTTAAATACATGTTAAAGTAGGTATCAACAACTGCACAGTGACTATGCGAACAAAACTTTGTGCCATTTAAATATATTATAATTGTAAAGTATAATATATCAAGTTTTTTGAGTTGTTAACGTCAGCAACGTACTATATTTAGGGAAAGGTGGCTATTACAGACACTGACTACTTGATAGTCAAATAGCTTAAGAATATTTTTGACTCAACTTACTCACGCAAAATTTTGACTGGAAATTGTTGTCTTGACCATGGTGCAGTGCTGCTATCTGAAGTGCTCGTAACTTTTTTTGGGCCGCCACTGTTAACTCACACTCTAAACTTTAGGTTGATGTCTTGGCTAAGCTTTGCAGCCTCTGTAAATATCCGGGTTACAGAATGGGAAATGTTAAGCACCAAATCCCCGGGGACCCAGCAATTTCCCTCTGACCCAGAACCAGGGACCTCGGTTATCGAGAAACTTTTAAATACATACAAATTTACGTAGGCGGTTACGTACATATCTACAAAGAAATTACGCATTTAGATTTAAATGCATTTATATTTAAAAAGACAATGAAAACCTGCTTTACCTTATACAACGAGTCGGAATTTATATAATTTACTACTTTATTTATAAAAGAAGGAAGATATATATAAACTGGGCTTAGTTTTTTGACATTCTTCAGGTTGCAGATTCCACTTTTACCGAATTTGTCATTTTCGATATTTGATGATTTACTTTATTTTTTATTTGAATTTCAAAGTCTTATTTCAAATGGGCGCACGTACACTTGTCGTTGAATTCAATTAACAAGGTCTTGTAAATATTGTCACACCTTTTGGCGAAAGTCAACACACGGCGACAGCACTCGAAAGTTTCAAAGTTGTTGTTGTTCTTCGAAGGCATTTTGTTGCTGCTGCTGTCCATAGATTGTCCAATGCGAAGCCCTTCCGCAGTTACAAATGATGTAGTATATAAATATTAATATATGTATATTATAAATTTTCTTACCAAAGCCTCTGACTCGAAACCACAGCCTGCGTCTACTTAAAACCTTGACTTGAAGACTTTGTCGAACTCAAGAAGTTTTCTAGAAAACAAAACATTCCATGAAATTGACAAAGTCTTGTTTATCAGAACAAAGAACTGAGTCCTTCTTTCATCTGCCGTGCGTCCTTCGGCCTGTGCCTCAGTTCGCCAGTTATCGGCGCACTAAATAATGCATAAATAATGAATCTAGTTTTTTCATTCGAAAATTAGTTTTTGTTTAAGCAATCGTCTGATCAGATCAGACCTATTAAGCCTAAATAGACCTATTGCCAATTGTGTGCTTTAGAATACACAACTCTAACTTCGATTTAACATAGTTTTGTATATATTATGTGAAAAGAAGTGTTCTTTCCTCTTCTTGTATACATATTGATACATACTTCAAAAGCCTTTGCTTTAATATTTCTATTGGTCTATTTGCTCGAAAAACTTGCACTTTTACACGATTAGTCCACTTTGTAATCCCAACCAATGCAGATGACATTTAGAAGATAGATATGTTGAAGAGTTTATATACTTAGTAATTTATATATTAAACGACTGCGATAATATTTCAGGAAATGGATAGAAATTGTCAAGTTTGGTGCGAATATCTAAAAAAATTGATTTATGGACCTTGTTTCCTATATGAATCTTTGTATATGCATATGGTAACTTGCTCAATTGGCAAGTTTGATTGAGACATCTAATAATTTTTGACCAGCTGCGATCAAGGACATCGTTGAAGACATCCTTCTGTGTACGTAGCATGTTTAAGCAAGCTGTAATTGATGCTGTTAAATTTGCCACACTTATGAAATGACGAGGTACAATTTTAATTAATTAAGTAATGTGTAATAATAGAGCAACAAGAAGACCTTTCTTTGCTGGCGGAAATTGAGCTCAATCTAAATAAGATGAACTAACTGAATTCTTTTTTGGCTGCATCGCCCACAAGCAACAATTTTCGTAGGACACTTGTTGAGTAACAATCTGAAATGACAATGGAGCCAAGTCAGGTGAATTTGGCCAGGCAACGGGCTGAGCTGCCATTTGGAGAAAATGCCGCAAAAGCTGATTAAAAACGAAACCATTTGTAACCAGTTTTAATTTCGATTCGTCGGTCATTGTGTAACATTTCCCCAAAATTTCCACAAAGGGCTCTGCTGATTTGTGGAGCAGCATATTTCAACACATGTTGCAACAGCTTGGATGCTCAGCTCAACGGACGGCTTGGAAACTGTCGGTTTGGGAATTGACGAGAAAATTGCACGAAGCCAAATACGTAACAAATCTTTGCATACCCTGTGTCATTCTCTAAGGGATATAAAGATGAGCAGAGAGATGCTTATAGTCTATCAGATCAACAGATTGTTCGTTGAAATAAGCTGAGAAGTTGTTTAAGCTCAAGGATACCGATTGATTCCGTAAAGCATATTTTTTTTTATATATATGAATACATTTTTCAGATCTGCGAACAGGGTATATGAAATGCAAGTGTGCTGCAGGGTATCTGTTAGTTTGGTTTAGCCGCTTTTCGTAGCATACCCCCCGAGTCGCAGCGTTGAAAATGAATTGTGTTCTAATTTAATTAGGACTCCGCATTTGGATTTAGTATTTCATTATTGAACAATGCAGAACAATAGAAAAATGCAAGACGACAGTTGGAGTTTCTCGCCAATAAACCAAAGAATTTCGCTGCACAAACGAATTGTGGACTACACGACAACAATGCGGCACAATCGTAGCCAGGTTCTGGGAATTGGCCAATGCAAAAGCAATTACTCTGGACTTTGACACCTGCTATGAATATTTGAATATCAAAGGCAAAGCAAAGACAAAAGGCACTGTAAAATGAATGCTGCGCTCTGCGGTAACTGTTCAAATGCGAGTGACGTGGGCGAGGCGATATTAAATACAGCATGCAGCTGCCAGCACAGAATAAAAGGAACAGTACACTGTGCGTCTGTGTAGCCTCCCGGCTGCCCTACATTGCTTCTAATGATGCGTCTAATGATGACTATGACGACACTCGCTGGCAGGTCTGCTAACGCGCCATTAAAACTAACGAGGCGGCGAGTTTTTAATGAATATCAGGTTAATAAATTTTTTTTTAAAAAAAAAAGAACAAAAAAAAAATGAAAATTGCAGAGGAATATCCATCTGCTGGTCATCTCCCCTTTGTTGCTTATCTGTTTCCGTGCATGTGTTCGTCATCGTCAATGTCGATGTTGTGGGGCTGCACCAAATAAGTTAGAATTACTTAGATGATAGACTAATTTGAATTGAATGTAAGCTTATAAATTTAATTTAATTTGTTATACATAATAGTAGAATAATTAAATCCTTTTTCAACAAATAAAAAACAAATAAAACATCTATTACGAATTGCAATGCATAACAAAAGGGAACCTTAATTAAATTTCGCTAATTTCGCCGAATGAGACCAATTATATAGAAATGTTGAGGCGAACTGAGGAACAATTCAAACCAAACCCAAACACAAAACACAAGCACAAATGCTTACCCGAAAACCAGTTCCCCTATTGAATATTGCATTCCACACATATTCCACACACTACGCACACTGCACACTGCACAACCACACACACACACACACACACACACGCTGTATTGTCGGCCACATCATTTTGACCATGCAACGTGTGTGTGCCACTGACAAATTGGGCGTGGGCGACGACGACCATGACGACCACTGAAGCAAACCGACAATGAAGCTGCTCACTAAAATATGTGCGCAGTGACAACAAGTGCAACAACAACAACAACAACAACACCAGCTAAGAGCCAGCATTTGGTGTCGGTGTGCAACGGCCCTGAGGCGTATTTACATGCGAATGTGCAAATCCCGCTAAATTATGCACATAAATGCCAGAAGCTGAATCCAGCTCTCTTGTCCAGCCTCTTACAAGCTGGCTGGCCTGTGGTCATAGCTTATATTTTATCCTTTCGTTTGGTCTCTCAAGTTGCAACGAACAGGAGATTATTGCATTTAAGCTTATCACGAGCTTATTAAGTGGATTTCAATTGTGTTTGCAATTGAGAAAGGCGTTGCCATCGGGCAAATCAGGGCAAAACCCTCTCGCCGACTAATTGCGGCCTTAACCCGATCAAGTGGCTAAGCCACTCTAATAACGCCTGCAAAGTGTGAAACACAGAATGTGATACCTACTTGGCTAAATGTGCGCTGTCCCAAGACTAATTCGACGTTGGCCAAATCGACCTAACTTACCAATCTAGTACGAAAGTATAACGAGTAATTGACTTTAGATAAACACTTTCTTTGTGGTGCTTTAATGACGCATTATAATGTGCGACAATTAACCCTAATCGAATTCCGCGGCCTGTGCAGCCTTTTGGGTGGTGGTGGTTTTGCCTATGGCTTAAATGGATTCCATAGTTTATCAAAGCGGTCTCCTGCTGTCCAACCCAAGGCCCCCCTTCCCTCCTTCCACTGCATACTTGGCATTCACCGCAATGCAGTTGAGACTTAATTGACCACTCAATTGGTGTGCGTGTGTGTGTGTGTGTGTGTGTGTGTGCGTGTGAGAGTGTTTGGATGAGTGTTTTTGTGTGTCTGCCTATATGGACGTCAGGTGTGCAGCTTGAAAATATATATTCGCTATTAAACACTTAGCTATCGAGCGAAAAACCCTGTATCACAGGATTACTTTGTCGATAATTAGCAGCGGCATTGACGCATGTCCTGACAGTCCATAATCGACGTATAATGGATGAGAAGGACGCACAACACGGGAGCACCCATTAGTTACAAATAATTCAAGGGGTTTAAAGTATGTCCATTGATTGGCCGTTGATTTGCTGTTTGCGATTTGCCGCTCGCCCCCTCAACTTGTGGAGGCCTGCAGTGCACGTCCTTTGGAGCGGCCTATCTTCCAAGCCCAAGGCGTTCGGTGCCGTCAACAAAAACCTGTTGGGGAGCAAAACAAAAACAAAAAAAGAAAGTGAAAAAAAAAGCAAATACAATTACGAATACGAAAATAGCAACAGAATCACGAACTAAACAATATAAATGCTGTGGCAGGGTCCAGATGTCTGCCCGCTGAGAGAAGCACACTAAGCAGACTATGCTTACTGCTGCACACGGACTTGGACTTGGCTAAAGAAAATTATATCAGCCAATAGCCAAGAGCAACAGGAAAATCAAATTAACTACACCTGTCTGTTTACTTTTATGGAATTCATTGCTGAACAATCTAAATCCGACCGTTTTCTCTCCACTTTTTTACCAGATTTTAAAAAAGTAAAGCAAACCATATATTTTGATTTGACATGTTAATAAATTACAAAGGAGCAGCACAGAGAAAAATTTACTTAAATAAATGCAGACATGATGACAGTTTTTTTATTAATTGATTCATTTTTTACACCACTTTTTTCACTGAGGAAGGCTTTCATGACAATTCTAATATGATAACGGAATTCTCATTCTACAAAATTATTTTTTGCGAATCGCAAATATAATTTACTTTACTAATTTGATTTATTAATTATATTATTTTTAATGTAATTTATATAAATCAAAAGTATTTACCCCTTGTGTAAACAGCTGAAAAATTTGAAATTCCACAGAAGCTTTTATTTAAGTCCGACCAAAAGTAAAAAAAATAATATCGTATGAATTATTTTACCGCCTTAAAAATTAAGCTTTGGATATAACTGTGACTGAATATTCCTTCTATAAGGGCTCACAAAATATGAATGGTCTCACAATACTAATCTCATACTTATCTTTAATCAGCCCTTACTCACTAATTATGTTAAGTTCAGTTGCCACCACTCATCGAAACTAGTTGAGCAACGTAAAATAGTGCCCAAGAGCTCTTTGGAGGAGTTTGCATCGATAGAACAGCTGCTGGAGGCAAAGAAGCAGGCGAATGCAATAAAATGCCAGTCGCAGCTCCTTTTGGCTAAAAATGGCTTCTGCCACGGAAGTGGACTGCGTTACAGTCAGCTTGCCACAGCAACAACTCACGTAGAAGGCAACATAAAAAATAAAAAAAACAAAAAACCCAAATACAAAAAAGGAAAAAGGAAAAAGAGCACGATTTCCAAAACAAAAAAAAAAAAACAAAAAAACAAAAAATACAAACGTGCAGAAATTGGGTCAAGTTGTTCTTTGATGAATGCCTTGCGAGGGGCGCTAAGGCGGCCTCGACGTAAACCGGGTTGGCTAAGTCCGTCGTGCTCATCCCAAATGTCGTAAGCCGTCTGAGGCAACTTGAACCTGTACTTTGGAATGCAGCCCTTTAGCTGTGCGTGTGTGTGTGTGTGTGTGTGTGTGTGAGAGAGCCTACAATAAAAGTTCATAAGACCTGTGCTGCCTAAAGTCCTGGCACGCACGCAGCTGGGCAAGGGCATGCCAGACATGGCTGACCAGGCTAGCGCAGTAACAGGACGCTCGTCCACAGGCTCAGGCAGTAGCGCAGGAAACTGCCTGTTCTCGGACGGCAGCACACATTGCATTCTGATTAGGCAAACAGAGTTAATTGGATGCGGCTGGGTGTTGGATTGAAGGCTCCCAAGCAGCTCAACGAAGGTTAACAATAGCATCAGCAGCATCAACAGCATCAGGAACATCATGAGCACCTGCAATTATTAGACGCAGTTTATTTTCAATAGGCTTGTGAGCCTGCTGCTGCCTGATAGCATCCTGGACCGCTGAGCTTAGCTGCAGAAACCAACATTTTGGGCCATTTTCCGCAAAATTGTAGTTGCTTGGCAATGGGCTTAATTAAAGCATTACAGTATTTGTGCACTTGCCTTAGAACAATGACTACGAATAACTAAATTGAATAGAGCACTCGCACAATGCCAAAGGCGTCTTGTTCATGCAAAATCCATGTTTTAAAATACAGATTCAATGGGATTATTTAATGAATAGAAGTGAAGATTATTTTATCAGCAAGAACACAGCTCGTTGTTCGGTAACTAAGCAACGACTACAACAAGCAACAACATGAGAGTCTTTGTTTATTCCTTGTTCATTCTGCAAATTGTTATTATAATCAATTGGATAACATTGATTTATTTTGCTTTGCTCGAACACATAATACAACACAAACAATTCAATGTACCTAAGCCCAAACTACAAAATTCATTAAGTATAATATAAATGTTCAAATAATGTGTACTTGTATTGAACAAGCAATTTGGTATTTAGTTTTTATAAAGATTCTATATGAATATGTACTTACTAACTACGAAATCAAATATATATGTGTATGTTTATAACTATCTGTTGAGCTTATTGTGTGTTCTCTAGTTAGGCAAAATCTATAAAAGGTTTCTTGCAGAGAATTCATTTGTTCGTATCAGGTACATCAACTTTGTTTGTCTGTCGCATAAGCTATTCAAATGACATTCACTTTCAAAATACTTATTCACTTCAAAGCTTCAGTTAACGCATCTAGTGGGCCAGTAACAACAACAACAACAAGAACAGAAGAATAGCAGTGACAAAGGGAAGCAGCTGCCTCGGGCCACCATCTCTGGTGGGCAAACAAATTGCTGTCAACAACGAAGCCCATAAAAGTAACGCAAATAAACAATTTTACTTGAATATAAAACACGCAAACAGCTGTCCACCAAAGTTTTCGGGGGTGGGTTCCCACAGTGTGTTTTTGTGTGTGTGTGTGTGTGTTTGGGGGGATAAGAAGTGTGACTGTGTCTCACTTAGAGGCCTGATCGATTTCCAACGTGGACAATTAGTTTGCGGGCAAATTGCCCGCATCGCTGCAAATGGGAAATGGAAAATGGGAAGCGGGAAGTGGGAAATGGTTAACGAAGGCCACTTAAATGAAGTGACATGCCGACCAAATATATAATGAATGATTCCTTAAGCAGTTAACCACAGACGACAGTAGCACCAACGAGAGCTACGACAACAATAACAATAGAAATAACGTGCGAAATTGGGTCAACGGGCAGCTGAAACTGGAACTGGAACTGGGAGTGAGACTGGTGGTAAGACTATGAGGTATGGGAGTGGGAACGGAAATGGGAACGAGAGCGGGAGCGGGAGCGGGAGCGGGGAACGGAAGCGGACTAGGTCGGGGCAGCTGTTAAGTAAATCAAAAACATTTGCCAACTGCCAGCTGCATGTGGCTGCCTTGGGGCGCCACGGAAAGGGGGCGCAGGCGACAATTATGCCCGCTATTTATCGTCCAGACAACCGAGTGGCAAATAAAAAAGCGGCAACGGCAAAGGGCAACGCCTGACAGTAAAATAAAAATATTAATAATGACCCGCCCCAACTCCGGGTCCGGGTCCGGCTCCGGCTCTGCCCCAGCCCCAACTCCGATTTCGACCCGGTCCTAACATAAAAAATTAAGATCATTGACAGGCAGATATCTTTTCAGACTGCGACGATTCAATTGCCTTCTCGGCCCGTTCACCACTCAGCAGCTGTGCCACCGCGGCGTATGAGTGATATGCAAGAACAGCAATAGAACAGATTGTTCCACATTTGTAAAAGGGCTTTTCGGGGCAAAAGGCGTCTAAATAATGATGTCTGCCGAAACAAACTGTTACAAAATGACGGACTAGGAAACGGCTCTGACAAATGTTTATTTGATTGATATGATTTTCGGCTGCCAATTGGCAAAGCATAATTCCCATACACAATTGCAGTAGAGTTATTTACCAAATGGCAGCAAAATGTAAGTTGAGATTTTATTGGGCTTGTCATTCAGGGATTTTTAGCAATGAACGACAGGTGCAGAGAATTATTTCTTATAAGATATATATGAAAGATTATGTTGCATACAAGAAAACTTACGCATTTAATTAGAATTATTGAAATTATTGCAATCCTTTTTCGATTTTCTTCGAATAACTACAAATATATCTTAGTGTATAATGTATAAATTGAGATCACAGTTCACACAAATTCAAAAGTCCTAATATTTTCTTTAAGTTCGAATTGCCCCGACCAGTGCATCCTTGATGCTTTAGTATTGCACAAATTGCTCATTGGCTCGTCGCCATAGAAATGCAGATGTTATGTAATCACAGCGGCTGCACCAGATGTCATTTGGAATCCAGCTATGAATGACTCGAGTGACGCGTGTCACTTTGGCAATTTGAAGCTCTGCTGCAGCCGATGCTAAGGCCATAAGGATTGTTGTCGAATCGTGTGCATGTTCATCTAAGCTATATGGTATTTTTCAGCTAATTAAAGACTGAGCTTGGTAGTCAAAGAGCCACAGCTCATAACTTCTGTACCTATGGACATCAGAATGCCAATGTCGGTTTCTATTTCCCACATACAAACGAAGCTTATTAAATAACTTTTATATTGCCACCCATAGCTTTGCCAATAACTCATACTGTACAGACTGCTTAGCACACAAATGTATAAACATGTTTTTACTTTATGCCTGGATGAGTGCCCCTGTGCCTGTGGCAGGGGCAAGAGCAAAGGATATCTGCTAGTCAATCACTATTGACTCAGGCCTTCGAACTTTCTTTCCTCATACGCATATGCATGTTGACAGGGCATTCTCCTGGGTAAAAATCAATTACAGCTGTGCCAAAAAATAGGCGCCAAATTGCTAGGCAGTCTTTGATTGCTCCTCGCTTGTGAATGGCTTCCGAAACTGGCGGCGGCGTCGCTCGCCTGCGTGTCAATGAACTTTGTAAACAATTTTTAATCACATGCCCTTTTGGCCCGAACTCTATTTCCTATGTTTTTCGTAGGACGCGCAACGCGCAAAGCACGTCGCAACAAACAAAACATGAGCCCATTGACGCCGATTTCAAATTAAATTGAATAAATCTCAGCCTACGCAGCTGGCTGGTAATGAAGCTGTGCCAACTATGCGACAGTGGGCTGAACAACATACCAGAGACAACAAATTCAGCGAATCAACTTTTTTAATTACCCAGCCAAAGAAGTTGGTTAAATAGACGCACTAATTTCAACTTCGGCCAGACGACTTGGCTTAAAAAGTAGTAATATTTAGCTAAGAACTAAAGTGCGTAACAGGCAACACACATAAACTAGTTTAAGCTGAAACACAACGGTTGCCACTGCTTAAACACAGAATTGCAAAGCTGATTCAGTTGCCACACAACTGAACATAATATGAGTTGTATTTCATTTTGGTTTTGTTGAAAATGTTTTTGCACATTTAATTATTCTAATATAGAGTTGCAAATTGTGAAAATCTTGTAATTATGGATAACTAAAGTAAAATTTTACATTTCCATGTTCTAATTATATCAAACTTTAATATGTGGTAACTGTTGAAATTCAATATTGTACGTATTTCGATAAATACATGCAAAATATAATTCTAACAAAAAAATATATATATTTCGTACGTACATATAATTGAGCTCCGCATTTGCAGTGCAATTAAAATGTGAATTCTCATTTAAACAACTAACTAAGGATGCCTTTAGAATTCATTAGTCAAATGTGCTGAAATGCTGTTTCCTCGTGTGCAAACGATTCGTATTTTAAACTGGTGTAGGTCAAAAAACATCTTTGGTATTCGCTGGAAATGGCGTGTCAAATATATTAGATTTGAGAGCAAGCTACGCACTTAACCCCTTGAGCACTCGCACTCGCCACTGTGCGGCATCATTCAGTGGCAATGGCGCAAACAATGGCCGCATTAATTTCTCAAAGGTTGCGTCGCAGCTGCGCGTCGCAAAGTATGCGAAGGTGCCGGGGCGAAAGGATCTGAATTGGATGTGTCAGGGGGCAAGCGTAAGTTTAGGTGGAAGTGGAAGTGGAAGTGGAAGTGCGTCAACACTCTCTTGTTGGCCCTCGACAGAAGGCAGTCGACTGTCGAGTTAGCTGGCAGAGATTTAGCATGTCGCGGCTTAAGGGTAATGCGGGTGTTGCGGCACCTGCGTGCCAAGTGAGCGTTCGTCTTGGGTCGCGCTCTGGCACTTTTTTTGGGCCAGTGGCACTCGGCCAGCGAGCGAGGTCAACGCACGGACAATTGGCAATGTGGCCGTGGCCGCTGGCAAGTTTACCGTTGGGCTGCGTAACGTGTTGCGTGCTGCTTTTAATTGGTAAAGGAAACGTAATTAAACCATTCGGCAACCAGATTGAATAATGCTAAAGCTGACGACCAGAGAACTGGCAATTACTACCACTGGCCATTTGACTCCTCCGGCTTCAGGATCAGGATCAGGGCCATGTCCGTGTTCGGATGCATATCCAAGTGTGGGCTTTGTGTTTCGAATACGAGTTAGTTACTTTGGCCGGCTAACAGCTCGTATGAGTGATATAATTGTAATTGTGTGACAAGCCGTGTAGCCAGCTAGTTACAGATAGTTTATCTGAAGCAAATAAGTTACAGACTGATTGCGAATCATTTAATTGGTTGTGTGAAAAGTTACTTAAAATCGTTTGCATAACACTTGATTTTCATTGATACAAACGGCTTTAAACTTACGTAAGATTATATTCCTATTTTAGCCATGGCAGATAAATAAAACAAAAACTAAGGTATTAATTGTTTCGGACTTGTTAAATAAAATTCAACCATTTTTATTTTTGCTCAAAATAAAAGAAAATAAATATTTAATGTCATATCAAACAAGCTGCTGTTGAAGAATTGAATGCATGGAAATATTGCAAACTTGTGCGCTGTTTTCTTTAAAGTCTTTAAAACCCTTAGGTCAATTTGCAGTGCAGTTGAGAAATGGAAACCTTTTTGCCGGGCTAACATGGCAGATTGATCAATAATGAAGTCCCGCCACAAATTGGGATGCTCTGCAGAGTGGATTAGTATGGCTCTTAATAAGTGCAACATAATCCGCGTGTTCATCAAACTGAGATGCAGCAAGCACCGATGGGTCGTCGGGCTGTAACAAGCGCGACTGTCAGTCACAACGTCTATTAAGAGAAAACATCACCAGTTGGCTAAAAGCTCTAAGCCAAAAGCAGAGCGACTGCCGCATTCACTGTCTGAAGTGTCGCTGCTGTTGCTGACGAGTTTCTGGCCGGGACTGTGACTGGGACTGGAGTTGACGAGCACATGGCAGCCGCACAGTATTGATTCCCCTTTTAGACGCAAAACGGAAAGACGGCGACCTCAGTTTTTGTTCACGGGCCTGGCTGCCTCGCTGCCTGGCTTGTTGGGCTTGGGCTTTTACCGAGCTAATCTATGTCACTCTCTAAAATGTAAAACATGCTGCGTCAAGGCATTTATTCTCAGTATTTTTTTGTTTTTGTCGTTGCCGGTTCAAGCCTAAAGTGAGCGCCGAGCAGAGCAGCTAAAACGTGCGAGCTTAAGGTGAGGGTGAGTACAGGAAGGAAAGAGAGGCAGACATAGACATAGACATAAGGGGAGTGACAAAAGCGAACAGTACAAATATCAAGAATGACAAAACGAGGGTGGCATAATGGAAATGTGGCATGTAATACCCTATCACAGTTTTGAGTTGCAATTGATGAATTATTCTGTGATGTTGCATGTCAGTTTTAAGTTTCGCAATGTCTTTTTTGCTTCGTTGCAAGTCTGACTGGCTATTACATATTAGTGCTGCGAGTCGTTATTCTTGTGCAACACTCGGCTTAGGTTTCAATTAGTTTTACGCCCTTAACGATTTTCATACCAGCAACAATGTAGAGCAAAATGTTGTTTGAATTAATGAGAAATATTCTTGTAATTCTGTTGCCTCTCAGTTTTGCATTCCTTTTATATGCTCTAAGGTATAGCATTTCTTTCATTAAGTTTCATTAAGTTTATTTAAAAATAGCTCAAAGCCACGAGAGTTGCAATTTTGCTATGAACTTTACTTAATCCTTATATTAACGATTTTTATTTTATTAATTAACAGATAAGGTGTGGCTTATAGCCAATGATAAATTAAAGTATATAAAAGTAAAAATAAATTTAAAAACCATTTATTTGAAGAAGGTCATCAATTAAGTTTTACTTACAGTTTATATGTTTCAAATTGAATGAATATTGACGAAAGCAGATTAATATATAAATATAAATTAATTAAGTCGTCATATGCATGTTTCGTAAATATTTTCAATGTGATATATATATATTCAAATATATAATATTAAAAATGTTTTTTTTTTTTTGTGTCTTTGTGTTTGTTTAAACGAGTTTAACCAACTATTAATAACTATTTCCAGGCAATCGTAAAAACTTCTTGTGCCACCCACGTGCTGTAAAAAATTGTCACTGACCTAGTTATCGAAGACGGCTGAGTCTGGCGCAGGCATAAAAAGTGCTACGCTGGGGTTTGGTTTGGCTGCTCCGGACATATCGATGCCGTGGCTATAGGCTTGGGCTAAGGCCGTGACTGAGACTGAGATTGAGATTGAGACTGAGACTGGGTCTGGGTCTAGGGCAGGGCTCGGAATTGGGGTGCCCGTGGGTGAGGCTGAACAGTTAGTTAATGTCGCAACAGTTGTAGACAGCGTCAGTTGATGGCCGTTATGTGTCACAGCTAAGAACTGGGCTCGAGGACTTGGCCCGCTGCAGTTGGGAGTGTGGATCCGGCATCTCTTACTTTGGCCGCTACCTGACACATATCAAAGCCAGAAGCATGGAAGATGGCAGCCAAAAAGACAAGGAGAGGAAAGGTCGCTGCCAACTTACGCAATGCACACAACGGAAACGGAAGCTGCACAAACGTTGCCAGCGACGACGATAGCAAAGACGAAGGCGAAGGCAAAGTCGAAATTTGGACGTAGAAGGCAGCGGCAAGCGAATCAAAACCAAAATCAAAGTGAGAATCACAAAATGCTAAATGTCAAATGTAAAGCTCTGTAAATTGCTTGTAGGCAACGCAAACGATGACGACTGAACCTGCGGCGGCAGCGATGGCGATGGCAGCCAGCTGCAACGCTGACGATGACGACAACGACGGCAAATGACAAAAGCGTAATAGAACGACATTCGACAACGAACGCGGTCGACAGTCGAGAAAACAGGGTGAAGGACAATGCGCGTGCATAACGTAACGCTTATTGAAATAGTTGTGAAGTGAGCCCAACGACGCCAGCTTTACTGGCAGCAACAGCAGCGGCAGCAGCTTTAGTTAAAGCCCCATCCCAGTTGGCTGGTTGTGTCTAAGTGCGCCTTAGATCCAGTTGCAGTGGCTGTGGCTGTGGCTGTGGCTGTAGCTGTAGCTGTAGCTGTAGCTGTAGCTGTGGCAGTGGCAGTGGCAGTGCCAGTGCCAGTGGCAGTAGCAGTAGCAGTAGCAGTAGCAGTGGCAGTGGCAGTGGCAGTGGCACGACCATAACCAATGCTGGTGGTATAACCAAAGCCGCCTTACACCCGCTCTTGGCGCAGGCCCATTGCCTTAGCAGCCAGCAATTGTTCAGCTAACAATCTGCACTAACGAAGCCAGCATCAAAAAAAAAAAAAAAAAAAAAAAAAAAAAAAAAAAAAAAAAAAAAAAAAAAAAAATGCCCAAATGTTCACAACTTGGTTCAGCTGAGCGGCCAGACTTTCATTGATTAGCTCCGTCAACGGATTTACCTCATAATTACCTGCTACTACAATTGCCCCTTCGGTTCCCGTCTGATGTCCGTTTTCCGTTGCCAATTGCGATTTTCCATCGCCGTGTGATATTTGTTTTGATGGTGCTTTGAGCTGCTTGTAAACTTGTTTACCGGTTGTTGGCTTAAGATAACGGGACGCGCTACCAAGGACTGCATTAAAGGGGGCAGCGTTGGCATTAAAACGGCTCTTTCTTCTTACAGGCAAATGACGCAGCCGGTTTCTTGCTAACTAAGCTGCTTGCAGGACTTCAATTCAGTGATGAAAACTGGTCTGAAGTCGAATATATTTTTACGCCAGTAGGGCAAGCAATTCACTCCATAGACGCGAATCAAAGACTTTTTAACAGCAATGTAATCTGCTGTTTCCAGGGAAACAACTGCAATCTGGTAAATAGCTCATAATGATGAGTTTTAATAAAAAGGATTTACGCAATTATAAAGTCTTCGCAAAGGCAACGCCAGCCAATTTGAAATGCATTTAAATGCATGCTGCTCATTAAAAATGTTTACACAACGACAGACATTTAAGGCAGATTAACCAGCTTTGTACGTCTATCAGCCTTTTCGCTTCGATTTTGTAGCCCACACATTTAATAAACAATAAGCTGAACATGCACATATCGGGGCTTAATGTACTTCATTCATATTTGTCCTTATTTGTGCAAGAGAAGAGTGAAGAAATAAAATGCCTACCTGCTGGGTAATTTCGGGTCGGTCTCATCTCAACTGTATGTTTTCAGATGTTTCAGATTTGATAAGTCTGTCAAAGTGAAAAACAAACAGCAAGCAGCAAAAGGAGAAGCAAACAGGTGGTGACTTTTGTAAGGATGCATTTGTAAAAGCAAGTCTTAAAAGCAATTGCTAATTAAATTATTATTTTTATTCTTGTAAGTTACCTCAAACTTTCGAATGCCTCATTGCTTTTTAAAAATAAAATATATGTACATATATTTAGCACCTGCTAAACTCACTTCAAGCAAGAATTTGAATAATAAAAACTGAGTGGAGATTTTCTGAGAACTGGGATACAAAGCCAACGGACTCTGTAAGGCGCTTGACGAGAAGTCAAAAGTGCAAGATGCAACTGATAGCTTTGAGGGGCCCCAACCGCAATCAAGGCGAAATCTTTCTCCAACTACCCACACTCACGGGACTTCGTACGCCACATCCTGCAGCTTGTGGGTTCAACTAAGACAGCTGTAAAAAACAGGCATATTGCTTTGATGTATGTATGTATGATGTTCAAGGACATGCCGCTTTGGCAGAGACCAACAGGTTGCAAAGTTTCGTATATAGGACTTGTCTGTAAAATACAAACTTTTTCTGCTGACTTTATTTGATATTCAACTTGTTAATCGTTCTTGGACTATTTGGAATTATAAGGAAATAAGGAAGTCGAATCTCTTTCAGAATTCGTGAATGATCTCATTCTTATTTAAATCAAATAGATTGTTGTTCAATTCTTTTTAATTTTTCTTTCTCCCAGTTCAGTCTCGAATCCTTACTGACCTAGTCTCTCTTATGTTACTTAGCTATTCTCGTGAGACCCACCATTGACACTCACGCTAACAATTCCCAACTGGGGTTCGAGACCAATTGAGAATCAGTTGTTCACGAAAGCTGTTCGAGCTATTTGCGGCACGCAATTGCAAAAATGTGCGTGTCTACAAGGGAAAAGCCAAAGTAAACGATATGCACAATATTTCAGACATGCACCATTCTCCAATAAATGACGCGAATATAAAAAAACCCGTGCTCTTTATACCATTTATTCCAATTAATTTAAATAATATATAATACGAAACTTGAGCTTATTCTGTGCTGATAATGGGCAAAAAAACATTACAGAATAAACATTGGCTATAAAAGGTGGTCCACGCATGAAAAAAAGTTTTTTAATTTGAGTTTTTAAATACATTTTTTATAATAACTATAACAGATGTATTGCAAATTCGACACTATCTGTGCTGAAAGGCATTCGTAAAATTTATGTAAGCAGTATTGAGATAAAAATCATTGTCGACAATTTTTTTTATACTTTGGTCAAAGCATGAAAGCGTGAGTATTGAATTATTTATTATTATTAAAAGCACAAAGAAATTGTATGATATATAATACAGTTTTCCGGGCATTTGAAAAAATTCAATAAAAAAAATTCAAAAAAGTGAAACAAAAAATAAAAAGGCTTCCGAAATGTTAATTAAAGGTAAAAAGCTGAAATAAGAGCATTTTTTATAGATTTATCAAAATTTTATGAAGTAAGCGATATGTAACACTTTTTGCCCAAGGTTCGTTCTTGAAAGAAGACCAAGAAAACACAAACAGCACATTTTTCTTTTAATTGTTGAAAATAATTAATTCAAATAGTAACTCAAAAGCACAGTAATTTGAGATATTCGTTCTGTGCCATAAGCATATCATAGTTTTGGCAGAATCCATAATTTTTTATTATAAAATTTAAATTAAATGCCTTTTAAAAGTGACAAACACAAATGTATAAAATATTATGCGCACCGTCAATTTTTTAAAAGGATTCCACGAATCCTTATAAACATAATATACTTTCAACTTGCGCTATTAAAAACATTCAATTAAATTATTATGAGGTTTTGAGGTAGAGTTCAGAGCATTGATTTTTATAATAGGACAAAGTAGAGTCACTTAAAGGGAACTTCTTTTTTAACACTTTAGAAAAATGAATATTTACAAGTCGTTAATACTACTTAAAACCATTTCACGTTTCGAAATAAACCATTAACTAATCTTGTACTGATTAATTGTGAATAATTATTTATAATCAGCTTAACTTTAAGCTTTTGTCAGCCCACTTATCATTTGATTGCTTGATTTCGCAGAGCCACACAGTCTAAAACAAACAGCATTAGGGTCCCTTATGAATTCATTTGACGCTTTGAAAACAAAAAGCAAGCAATTTGCTTAAGACACAAACAATATCGAGTTTTTTTATTATCACAAACACAAACAAAAAGTGTTGAAGTAAAATTTAATTGCGTGTTGAAATCACAAATTGCTGTAGGTAATTATCTGTGGGTACTATTAAAAAAATAAGCTAATCCATAATATATATTCACAATTTTCTATTATAAATAAAATAAAAATAAATTTATCACATAAATTTGAAATTGCACTGTCAAAGTTTTTACCTAAACTTTAAATACAGTTTTGACTTGTTTATTAAAGCACTCTTCTTCTTTGTTTGCCAAGATATGAAGAATTTGCTAGTTTGCTTGTTATTTTATAACTTTTCACTCGAATTTTTGCATGACGATGCGAAGATGTTTTTTTTTATATAAATATGCGCTGTGTTTTGGCAACGAATAAATTAATAAATGAAGCATTGTGGAAAGAATTTTGTTAACCGCCAGATTGGGTTTTCGATTATCAGTTTTCTATAACGTTGATCGCCCTGTATTTGTCTATATCGCACTATATTTTAAAATTTTGTTTGTAAATAACATATATGTATAAGGAAAATTGTAACAAAATTTCTGGTGGTTGCAAATATAAATAAATAATGTATAATTTTTAAAATTTTCTATTAAAAATAAATACAAGCACTTCACAAGTTTATGCTGGCCCTAAGTAGGGTGGAGGGTGGCACACGGGTTTTCCCTGTTGGCAGCAGCGCTATTGCAGGGAAAATTTCTGTTAACAGCGGCTGCAAAATGTCCCGAGCGCGCTTCGGACCTCTGTTACCGAAAATCGTATAAAAGGAGCTGCGCTGGCAGAGTGAACTCAGTTGCCAGCAAGCAACCCAGCGGAATGGACGTGCAGCAGAATTAGAAGGAGCAGGACCAGAAGGAAAAGCAGCTATTTGGCTGGCAGATTTGAATCTGAACGGACAACGGTTAGGACCAGTGATAGCCAGCGACCAGAAGCATCTCATCATCCAGAGCAAAACTAAAAATCACAATTTACTAACAAAGACAACATTGTTTTTTTTTGCTTTTTTCTGATAATTTTTAAAGGCTAGCAGCCAAGTGAATTAATTTTAATTGGCAGTGTGAACAACTGTGAAAAACCCATTAGAGTGTAGAAAAGTGCATGAGACAGCAGAAATGCATATTACAAATACAATTTTTTTAATAGTTTTTTTTTGCTGTTTTTTGGTGACATTTCTGTGGCAATTAAGAAACTTACAGTGTGTGCGTGTGTGTGTGTGTGCATGTGAAAATGAATGCTTGTTTTCGTGTTATTGAGTGTCTGTGAGTGTGTCTCTTTGTGTGTGTCTGTGGTTACGTGTTGTGCATTTCGAATTGGCTGTGTTAAGCGAACGAAAGAATTATTTCGCGCGCTTAAAAGTAGGCAATGGAAATGCAACAAACTCGTCTTGGTGGTATTTAAAAGTGTTAGCTGTGTGTGTTTTATATCATTTTAATTTATTTAATATTATTTTTGTATCTGCCGTGCCGACCGAATACATCCGGCTTGCCAAACAGTGCCACAACTAATGTGTAAATTGTATTGTATTCCAAGCAGAAAGCTGTGCACGTTAGCGAAAGTTAACTTACACAATAGACAATTCGTAAGTTAGGCATAAGAAAACAGCCTGATACGTAACGGGAACTGCCAACCTGGAAATGTTCACTGCCAAGTAAACTTAAGATTACAATTGAAAAGCATACAAGTGTTAAGAACTAGTAAGAAAACAACATCCATCTTGGTGAGCCAAGCTTTTTTTTTATTTTTGTTCGTTTGTTGACAAACTGTGCCCAAACCACTAGCATCAATAACAACAACAACAATAATAAAAAGGAAGCCATCGTGTTCACCAAACCAACAGCCAAAGTCGCTGTGCCCTTAGAACGCTCTGTGGTAAGTTGAAATTTCATTTCTATTTCTATTTCTATTTCTATTTATATTTCTATTACCATTTCCATTTTCGTTTTCATTTTCGTTTTCCATTGCAATTTCGAGTGCACTTCCAACTGCATTTTGTCCGTGATCCCTACAAGTTTACAACGCCGCTTGACTCCTAAGTGCATCTGCATGTTTGCATGTGTGCAAGCGTATGTGATTGTGGATCTCGGGGTCACTCCGTTATTACAAGTTATGCGTTGTGGCTGTGCACCAACAAGCCAACAATCCAACAATTAAACAATATGACGCAGCTGCTGCTGCTGCTGCTGCTGTTGATGCTGTTGATGCTGATACTGCTGCAAAAACTTCAACAGCCAGCGGAAAGAAAAGTCATATTGCCTATGGCTGGTGCAACTACGCGTTGAACCCCAAACAACAAAAAGCAAAACTAAAACAAATAATAGCTAATTTGGCCTTAGACTCCCAGTCTTTGGCTGTCCATTTGTCGCCCAGTTTGACCAAGCAGCTTAAACCATCAAGCTGCTTATTTGCTGCCCCTGATAGCAGTTGGAAAACTTCTCGCATTGCACGCTGCAAAGGGGCAACTTTTATCAAGCCAAGGCCAATGATTGTCATTTACGACCAGAGCCAAGTAAATTGAACACGGAGAACAAGAGCTCCACATATGTTTGTGGGTCAGTCCGCCAGAACTATGCGCCTTTGTTGGCCCCCAATAAAAGCGAGCCCGACGCGCATGGGAAGCGTCTTCAAATTACACAAATTACAAATAAACACATCGAGTTGTTCGATGACGAATTTTTATACAGCTCATAAAATATAATTCTTTAATAAAAATTCAAATGATTATGTATATGTATATTTACTTGCTTTTTTATACCCTGTACCCATAGAAAGTGGGTTAAATAAGGGTATATTGGTTCTCTGCAAATGTATGTTACAAGTTGTGTAAGGATCCTCTACTTCTCTACCGCTCGTCTATTTTACAATATACAAACTGATGTCATTTTAAATCCAAGAGAGTTGTTCCATAAAGTTCCGACCAAATAAATTTTCAATAGCTGTATCCTTGATCATGGATCGTTTATACTTATGCAATATATGCTAAACAGAGTATCTGCAAGTCAGACTTGCTCAAATAGGGAGCTTTGCTTAAGCTTATATGCATTATAGTATGGAATTGATCGATTTGACCGTTTGATCTAATACAGAAAAGGATCAGTCACTACTAAAGCTTATTTGCATTTTTATATCAATGTCGGTCTTATTGATCGTTGGTATCATGAAATTTACAAGGTTGCGATCACTTTGGACCATTTTCAAAATTTAAAAAACAAAGTTTATGATTACGAAACTAATTGAATTTTAAAGAAAGACTTAGATAACAACATTTTGAAAAGTAATCAATTTTGTAAAGCTATCACTCAAGTTGAAAAAGATCAGAGGCAATTCGGCGATAAATCCAAGCAATAACAAGAATTGTCTTCAAGGGCAAAGCTTAGCGCACTATATTAACCTGTGTAATGGTTGCCATAGGTCTGAATCTGTCTGCTGCGATGGCGCCACAAAAGCCAAAAAGGACAGAAAGGACACTGGAAATGGTTATCTAATGAACACGCAATGAACGAGGCGCCGTTAAACAATTTTGATAACTTGGCAGCGACAACGGCAACGGGTCAGTTCAATTTATGGCTGTCAATGTTGTTGGTGCTGCTGCTGCTGTGCATACAAATGTAAATTTCAATTGCGCATAAAGCATGCAGCGCAGGCGTGACACGAGTGACACGCGGGTCACGTGCCACGTAGCCTTCACGCGACTCTGAACGAGTTTTGCGATGACTTTGCGATAAGCCTTCGATTAAAACTCGCCCATTATCAGAAATAGCTACTCAGCAGTTTCGCTGTCCTTGGCAGCAAAGTTTTTTTTTCGCAAGTTTTCATCTTAGTTGTTGTTCTTTTGCTTCTTCTTCTTCTTCTCTGGTTTCAAATTATTTTTTCGCTTGCTATTTTAAGTTTTTGCAAGGCGACAGCAACAACTTTATAAATTGGCGCCTGCGAATATGCAGCGCTGGCTTTGACCTTTTAAAGTTGTTTCTTTTTTGGCAGCAGGTTTTTGTTTCATTTTCATTTTGATTTTAATTAAAAGCTTAATTGGTCGCCACACCTTGGAAGATTAATATAAAGCGATTGCGTAATTAAAAGCAAACAACGAACAGCAAACGCCGAAACATATTTGGTTGTCGATGCTTAAACATGTACTATATAGAAATATAGATATATATGTACATATTTCTGCCACGGTCCAAAAAGCTGACTGTCGCCCAGTCGCCCAGTCGCTGACACGCCTCGACCCTCGACTCATTGACGCCTTGTGGCAGGCACCATAGAAATTAAAAACTTAATGGTCTAACGAGCAGACACATACTTGGACACTCGCACATACGCACACACATGCGAATACTCACACACACTCGCGCAGAGATACATGGATAGAGCGTTGGGTCAAAGGGACAGTGGCCGGCATTGGGCTACGTCAGTTCTGTTGTTTGGATGGGATATTCCCAGAAAAGCAAAGTACGCGAAGTACATGGTAGTTGAGTTGAGTTGAATGCCTATGCAAATATTGACAGCACAATTTTCCGAAAACAAACTTCAACTTTTTCATTTGGATGTTAAAGTTTAAACGCAAAACAACGAGAGCGCAAACCAACAATTTTGGCTAGGAACATAATGCGATTCTATATATACTTAACATTCTGTTCTATATTTTTTGTGATCTGTATAAAGGAGTACTTTTGGGTATATATCGATCGGTAATAATCAATATTAAAGCTAAGGCTAAGTCTGCAGATCTATCGATCTGTGTTGTGATAAGGAATAAACAAAGAAAGGTAACAAAAAGTTTCTGCTTAACGGAAAAGTAAAGTTGGAATCCAAAAAAAAAGTATATTAAGGAAAACATGCTATATAGTAAAAAAAAGATAATAAATGAATTGATTTGATTTGTTGGGCGCAGTGTACAATTAACTTAAGTTAGGGCTAAAGCTGCGTAGCTTGGCCTTAAAGTCAAAGTTTCTTGTATTTTTGTTTTTGTTGTTTGCTGACGACTTGAATTGATTTCCTGTCTGATATGTGGATTTTGTGCAAACTTAATTTGTGCGTTGCCAGCGTGAGAATGTTGTATGTGCTACGGTCCTTTGTCCCCGAGACCTGAGTCCTGAGTCCTGTGTCCTGCCGCTTGGGTAAAACTCATTTTGTGTGTAAATTAAAGCTAGCTCGAAAATTCGTGGACATTGTGCATTGGGCATTGGGCAGCTACCCGCTGTCAGGCCAAACTGTACACGCTATGGGTTGTCCACACCAGCACACACAGACACACGCTTAGACACACCCACACAGATATTCATCTATGTCGCACATCGTTAAGCGCTGCCAGTTTGACTTAATTTGCGTTAAACTTTTTTGTTAAACATATCATTCGGTTGGCAGGCCCAGCAAACAGGAAAAAAAAGAAGCAGAAAGCGCCCACCAAAAAGCGAACCAGGAAATACAAACAAAGGCATTAATCATGCCAACACACAGAGAAATTTGTAAATATATATATTATATACAAACAAACATAGATAGCAGCAGGGAGAGAGAAACTGTTGAGGGTCCATTAAGCGTTTGTTTAGATTCACTCTGCGTGTGTCCGTGTTTCTCAGTGTGTATGTGTTTGTGTGTCTGTCTGGCTGTGTGTGCATTGGTGTGCTCCCTATATGCTCCAGATTAACAGCGAAAGTCATCGCCTTGCACTGCACACTCACGTGTATGTGTGTGCGTGTGTGTGTGTATGAGAGGATGAGTGTGTTTGCATAAATGACAAACTGTTTTCTGGTTGAGCTGAGCTCCAACATGCAAAACTACCCCCAACAAAAAAGCCAAACGTATCTATATAAATATAATAGAATAAACACTTTGCTAGCCACCAAACAACAAGTGATAGTAATCCAGCTGATTGTGTCCGACTGACAAATACTCTCTCCTCTATTCCCAAATAAAAACCGAAAATTTCTTCTCAAACATCCATTCGATATTCTCATTATAACCAATTGAGATTGTTACATATGCCATAAAGCACTAATATATTTCCATTATATGCATTTTGATGGGTAAATATATTAAAAACACAGACAGTGACAGAGCACAGAAAGGCATTGGCAGGTGCTGGGTGCGAGGCAGAGGATTGGTTGCTCTTTTTTTTTACCAAAGCTTTATTTATTTACCAAATGAAAACTTTTGGCCCGAAACTAAACCGCAATAACTGTAAGTGCTTAGCAAACAGAGTCACCAAAGCCCAAAACTAACAAGCGACAGGGAAAGCGAGGTCTACGACATGCAAAGAGCGAACGCACCCCCCCCCCCCCCCTCGCAACCCACACACACAACACCTGGCCTTGGCCGGTCACGGCACTAGATAACCTCCTCCATCCCCACAGTCGGACAACGCTCAAATCATTCGTGTGTGTCGAGTGTCCTGACTGGCGAATTATTATGATAATCGCAGGCATAAATTATGCGGCATTCTTCTCAGCTGGCAATGCAATATGACAGTTTACTTGTAATATTCCACAAGGCTGAGCTGTCGATGGGTGTGATGCCGGCAGTGACTGCGCTGCTTAGGTATTGAGGTAGTCATTCTGCCATTCAGCCAGTCAGCTAGTTGTCGCACCTTTGAAGTGCCAGTTGGCAGTGTTGCCAAGTCGCGATTTATTCACTTCTCGCCCAGGCAGCCCAGTGGCTTGGCTTGTGTGTGTGTGTGCTTGCTTGCCTTAGGGAAATTAAGTTTGTGTCATGTTTTGTGTCATTCGATCTCCCAGAACGCCAGCGGGAGATTTGCACTTCAGCGGACCACACTGCGTATGCGTGATGTGTGCCATATGCAAATAGCGTAAAGTGTTGCATACTTATCCGCGCTAAGCTGCAAGCTGCGAGAACAGCGACAGCTGAAAGAAATAACGCTTAAATGATTGCCTTAAATGCCATGCAAGGCAGATCCCTTGCCACTTTTTTGAGTTTATCTTAGAAACATTTGAGTATTTTCACAATTTGCTCAGATTTCTCCTTAAAAGACAGACAGCAGGGCTTGACAGATTGATTACTGACAAGTAAATTGGTAATGGCAATAAATAAAAACCAGACATAGCCCAGCTCAGCTCATTAATATAGTTAGTTAGTCGGGTAGGTATTTGAAGAGGTATATTGTAGTCGGGCATACTCGCTGTGTGCGTACCTTTATGCGCGTAACGCATTACGCTTGACGAAAGTGCTAGAAAACTCATTTGTTGGCCATCAATATAAAGCTCGATGTACTGAGCACTTGAACATATTTCATATTTGCTTGGAAGGTCCTTGCCATTAGCCGTCATTTTTAAAGGCGCTCATCGTTATTGCCTGGCTGGCTGCCGTCAGGGGCTTCTGGTTGGGCAATTTATCAAATATTTTATACGAAACTCTGTCGCCTGTCAGCGTTGATTTTGACGCTTAGCGTGTTGCTGCTGCTGCGGGGGGTCTCTATCAATGCGCGTGTGTGTGTGTGTGTGTGTGTGCGAGTGTGTTTGTGAGTGGGCCGTAGGCGTGGCAGGCGCGTGCGACTGCGAGTGATGCGTGAATATAAAGCACACCTGTTGCCAGGGCCTCGACTGCTACGTGCGGCATCGAGGACGACAAAGTTATATGACACGTCAGGTGGGTCGTCATCTTGGCGGATTGGTGGATTGGTGGATTGGTGGATTGGCGGGCAGATGCCGACGGGTGTGGTTTTACTTAGGGCCGTCCTGCCGCATAATAAAATACTCATAAAGTATTCGTCAAACGGAGCAACGAAATGAAATTTGCTGGCGCCTTGCTAAACACATTTATTATTATTGTTCTGATTGCAGCATGTCCAGGCAGTCAGATGCACGATATACCAAAATCGAAAATAACTGCATCTACAGCACCAACAACTTCAACTGTCTCGACATTCAGTGGACCGATTTAAGAGCAGATTGACTTTGAGCCAAAAATTTAGAGTCTATCGATAGAGTTAACAATCGTTAAGTAAAATTCGCTGCAAAGAGTGTCCCCAAAGTCGAACGTGACCGCTTTTAACTAGGTATTGAGCCCGCCAACTTCTAATTGCCCGTCAGTTGCGGCTACTGGGGACGTTTCCCACGAAAGGTAAGGTAATCGAGTAAGCATATGTAAATTGTTAACATATTATTGCAAAATACTAACTTCATATTCCTCTCGCACTACATCAACAATTTCATTATAGTAATTATTCTTAAATTACCAAGAAGCCCCACGAAACAGGACCGATATCGAAAAGCTCCTTATCAAGGTTCGCGTTAGTTGATAAGCAGTTCCATTGCGTTTCCGCTTCTGTCAACCGGTCGTCAACGATTTTCCCTTATCAACATTGCAACACCTCATCGACAATAGTCAAACGCATTTGGTCAAAACTTGCTTTGCCCGCTTCCCTGTGTGATCTTAAATCTACATCGCTATAATACAAATGCTTTTCGTGTATGCGCAAGAAGACGTGAAATTTAATCCAAGCCAGAGAAAATCAGCGTACAGAAGTCAACAATGAGCCAATTAAAGTTACATTCAGAGTCATTTCCGTGAAGCGCAAATAATTCACACAAGTGACGTAAACATATCTGTTGAACATCGCTGTTAACTGGAGCGCAGGGCCAAGCTCCGCGTTTCGCACGCGGCCTTGTTTACGAGCAGGTTCTTCGAATCGAATTTTGTTCATTGTTCAACATATTTACAGTCCGCAATTATTTCCAGCATTTTATTTTTATATCTGTGGGCTGACAGTTGCTTTTCAATTTTTTCTATGATTTGTTTGCGCCACTGGCAATCAAAGCCTCAATTGTTACGCCAGCTCAATACGCTGCACGACTATACGTAGGGAGCTGCTCCTCTACGTCGCCCACTCCGCCCACTAGCCAGCCTCCAAGGCTCGTTCGGCTTTCACTGAGCGCTTTGTTTTTATTGCAAAGTGTTCAAGTAAACGCTTTCGCTTCCGCAGTTCTCGTTCTCCTTCTCGTTCTCGTTCTCATTTTCGTTCTCCATCCCCATCTCCATCACCATCACCATCTCCATTCACTTTTACTTTCATTTTCACATTCGCATTCACATTCCCGTATCCGTACCCGTACCCGTATCCGTACCCCTGTCCATGCCTACAACATCGCCCGTTCCGCAGTTGGAGGTCAGTGTTGTTATTCTGGTTTTGTACAATGTTGCTGATGGTGCCGATGTCGATGATGCTGTTGCTATAGTTATTGTCATCGTCGTGTGACGTTGGGCCATTTAAATTAGATGGCTTCCGCACGGTAGAGAGCCCGCATTCATTCATGAGCTTGTCCCGCCAGCTATTTTTACACGCAATTCCTTTGACTTTGCCGCCATTGTTCACTAGCTTTACTTACCCAAATTAAACTCGAATCTCATTGTGGATCCTTGAAGGCTTAACAACCACCAACCACCAACTACTACCAACTGCCAACCACCAACCTACGACAAACAACAACCAAACGTCAGCGGCTACCGCTAGAGCCTAACTATGATAACCAGACTATACAACACCGAGGAGGATCCCGCCTACTGCTCATTCATCTGGGGCGCGAATCTAACGGCCAACAATGACATCGTTTTGAGTGCGGCAACCGCCGCCGCCGCTGCCGTCGCCGCCGCCGGCGCCCCCAATGGGAGCCATATCTTTTCCAACGACTTGCGTGACGACTTGTTTGTGGTAAGTGGATATATATACAGAAATATCTTCATCCGAGATTAGCATAATAATCAAATCAAATCAAACTAAGCGACAGCAAAATATTATAGCTCTCGATTTCCATTGTTCAATTCCGTGTAAGGCATTTAAATGAATAATATTTTTATTTCAGTAATGCCCGTAATGCTAGTCGCCACTTGAATCCAAAATCAAATGCTCTTAAGGAGTGTTCAACTATTTAGTAGCCTTGCAATTCAGTCTAAGTGCTTAAAATAAGCTCATTTTGCTAAACAAATTTTACTGTGCCCAGTTCTTCATTTAATATGGCTAAACACGAGATATTTCCACGGCAACTAGCAATTAACTAACTGAATAACTCTCATTGTTTCTCTTTGATCAGTTGGTTAAAAAAAAAAATTTTTTTTTATTTTATTTTAATTGTGTCAAAAAGAGGGAAGAACAAAAAATAGTTGATTTAAAGACATATTCGTCAGTAATAGTTGTATTCTGTTAAAACAGTTAAAACAGTATATCATTAACCTATTTCTGGTGATTTCTTAAAGTTTTCTAGAAACATTTCGATCTAAACTTAGGGGTGAAATCGGCTATATCGGGGAAAAGCACCTGCTGTGTGCAGCTGCACAGAAACTGTTGCCTGCTTTTCAGCGACGCAGCAATAATGTGGTATTGTTCACGCAGCTTATTAAACTGCGGCAACGGCCTGGGTGGCAGAAAGGACGAAACCCCTTTTCAAGGCAAATGCGAAATAACTCATTTCATAGCACAGCACGTGCAAAAAGTTTTTACAGAAGCCGCCTCTGTTGCTGTTGCTGGTGTTGCTGGTGTTGCTGCTGGCGCTGGCGCTTATGTCGATGCTGTTGCTGTTGCTGTTGCTGTTGGCGTACAAAAGGTGATTTGTGCACAACTTACGCTCAAGGCCGCAGAAACGGCAAACTCAAGTGAACTGAAGCTGCTTGTCTATCTCAGTGTAGAGCACAAAATAGAAACCAAAATGGAAAAAAATAATAACAAAATAGCAACAATGGCAGCTAGCAGCAACAACAAGAACATCAATAAAAAGAATAAAAAAAAGAAAACATAACACAGAAAAAGAGGAAAAAATGAGGAAAAATCAGAAAACAGAAAAAACAAAACAAAAGAAAATCAAACAAGCTAAAAAGCATGCAAAACATATTTACAATGCGAACCCACTCAGGGGAACGTGTGAAAGACAGGGAGACAGGACAGGGTTCCGATGAGGCAGATAGAGATAGAGTGGCCCCAGCGTGGCATGCAGCATGTGTATATGAACGGGTGTTGCTGTGCGCGTGTGTGGGCATAACAAGTCACAAATAAAAGTGTCAAGTTGACTATTGAATTTTTATCTGTAGCAGCCCATCCGAGCGGGCGACTGCAGCCAAAGAACCAAAGTGCCAAAAGAGCGCTCGGACCAGTTAGTACGAGCGGGCGAATGTCTGAAAATGCTGCATGATTTATGAGCTGTGTCGTTTTTGTTTACTGTTATTATTACTTTTTATTGGCTTCGCCAGTTGCTAAAATTTCTCTCTCTCTCTTTTTCTACCCCTATCTGTTGTAGGATGTAGAAGATCCACGCACTGAGTCGTTGCGTGAATACTGCTACGGCCTCATCCTTCCAATCATCTGTGCTTTGGGCATCATCGGCAACATACTCAACCTTATTGTCTTGACCCGCCGCAACATGCGCGGCATAGCCTACATCTATATGCGAGGTAAGTCGGCCATCAGGCCACTTTTTTTTTTGAGTGCCTGTTTCTAAGAAATTTACATTTAATTTTATTGACTGCCTTCGAAAGGTCATTCGATTTTCACTGAATAATTGCCAATTTAAGCGTGTTTCATTCGCTGAAAAGGCCTGCGAATTCTGGACCCAAACTCGCAGTGACTATTGCTTGCTGGAAAACTGTTAAATTCTTTACGTAAATGTGTTTTCGTTAGCTTAAGGGCTTAAAGATAATATTGCAGATATTTCGATAGTAGAAAAGGAATATGATAAAGTGTCTAATTTATGCAGCCTTTAAACGAAGGCTCACCTGAAATCATATGTGTATATAGATAAAATTCATTTCGTTCACAATTTCCAGATTTTATATTTTAACTGTGTCCTTAGTCGGCCTTTAATTAAAACCAAATAAATAACGAAATGTGAAACTCGCATAATTATTTTTTCACTTTTTCGTGTTGTTCTGCTCATTAAAATTGGTAACCTAAGTAACCACAGCAAAAACTATTTTTTCCCAAAATTCCCAGGAGAATAATTACGCACAAAAACCAACAAATATCAATTTCGTCATTTGGCAGTCGCGATGCATCAGCAAACTTTGTGGACGCATAAAAAAAAAGAAGTTTTTTTGGATGCACTCTTGCATGGGACTAATGAGCACAAACGTTTCCATCAGGTTTCCGTTTCGTTTAACGGCGCACTTTAAGCGGAAAACTTTAGTCATCTCTTATCTAAAGATTTGTTTTTCATTTTTTTTTTTTACATAAAAAAATAGCCGTAGGTTCTGAATGTGTGTCATATTATAAATTAATTCACACTTGCCCATACAAAAGAAAATAACCTTTGACCGTTGCCCTAACTGTAACCTGGCAAACTGCGGCAACAATGGCTTATGCCAAGCACAGGAAATGCGTCTGTGTAAATGAGTGTGAGGGTGTGTGTGTGTGTTTATGGGTATGTGTGTGTGGGCTAACAGTCTGTGTGAACCTTATTTGATTAGGCGGCCCTCGCAAATTTATGTAAAGCCGCTAAGCTCTCAGGAGAAAGATGGCCCAACAGCGGGCAGCAGTTTGTACGCACTAAAAGTAGCAAGAAAAATACGCGAAAAACAATGTTGAAATGTATTGGACACGATGTTACCACGTGGAAGTAACCAGCGCAGAATATTAGGCGCTCGTTTGCTTTATGGCCTTTTAATTGATTAATGAGTTGGCCGACAAAAAATGAAACATGTCAACGACACAGCGTGTTGCCAATTCCTCTGCCTGCCTTCCGCCGGGCAATCAGTCATGTGGTGTGCCCCAAGCGACTCACTTTATTTGCCAGCTTGGGCTTGAAGAAAGCAGCTCCGCAAATACGAGTATAAAATGTAAAATGCTTCAAATGTAATACGCATGCGATGGCAGCATAATTGATTGCCTCTTGCCAGTTTGCCAGCCTGGACGACGCGAGATGCCGAGCTGGTAGCTGATAGCTGATAGCTGCTAACTGGAAAATGGAAAATGCTAGATGGTTGATGGTAGATGGTAGATGGTAGATGGTTGCCACTTACTGGTTTTCGTTAGCTGGGTAGATGGGAGCTGAGTAAATGCAAAGTGAGGCCCTCTGCTTGAAATATCACCAATCTCATCTCAACGGGCATGTCGAGTGGGAAGGCAGTAAATAAAAAGTTTAAGAGCCGTGCACAGCCGAAACCTAGACCGAGACCGAGACCGAGACAAATGCCGAGGCCAGGTTGCTTGTTAGTCCGAAACTGGTTATACTTACAGCTGGAATCGCTCTCGGGCCCTGCGACTAATAATGACCGAAATCAGAGCAGTCGTTTTATTAAAATAACAAAAATATTTTGCTGCCAGCAGCCTTTTTACGACGCGGTCTGTTGCCATTTGTCGGTCATTGCCTTCGACTATTTGTTAGACTTGTTTTATGTGAGTTTCTATTCTATGTGTGTATATATATGTGTGTTTGAGTGTGTGTGAGTGTCCAGGCTGTCCGCTAACTGTAACATGAAAGAACGCCTAGCCAAGGGAGCGCCACAGCAGGCTTCTAATATTTGGTGCCAGTTTAGTTAGCAAAAGTTAGCTTTCAAGGGGCTGTCATGGTTTATGGCCAACTGGGGAATAGCTGGCCGAAGCTACAGACTGCATATTAAACTAGAGTACAACTTCAGTCTGACCAGCCAAATGCACAAAATTAACTATTCAAATCTAATAACTATTGTTAGATTATACCCTATTGAAATTAGGCCTCGTAGTGCATTCTTTATTCACGACTGGAATAAAATTGTATTATTGACATTTGGCCAGCGGTCAATGCAAATACAGTTCGAAGTCATACTAAAAGAACCAAAGAGCTTAATATGAATGAAGTTAATCGATTTCCAATAATATACAGCGAATGGAAAATAATATCAGCCTAATACAATTACTTACTGGCCTGCTTGGGGACCCGACAATCCTTTAGGCCCATGTTCAGTTAGTCAAACATTGCGCCGCCTTTCCAAACAGCCAACACCAGAGCAGATTTGTATTAGCCAGGGCCATGTGCTGAATGTGATGAACGGATCAAGTGATAGACACTTGTCACACAAAACTGACATTGATATTGATGGCCCATATACCCCAATTAGATGAACAACATTATAAGTCGTCTATATGTGCGTGCTTGTGTGTGCTTCTGTGTGTGTGTGAGTGTGTGTGTGGCTGTCTATGTTTGCATCGCAGGAAGTCATATATCGGGCAATAAGCTTTGTGTGCACGACAATTTGCGGCATTGGAGGAGCGGGTCAAATGGACGCTCACGAACCAGACATATAAGTAATAACGTAATTATAGAGCCATAAACAAGTCGTAAATCAATGAACAAGACACACACACACCCTCACGCACACATACACAAATGCGTCCACATTCGCATAAGTAGAAATTACACATAACATCAACAGAAAAAACAACAACAAAAAACACAGCGAAGAGCAAAAATTATTTATTTCGAAAAACGGGTCGCAAAATTAAGCAAACAGAGCAGCAAACTGGCGAAGAGGAACAGGAACTCAAAGCCATTCATTCTGGTTGAAGTAGGGAGTTCTCCGGTGCTGTTGCCATTGCCGTTGCCGGTTTCGGTTTCAGTTTCAGTTTCAGTTTCGTTCGCTTCCTGTCGCGGCCAGTCGGAAGCGACGCCATAATTATACCATAAAGCCAGCCATAAAACTGCTTTCATGCGCGCCTCACACATTTCCCGTTTTATTCGCAGCCTATTCCACAGCCGCACTGCTTGCCATTGTCTTCGCCATACCCTTCGGCATACGGATGCTTGTGCACAAGGATCGCGGTCAGTGGGAAAAGTTTGGACCAGCATTCTATACGGCACACTTGGAGCTTTTCCTTGGCAACGGCTGCTTGGGTAAGTGCAAATTGAGCTTGCGGCCGCCGCTAAAGCTTTCCACATAAAATCAGCCGCATGCTGTGAAAGCTTAGCCCTAATTTTGTTTATCTTCTCAAGAAATTGTCAACGTGGTTGATTATACATAAAAATAAAAATTCTTTTTGCCATTTCTAAATTCTAAACGTTTGCCCCTCAGGTGTAGGCGTGATGATGCTTCTAGTGCTGACCATTGAGCGCTATGTTTCCGTTTGCCACCCGGGCTGTTCCCGGCCCGTAATGGGCCCACCCGGGTAAGTACTACAATTGGTGATGGCTGCTGGGGCGCCAGGCTAATCATTGGCGTTCGCTGCAGGGTGGTTGTGTTCCTTGCCAGTTTCGTCACATTCATCATTTACTTGCCGAGCATCTTCCGGGGCGAGCTGATCAAGTGCATGCTAACCTCGAACAACGTTTATGTGTACTTGCGTCGGGACAACGACATCTACCAGCGCAGCATCTTTTACTCCGTGTACAAGGTGATGCTCGAGGTCATCTTTAAGCTCATACCGACCGTGTTAATCGCTGGCCTCAACTTGCGGATAATGTTGGTGTACCGTCGCACCTGCGAACGGCGTCGTCAGATGATCCTGACCCGGGCGAGCTATGCAAAGGACGACGATCCGCGCAAGTTTGCTGAGGAGAGGCGACTGTTCTTGTTGCTAGGAAGCACCTCGCTCCTATTTCTGCTCTGTGTCTCGCCCATGGCCATACTTCATATGACGATCGCCTCGGAGGTCCTACCGAGCTTTTCCTTTCAGGTGTTCCGCGCACTCGCCAATCTACTGGAGCTGATCAACTATTCGATTACATTCTACATCTATTGTCTATTCAGTGAGGACTTCCGCAACACCTTGGTGCGCACCATCAAGTGGCCCTGGCTAAAGAGCAAGTTCTGCCACCAGGTAGATGAGGTGAGTGCTAGTCCACCAGCAACAGCCACCGCTGCTGTTTGTAATCCAGTTTGCCCGACCATCCACACAGACCACACAGACCGCCAGGGGCATTCCAATGGTGCAATTCGAAAAGGTGATCTTGCGTAATCATCATATCACTACCACATCTGGCATAGGACGTTCGAGCAGCTTATAGTCCAATGTCTCCTCCTCTCTCACACCAACGCCCTTATCAGTTTCTTCGTCTCGATCTGCATCCTTATTCCCATCTCCATCCCCATCCGCATCCGCATCCACATCCCCATCCCCATCTGTACCCATATCCACATCATCATCCGCATCCACGCCCTGTCAACTTACAATTCCAACCCAATTTAAATCGACTTTAATTCCGAATGGCCACCGCAGGTGTCTAACGCTTGCAGAGTTATACGATTAATTTGTCCCTTGCTCATCACGAATCCCAATTCCTATTTGCAATATCCCATAACAACCCAAAAACAAAAACAACTTACTTATTTGAAGCACCGCATACAAACCATTCACCAAATTGGCAAATCAGAAAAGTGTCGAGAGCCCCGTTTACATTATTCGATTGAAGACCATAGTTGACTTTATCCAAAACTTCATACTTCTACTCACAGCACCCACTCAACTCAAATACTCAACTGTACTTCCACAAACTTGTCTATAAACGTATTTCTTTATATTTCTTTGGGGCTCTTCAAAAAGACACTGCAAAAGTATGCGTACACACATCACCGTAAATATTAATGTTATAGGTCTTGTACTATGGGGAATGCTAGCCGATCCATCTTACAATTCTTACGAAAACATACGGTTTGTATGTACGCATGCATATTTGGGAACGAGAATTCAAAACAAGCGAATGAATTTAGATACAGAGCTGCGGCTATCCAGCTTTGAATCGATTGAAGGAGGAATGATAAACAGACACTGATTTTTTGAGCTGGGGTAAGACGGAGGTCAGCTTAAAACAGTAGCAGGAGATACGGAAAAGACGAACGATGGTAGAATGTCAACGTCTACGTTCGAATGAGGTAAACAGACAACAGTTTAAGACAAAAGCTGTAGAGCTGCCAAGGAGCTAACAGAATATCAAAGATCATTGGCTGACTGGAGGCAGTAGATAGAAGTTTAAAAGCAGAAGAAGAAGAAGGTAAAAAGAAAATAGAAGACAGACAGAAGGAAAATTAACTGACGACAGCTTAAGCCAAATGTGAACGATTCTTTTGAAAACTCGCAAAAGTTAACTCTATAAAGAAATCAAGGAGTTGAGCCAAGAAGACATCAGAAGATCAGGCTAAGTCGGAGTAGGAAAGAAAGGTTTTAAAAGGTTTTAAATTAAAAAGTTGTAGAGAGAAACTGAAGTGAAATGACGACAGTTTTTAGCCAAATGTGGCCGTTTTTTTTAGACTCCCTATGACTAGCTCTAAAAACAAAAGCCAGAGTTTAGTCCGGAGACTGTAGAAGATCAAGGATCAAAAGGCGCCAAAGGCGACAGAAGCTTTTAAGCAAGCTTGACGTAGAAAAAAAATATTGACGACAGTTTTTAGCCAAATGTGGCCGTTTTTTTTTAGACTCCCTATGACTAACTCTAAAAACAAAAGCCAGAGTTTTGTCAGGAGACTGTAGAAGATCAAGGATCAAAAGGTGCCAAAGGCGACAGAAGCCTTTAAGCAAGCTTGAAGTAGAAAAAGAATATTGACGACAGTTTTTAGCCAAATGTGGCCGATTTTTTTTTTTTAGACTCCCTATGACTAGCTCTAAAAACAAAAGCCAGAGTTTAGTCCGGAGACTGTAGAAGATCAAGGAACAAAATGGCTGACTAGCCAAATGCGACAGAAGTTTTTAAGCAAGTTTGAAGTAGAAAAAGAATATTGACGACAGTTTTAGCCAAATTTGGCCGTTCTTTGAATACTCGTAGCCTAACTCTATTAAGAAAATCAGGAGTTAAGCCAAGGAGACATCAGAAGATCAGCGATCGTAGGCTAAATGGAAGAAGTTTTGATGAAGGTAAGAAAGTAGGAGGAAGACAATGTTCTAGAAGAAAAGATCGTTTATTGAAAACTCGCGATCGCCAACTCTGTAGAGTAAAATCATGAGCTTAGCGAGAAGACAGTTGACGAATAAATTATTAATATGCATTTTAATTGCCGTCTATACATCTTGATGTTTAATCAATACATATAAAAAAAAGAAAAATTTTTGCCGTTATTATAAATGTTCTGAATACAGAAATATGAAATAAGCAAATTCACTTCAGTCCCAACACACGACTTGTAAGCTTGCATCTATTTGGCCAAAAAGGATGTATAGCATAGATTAAGATACATTTCAATGACACCAAGAAGAGAGAGCAGGGCGGAGGGAATGCAAATAGTAGGCGATGAAAGATTGATATTTAGGAACAGTGGTGCAACTATACGTATACAACTAAATATATTTATATAAACGTATATATCTATTGATTGTAGAATTTAAGTGCGTGCAAGTGGATTTCTGATTTTGTACTTTTGTGACACAATGTAAACTTTCGTCAGACGAAACTATTGCTAAATTGAATTAAATTAAATTAAATTAAATTGTTAAATTAATTATAATATGTTTATGGTATAATGTTATGTTTAATGTAAATCTAGTTAATTAAGAAATCAGTTTAAAAACACATTGAGTGCATTAACATACCTATTTTAAGGTAGGAGCCAAATTCGATGAGTATACTTTGAAACTCTCCTCGATTTATTAATGTCTAGTAAACGTTTTAGTTACCAACATTTTGAATTAGTTAGTGATGATTCAACCAAAAAAAATTAATGCCAAAAACTCCGAAACTTGCAGCACTCGTAGAAAACCAAAAATAAATGTGTGTACCTAGAAAATAGCTGTGCAAAATTTTGTCTACCTACAATTACTAAAAAATGACTAATTAAACAATACAACAACTTAATCTATACATGTGCAACATATTCAACAACAGTATTTACGAAAAACTCAGATGTGAAAACCTGAAGACAACACAAACAAAAATATCATATTGCAAAAGCTTAAACAAACTATGAAATTTAATTTTTTTTGTGCGAGCACAGCTCAAGCCCAATTGAAAGAAAAAAGAGAGAGTTGAAATGAAAACTTTAACACTTAGCCCCAAGCAGTCGGAGACTACACCGACTGCATAATACTCTATTCACCGTGCAATAACTATTTGAGACGGTCGCGAAAATTTCTTAATCTTAACTATTGTCAACTTTAGGCAGATAAACTGGCTACAATTTTTGGGTATTGACGACTTTTGTCATTTAAGGGATTGGGATTGGGCGTGGCCATCACTTGACCATCTGCCTGAAATGGCGGCTCCACCCATTAACTATGAAACAAATTGAGTTTTGCAATTTGCCACGCCCCAATGGGGGCACTGCGGGTATACAGATGTACTTGTTCCAAACTTTGACGTACAGACGAAGTGCCGAACAGTCCGGGACAGACCCAAGCAGACGGACAGACGAACATTGCAGTACACTAAATAAAGTTTTTTTTTTTAATTTGTGAACAGAGTACAATTATATTAATTTACACAAATGTATACACACAAATACATAACAAAAAAATACAAACATTTTAATATGTGCAGCTCAATGCGAGTGGAACCCGAAAGATTTCAGGGAGCCACCGAACCGAAAACGTAAAATCCGAATGCAAGCAAATAACTAAGCACAAATAGCGAATTTCAACTCAATTAAATATATACACTTATCTATAAAAATATATGTATACATATACGCATACTACCCAATTTAATAACAGATACAGATACAGTAACAAAATAAGACATACAGGGACATAAAGAACAGCACACGCACACAAACACATTTACAATCCAATTTCATGTGAATTTAAAAGTTATAAATGTCAATATTTAAACGTAATTACATTCATTAAATATAAAATATTATAATTCAAAGTTCAAATAAGCTGTCAACTAAATCGTTTTCAAGCCAATGCCGCCAAAGCAAAGGATCAATAAATTAATTGGATTTCGTCAAATCTTTGTTATTCATGGGTTAATGGGCTAGCAAGCAAACTTGAACTGCTCCCAAACTAGAGCAAAACATTTTTATGAAATCAGTTGTAAGCAGACACAGATTTCTATTCGTTTCTTTATTGGTTGGTTGGTGGTTCCACTGCGAAAGGGTATTGTGCGGTCGTCTATACCCGACTACAGTACTTTCACTTGCTCACATAACATATATCATCAAGCAAGAGCCTTTTGTGTATTTCAGTTAAAAAAATGCATTTATTAAAAACTACGATAAACAGTAAAAAAATAAGAAGAGAACTAATAATAAAATAGTTGTGTGGATCGAAAATGGAAGAGCAGCGCGAACATCACACGACAAAGGAATATACAGTGAGCATTGCCTACACGGTACTCGCATCAGAGAGCGTTACCATGGCCGCCAGACCACCAGACGCTGTTTCACCAGCTCCGCCAGTTGACGCTGGCGCTGACGCTTCCGCTCGAAAATCTGATGGCGAATTTTCAATAAAATGCTATCCCGCGGCGCACCTGACGCTGGCGTCGTTTCCATTGCCGTTGCCGGCGTGGCCGTCGCCTCGTCGCATGTGGTCAGCTCCATGAGCAGGTCCATGTCATTGGTATTGTTCGCCAACTGCCGCACATCGGCATCGGCATCGGTATCCACATCTGCATCGGCAGCCTGATTGTATTGAAATTGCAGTTTGAGGTGCTGCTGCTGAAGTGAACAATGAAATGCAATTAGTTGAGAACTCAGCGTGGGCAAGTGCACAAAGTGCAAACGCACCTTTTTGCGCGCCGCATTCTCGGCCAGAAAGCGACAGAGCTGCTGCAGCTGCTGCTCGGCCAGGACATCGTCCTGTTCCCGCTGCAATTGGCGCTGCTTGATGGCCGCCTGCACCTTGCACTTGGTCGCCATATTCAGGTCCATATTTATGCACTGTTGCTGCTGCTGCTGCTGCTGCTGCTGCTGTTGGTGTTGTTGCTGCTGTTGCTGGCGTTGCTGTTTGAGTATTTTGTAAATGACACCCATGGCTCTTTTTATATTTTGGTTGATCCTATGCGCGTTGAGCTGCACGCGAAGACTGTCCAAAACTGTTGCCGCAGTCAGCGTCTTATATGAGCTGCGGCAGCTCCCCGAGAGCGCAGCGACCAATGTGTGTGAATGAGAGCGCAGGCGGGTGTGAGAACGGCTGCTGCATTTTTGGAAAATGCATACCAAAAAAAGAATTATAAATAAAAATAAAACATAACTCACTAACTGTGCGTGTGTGTGTGTGCGTGGCACATTGCGCGCCAAACTGCAACTTCGCTATATGAACCATTGCTCAAGTGGAGTACTATTTTCTTCTCATTACAATGCCTTTAGCAACAACACATGTGTCGAGCCCAAGACAGCTAATAATAGCACACACACACACACACAAATGCAACACTTTCGCTGCTCTGCCGGCGCACCCCGTGACCCCGTCCCAGTCACTGTGCCCGTTCCCTTGGCAGACTGTCACGGCCGCATGTCCGCGTGTTTGGAGCCCATTTCAAGTGTCGACTTGCGCTGCTGAGCCCGCCTTTTCTCCCATACTCTTATAAGGGTAGGCAGAGTACATTTTCTATGCGTTAAGGTTTGTCACAGCATAGGGTATATTTTGAATGCAATACAGTCCGTATTTATTCTATAATATATTTGTATATAATTTACTTATATATATTCGCTTTGCAGCGAGTCGAAGAAAGTAAAACAAAGTGAGCAACAAAATTTTAAAAAATCTTAAGTTTTGTGTTTCAAAGTTCCCTTTTCAATAACAACTCAGTTTTCTTATACTCAGAAGTTAAGTGTTCCTCGAGAATACACTAAGAATAATGTGCAACTGTAACATCAGATGTTCGACTAGCTATAAAATTAAACTGCTCCCTTACTTATTTTTATATGGACTTATTTGGCTTAGTTTTCTGCTCATTGTATTTAGCATTTTCATTTTTCTATTTTTTTATTTTTTTTTTGTTGTGTTATTCTTTTGTACTCATTTTTCTTTTTATGCCAAGATTCAGTTTGGCATAACTGGCGACATAATCCGAGTGCATGGCAGGCTCGCTATAAATAGCGCCTGGGAAAAAACACTTTGCGACGAACGCACTCACACATTGGAGAAAGACGCATCTCTTTTCCGATCCTTCTCCTGGGCTGCGTGTCTGTGTCATGCCATGCACTTGAACTCCGCATTCACATGCTGCATGTGCGCCCATCATCTATCCCCCTCTCTTTCTCTCTCTCTCTTTATCTGTTCATTTTCCATGTGCTGCCTCGCCCGTGCCCGTGCCCATGCCCGTGCCCGTACCCGTACCCGTACCCGTGCCCGTGCCCGTTTCCGATCCTTTTACTAGTCCAGTCGGGTCGTCGCTTGGCGTCTTGTATGTGCATATTATCACATGCCTGTCGTGCCTGACTGCGTGTTATTGTTGCTTTTGTTGTTCATTTTGTTTTTGTTGTTGTTGTTGTTTTATTTGAGCATCAAGATGTTTCAAAGTGCACTTCAAGTGCGATACAATTTGTGTCTATTTTTAGGTGCTTGGGAATACAGCAGATAAGAAGGCCGCACCCTCAATGGCATTTGTCAGGCTGCATGTAAATCAACATGGAGCCCCTTCTCGTAAGGCCAAATTAAGCAATGTTTTCCCCTGAACCAAGCTCTGGCTTACATCAGCTGGTGGGCTGAGCTATGGGTCAGGACAAAACTTAGCAATTAGCCCCAAGAATAGTAAATGCATAGTAAACAACTAGAGAAACTATGCAATCGTAATTAGATAAGTTGTGAATAGTTGGAATATTGTCTACAGAAATTATTTCTACGGTTTCTGTACAAAAATAGAGACAAGTTCAATTCAAAAGATTCAAAAGTCGCCTTGGACAAGGCCGTGGCAAAATTGATTCAATTTTTAATGCGCCCCTCTGTCTCTGAGAATGTCTTTACTCAGAACGGGTATGTGTGCTTGTTGTGTGTGTGTGCGTGTGTGTGTGTTGGTTGCTAAGTGTATCTGCACTTGGATGGCATTTTCTTAGTGGAACATAATACATGCGTATTAGTCGGTTAAAATGTCTGCTACAAATGTAATTTAAATGTACTTCAGTCCTGAATGCGTCCCATTTACAAGTTGGGCCACTTGAAAATTGAAGCCGCTGTCGGTGGTTTCGAGGTTTCGGTGGTGCGACAGCCCTAAGTGACAATTAGCTGTACGCGTTCCCACAACTCAGCTCTGCTCCACTCTGCTCGAATCTGTTTCTTTGGGCAACCGAACAAGTGCAGTCGAACAATACTTATATAGATACAGATATGCACTGCCTGCTCGGGCTTGGCTGCAGCTAATCGATGTGTATTGGAAATAAATGCTTGCCTGCTGCTCGTTGGCATTTTCATAATTTGTGTATTACTTTTGTTCTATTTCAGTACTTCCGCTTAAGCGAGCGTCTGAAAAGTATTTTTGGCTTCGCCGCTGCGTGATAAACAAATAATAGAAAAGCTGCTTATATACCATCGCTTACTCCGGCATCGAACTTTAATTGGCCGCCTCGGCTGACCATCCATTAATAGTTTCGGGCGGTGTTGGCCAATCGCTGCCACTGAACAGTTGGGCGCCTGCGCGGCGCCCAACGCGTTGGCCCATATTCGGGGCCTGCTCGTGGGGGCCACGGCGACCTGACAGCTTTATCCAGGCACAACGCAGCTCCGCACAGCGCACAAAATTCTCACGGTCTCGCGGAGCAATTTGCCAAAGTTCGTACTGCGAAGTCAGATCTCGGATCTCGTAACTCAGATCTCGGTTCTCGGGGGCCCCAGCGTCTGACAAGTTGTCAGCGGCGATGTTAATGAGCCGCATGTAGGGTAAATCACAAGGCCGCGAACTGGCGCTGCAAATCTACAAATTGTACCTACGACAAGTTCGAGAACTCAAGCCCCAAAGTGCTGGGATTAACTTTAGTTTGCCAGCGGAGAACAGAATCTTTATCATTTTGTGTAATCCCCTTCAGCTGCCATGTTTTGTTTTAACTTATGACTATGTTAAGTATGCATTTAGATTAAATCTGGTATTCAGAAGATAAGATTTATATATATATGTTGACATATAATTTGATACACAAAGAAGTTTAAATGTGTATGTAGATTCTAATTATTATATATCGTATTATTATTTCAAAATAATGCTTAACATAAACTTTACAAACACCACTATAAGGGAAATTAATTGTTATCTTTAGGCAGTTGGCCCATTCGACTCCCCAAGCAAAGTTAGCCTCTTCAGAAGCCGCATCTTACCCGCATGTCTCAAGTTTATGGCGCGCTAAAAACATAATCATTTGAGCACGAGTAAAAACGTCAAGCAAATAAAAAATAAAGTCTAAACACATGTGATCTCCCTTCTCTCTCTCTCTCTCTCTCTCTCTCTCTCTCTCTCTCTTTCCCTCTCTCTCTCTCTCTCTCTCTCGCTCGCTAGCTCGCTCGTTCAGTCTGTGCTGGCCACCCACTTGGCTCTGAGCAAAGAACAACGCCAAAGACCGGCATGTGTTAGGGAAAGAGAGCATTCGAGAGCCACCGCTGCCCCAGCGACAAAGCTGCCCCACAACTGTTGCCCCAGCAGCCGCAACAGCCGCCGCTCGCGTGCAACGTTGGCGACCGTGGGAAACTTTAGTTTGCCGCAATCTCAAAAGCCCATTTGCCAGCGCAAGTGACGATGGATCAGCAACAAGAACAACAGCGAGAAGAAAAAGACGAAGGGGAACGACGTCAACTGCGAAGCCTCGCCCGCTCAGCGCACATAAATCTGCAACTACAGCAGACTTGCAACTGTCAATGATAATGATATCGATGCCCCCAACAACAGCAGCAGCAGCAGCAGCAGCTGCGGCACACGCGACCTTGTTTGATAACATCGTGCCAAGTCCACTGACCGATTGCTGAAGCACGAGACATGGAGTCAACGGGAAAAGGATTTGAATAGGTGACTCTCTTTTGCAATAACGAGCCATAACGCTGAGAGAGCCTGAGCACAGTACTCCCAAATACAACTCTTACCTGTTAGCCAAAGCGAAAATTCGAAACAGTTTAAAACACATTCATTATAAAACCAAAGCAAGAATTCTACAAAGCTGTTTGAGAACTATCTGACTTAAGTATTTCATGTAAGATAAACATATAAATATGTACAATAAAAGTGTTTCACAGTTTTAAATAAAGAAGTTTTCATTAAAATGATTTTCTAATTAAAGATTGAAAATCACTTCAAATACATAATTGCATAGCTTTATTAAATTCACTTAGCTCAGGTTAAATAAACACAAAAATACGTTCAATGCTAGACAGAAACAGACATGTTTATAATAAATCTAACCTATATTTTATTTTGTTGCAAACAGAACAACAAATAGACAAATGACCTTGGGTAAATTATCTTTAAATTAAATATATTTTGAGAGTTCTTGCGGACTGGGAAATTTAATTTGTTTACAAGTATAACAAAATTATTTTGGAGCCCTTATTACAATTTTTATTAATTAACTAATTCATTAAATGATAATCTTAGAATTGGCAATGAATAAATTATCACTGACTACTAATACTACAAGTTCTTAGGTAAATTTGTCTTAGTCAAAGACTATATTTAATATAATAAAAATATCTATATCTATATATTGTAGGACACATATGTATAAATAAGATTGCGAAGAAACTTCTTCATCTAGAAGTCAAGCAAACTAACTTTCAATCTGGCCAAAGACTTAACGTGGCGTAACACGAAACGGCAGCGACGTCGCGTCGACGCAACTGCGCTGCCGGCCGTTGGCCGTTGGCCGTTGGCCACCCAAATGGTCTGCAGCCCGTAAACAAAAGCTCGCCAAACTTCTGCCGGCCAAAGCGATCGCAATTGGCAGCTGTTGAAAGAAGCACGCATGCGATGTGTCTGTCAAGCTGGAAATCCGATGCGTTGTCTGAAAAAGAAAAAGAAGTAGATAAATAAATAAGAACTTATGCGACGCAGCGAAGTTGCTGTCTGAGTTCAGTAGCAACTGAACAGGCAGATTGTGCGCAGGCCGAAAATAAGCCCAGTCCAGTTCGGTTCAGAGCGCCATGTCGACCCAGACACAGGCACAAGGTCAGGGTCAGATTCAGGGTATGCCCGCGGGCGCCGTATCGCGTTCGTATCGGTATCGCAAGCTCATAAAGCCGCTGCTCGAGCGTAAGCGTCGGGCGCGCATCAACAAGTGCCTGGACGACCTAAAGCAGCTCATCATGGAGGTCGTGCAGTTGGTAAGCGCCAGCTGCTGCTCAGAGTTGCACCCATCACACTCACTCCCACTCAAACTAGGACGAGGAGACGCTGACCAAGCTAGAGAAGGCCGATATCCTGGAACTAACCGTGCATCATCTGCACGGACAGCGGCATGCAGCCGATCCAAGGCACGCCAAGCCTGTCCAGCTGGATCAGCGGCACAGTTTCGAGCACTTCTGGTGCGGATTTCAGCAGTGCATCGTTGAGGTCTCGCGGCTGCTTCAAATTAAGGATTTGCAGCTCAATGTTCAGTTTGTTAATGCAATGCAGCAGCTAATCCCGGCCAGACCAGACATCTTTTGGCGACCCTGGGAGTTGGTACTTATTCGCAATAATCGTAGAAACTGTGGGGAACATTAAGATTTCCTTAAGAACTGTTTAACAACTATTACACAATACCTTTCAAAAGTTCCTTGACATATTTGCTTAGCTTTGCTGATTTAATCCAACTTTTGGATCATCTTAGTTTAGTGTTATCTAAATTTCGTTTCACTTTTTAAGATTGGAGCCCGTTTAACAAACTGCAGAAACCTGTTTATTCCTAAGTTTAGTTGTATTTTTATATATTAAGCTACAAATGTCAAATAATTCTGCACGTGGTCTTGAAACGTACAACTATCAAATTGAAGAGTCCATAGTTTTGGTGAAATGGCCACAGGTCAGTCTGTCTCTTTCTAATCGAATGTAGGCAGATACATTTTCAATAAAAGTGGTTCTATCTTCAAGTTAACATATATTTATTATAAGTATTAAAGAATACACTCAATAAAAATATAATCTGAGAGGCAGTTCGACATCTGACTAGTTTATGTAGTACCTCTTTTAGCAGTTGGATATAAAAATTGCACTTGGATCATAGATTGGAGCTTTCCCTATAATGTCAATAAATAAAACTACTAATATACAAAAGTAAACATTTCGGTATTTGGGTTTCTCACAATAATAATTTCAAAAAACTTTTATTTTACTTTTCTTTAGTGTTGCGTGTTTTCGTTTGTGTGCAAAGTTTATTATATTTTTTATTATTTTTAGTTAAAACCAGAGTAAATTAATTTTGCATTTAAACGGTTATCAACAGCGCGTTGGGCGTAAATTAATTATTAAAAAAACATTAGCTTAATACATTATAATGCTAAAGTATATTGCTTTCGTTCGAATTTATCGCACAAAGAAAATAGTTGCTTTTAGTTAACACTTAGTTATTGAATAAAAAAAATTCATCTCTTTGAATTATCATAAGTATAAGAGTATGTATGTAGTACAATAATAGATTGTTCAATATTAACTGTGTATATATTTAAAGAATTGTGTTTCCTGTCGAAGTTGTTTCTTCCTTTAACTTAGCTGCTACATTTTTTCTATATACAATTTTTTCAATATTCTTTCTCAAGTTTAATAAGCGCCAAAAAAATTGATTGTTGCTGCAGTTTCTCGTTTTAATTAGATTCCTCCTGTTTCGTCATAACCATTTTGTTTATTTTTTTTCTCAAATTGAACAGAATTTGCAATTTCAAGTTGCAAGTTGCATTTGTTGTAAGTTAATGTTTGCAAATATTTTCGCTATGTTCGCACCTAAGTTAATATCGAGTTGCGTCGTGTAATCAGCTTATTCGCTGGCCATTAATATAGTTAATAATTTTGTATATTCATAATATACATATAAATATATTGTAAATGTACTCATGTTTATATTTGCATGTTTGCATATTTGCATTTGCTGAAGAATTTCGGTGAGAATAAAAAGGCATGCTAACAATTTGTGCCTTATGCACATAATAGTAGTTAACCTAACATTGCTGCTTAAGTAATTTAATTTAAATGGTTTTGAACAACAACGCTGTGCAAAATGATTTGCATATAAGATACATAGAAAATATTTTTTGAAAAATTCGCATAATTACTTCAATTTGGCCTTTAAAATACATATTTGGCATAGTGCTGGGAAATTTAGTTGGAAGGTGATAATAATATTACATATAACAAGTACTTAATATCGAACACCTCATTATCAATTTGTTAAGTTTTGCAATTGCTTTTATAACGGGTCGAGTTCTATACATACATAAGTTTAAGATTTTGTTTGTGTTTCGTCGCAATCCCCTTTTAATTAAAACAAAAATACTTAAGATTAAAGAAGAACTGAAGCCTTATTAACTTTTAGAATACTTTCAGGTCCTGAAAACATAAAGCCTAACCAAACTGATTGAAAAGATTTTACTGTGCGTAGTTGTATCTGTTGAGCGTGGTTTTGTAAGTGCGTAAACACATACAGTGAACACTCGATATGATTGAGCAGCCAATGATTGAATATGAATAGCAGGCACTTTAAATTCTGTGCTTAATCGCTATTTACCAGATCGAGCGATAACTGTATGCTAACATATAAATATCTCAAATAAAGACTACATAATTAAACGCAAGCGATTTCGAAAAGCGATTTCAATTAGTGATAGAAAAGAAGAGAAGAGATTCAAATTTAGCCGTGGGTGCCAAAGTGATAACGCTAAGAAAAGGATACATACAAGACAAAGAGAGAGAACATAGGCATTAAGAAAGATACGTAAAAAAGTAAAGCACATTGCAATACGAAATGTTCAATTGAAGCTTGTTTAAATGGTTTTGTTGTTTGGTTGTAACATTGTATTTACTTATTTATTTGTGATTTGTAACTTAGACTTTATTGATATTCATTCATATGATTACATATGTGTATGTTTAGCAAAGTTTGTCAGAATTTAGCTTATTGTTTATATTTCTTTTAAGTTGAGGTTATTTTTTTTTTTTTTTGTTTTTTGTTTGTTTTCTTTTTATAAAGCTGAACCACATATAAAAGAGAAATCATTTTAGCATGGTGATTAGATTGTTGTAGAGAAGAAAATATACGAAAGCAGAATATTAACCAAAAAGTTTATAAATTGTTATGTAGAGTGTAAAGGGTGTATAGAAGGTATATATTGTATAGAGTGTATAGTGTTTTTGTTTACCAGAGGGTTTCCAGAGAGGTTTGCGCGACAATGATGGTAAAATGCGTTAGTTATTAAGGCATTTAAGATATACATATATTTATAATTGTATATATATATCTATGTTGTATGTAAATATATCATAAAATGTTTTTATTTTTTTTTTTAATAAAATATGTTTTAGAAAGTTGCAAGCTCGAGATAGTTATAGTAAAGAATGCCAAAAAAAAATATGTAATAGAAAAATACGATATTGTTTAATAAGGCATGCAGAAATACGGTATAGTGGTTAACAGGCTAAATAGTATATTAAAAAATGTGTATAAAGCAACATTCATTCAACCTTCAAGTGGGACCCGTCACCATTCATCCATGAGCAGACTAAGTATGTGTGCATGTGTGTTTACACACTAAATATTCGCTCTCTATGTTTAAATAGTATAATTTTAATTCTCTTTGAAAAACTAATGTTTTACAAGTACACAACCAATGAAAACAGATAGCAAAAACTGTTTAGTAGGAACAATTCACGTTTACCTACGCTAGAGATTTTGTTAATAATAATTGAAAGAACTGTGATGTAAATCATAGCTAGACAATAGCGGAGCAAAGTTTAGGAGCATTGTTTGCAGTTCAGAACCAAATTGATTGTCTGCGCAGTAAGTAGCTGCAGTGAAATTTAAAATTTAGCCTAGCTAGTTACTGGTTTAATTAAACTAAGTCATATATACCTTTAAATATATATTTAACACTCACACACACACACACACACAGACCAACATTCTCATGAACGGGAGTCCGGCTATTGAGGAGTCCTGGCTGTTAGAAAGGAGCACGTAGGATATGCTAAATGGCTAAGCACATACGATTCAAGGCCGTGTTCCATGCAAATAAGCTTTTTAGCGTTTTTGTCTTTAGACGAAATGTTTATATGGGGACTTCCCCCGTTTCCTTTGTTGACTTTAAAGTTAACTTAAGTTAACCAACGTAGCCTGACATTTTTTTTTAGTTTGTTTAATAGTTAGTATAAATCGTTTATAATGGGTTCAATAAGCAAATTTTCGTAATTAACTTTGAATATCAACACGTTAGATTATCAACAGTTGTTGCTGCTGCAGCTGGCTTAGCAAAAAGGCAAAAACACAATTCAAAATATTACAAGCTTATTTGATTTGGGATCCGCCTTATTTTATATATATCTATATATATGTATATGTGTATATATATGGATATATTTTATTCAAAAGCTGTAGCATTAGAATTGGGCATTTGACAAATACTATTTTAATTATGCCCTAGGCGCATTTGCGTGGTATTCAATTTGCCAACAATGCCTGATTTGGTTATGTTTATATGTATATGTATATATATACATATATATGTATATATGTATATACATATATATATATACATATTTATGAAAAAAATTTCAGCTATAAATTTCATTTAATTAATTATGCTTTCGGTTTGCTGTCCAAATAATTCTCGCATTTCTTTTGCAAGCATTTCAATAAAAATGCCCTCACAATAGAACAAATACCTAATGTTATATATATATATATATATATATATATATATAGATATAGATATATATTTATATATATATATTTATATATATTTATATTTATATATATATATATTTATTATATGTATATATATGCATATATGTATTGGTAGGTAATATTTAAAAAAGCGTTTCCATTATTTAAATTGGTGTTTGTTTTTTTTTTTGTTTTTTGCTTTGACGAATTCTGCACAAACATTCCACTGTGGGTTGCATTATAAGTTGTATTTAAACTTGTTGTATCGTTGTATTATATGGTTTATTAAATACTTTTGCAATTAGATGCAATTTCACTTGAACAAATTTAGGTTAGTTTTCTGTTACTGTTTCAAATTTTTGTTTTCAATTGTTTTCAATTTGTGTTTTTGAATATCTTTTGGCCGCGACTTTGGGGCTAACAAGCTGCCACCAGGCAAATGGCATATAATACATGTGTGTGTGTGTTTATATTTGAGGAGGTGTAATTGTTGTGTGTGTTTGGGTGTGTGTATACAGGTATAAACTTCTTGCAAATTTACTTAACCATTTGATCAAACCATTCTTATTTATTGTGCACGAATTCGTTGTCTCTGCTTCTTGAGGTTCTAACTCTTTGACAATCTCGGATTTCGGCGCAATTACAACTCTTGCGGTTAATCACCACCTAAACTTAACGCCTGCACTATACGTGGATCAGCTTTACTACCCTCGCGAAACTCCTCTAAGGTCAGGCGATCGTCGTGATTCTTGTCCATCTGATCGAAGATCTTATCGACCCGCTTCTGTGGCGTATTCTCATCCTCCGTTTGCGGCTGTTGGCCCTGATAAAAAAAGAACATTTTTAAAGCATACTTATATCAAATAATACATGAAATAAATAAAAAACAATTATCCTTAAGACAACATAGCTTGGTATAATTGTCTACCCACAACGAATAGGACTCTCTGGGACCCTAAAACTTACCACCATCTGATAAATGGCATCAACTATGTTGTACATTTCCTCTCGCGTTATGTAGCCATCGTTGTCCACATCATAAAGTCGAAAAGCCCCTTGTTAAGAAAATAGCGCTATTCATATTATTCTTTTTAAGCAATTTGTTTCTATTTCTTACAGTGTAACTTCTCGTCCAGATTTCCACGTGATGTTATGGATAGGGCACGTATAAATTCCTCAAATTCAATCGCTCCATCCTAGCAAAATTTGCAACCATTTACTATTTGTGTTTAAATAGATTATTTATATTCATACTCACATTATTCTCATCGAACACTCGAAATACCAAAGAGGCAAATTTACTAGGATCTCCATCCGGGAAAAATTGCTTATAAATTTTGATGAATCCCTGTTTGCAATAGTTGTTTAAAATGTCAATTGTTACAAAAGAACAGAAACAAATGGTAAAGGCAATCAATTTATTACGTATACGCAACGCATGCAAAACGAAGATTATTTCGTTTGTGTTAATTGTCAATGTTATTTTAAAGCCCGCTTGAAAATATATTCAAATAATTCCAGACAAAAGTGTGTAAAGTTGATGCATATATATAATATATATATATATGTCGTTCTAATTTTTGTTTTTCCATGTTTATATTAGTTTCATATTAGTCTCATTGGACAATAGAATATGCACTTAATAATTCCCTGGATTGGCCTGGTTTTTTACAAATATATAATGTTTTTGCTTAATCAATTTGTTTTGCTAAAAGCTTGCAAAACAAAACAACCCAAAATCGGTCCCTGGATACATTGCATTAAATATTATCTAATATGCACAAGTTTTTCGAGCTGCAAACTGCATAGGTGTATTTAGCATCAATTAGGCACTTTAATTGTTTTGGTAGCATAGTGGTAACTGGCGGGTCTAATAAACCCATTCGCAAGTTCCCAAAGCGAAAAGCCAAAAAACGTTGACAGGCCTTTAAAATTAAGTTTACCATAGCGGCATGTGGAAAATTAAAGTAAATTAGGAACGACACTGAAGCATTCGAGCCACGCCCAAAGAAAAGCGAGTAGAAGGAAAGGGGAGAAATGCGAAGGCAAACCACATTTGGCATATCAGTAAAAATTCGGCAAAAACAGGCCACAAACATTGCCACCAAAGTGCGGCACCAATAAATGGAGCTGGCAATGTATTTGAAAGGAAGGCCAAACAATCATTAAACAAAAACATAAAACATTACGAGTGCCAACTATAAAAAATTTGGCTTGTAAATAAAAAAAAAAAATTAAAAAAAACAGCTAAGTAGTTTTGCAGTTTGGTTTTTGTTCGTTTTGTTTTCATATCATTCAATTTTTTTTTTTTTAATAGTTATAGTTAACATTTGTGTTTTGCTGGTGAAAATGAAAGAGAACAGACTTTTTACATTTTGTTATGGTTTTATGGCTTATGGCTTGCGTTAATAGGATTCGGTTGCGGTTAGTTGTTGTTGGGATGCGTGAAGTTTAAAATAAAACATGATGTAAACATTTAGCGATGGCCTCACGGCTCGTACTTACTTGTTCAGTCAGCAGACCATTCGGGCAGTCTTTGAGAAAACCTTTGTGCCTTTTTTTGTTTTTGTTTTTGGGGGGTTTTGTAGTTTCGGAAGTCAGAGATTTTGGTATTTGGTTTTTGGTTTTATAGCACAGTTCACAGTTCAGTGAGATAAAGAGAACGAGTTTAACCAAATCACAGTAAAAACCAACATAGGTAGAGACAGAAAAAGAGAGAGAAATAGAAGGAGAGAGAGAGAGAAAGAAAGAAAGAGATACACACAGTCATAATCAAAGTTGTTTACAAGACACACAAATAATTAAATAAACAATAAAACGAAATTATTGAAGCAAAAATTTTTTATATTCACATTAACTTAACGCAGCAATTTCTGCAGTCGATAAGAGTTGCACACACATGAGAGAGATAATAAAATATTTTACTATTTTATAATTGAATGTCAGCTATATTGGGTGCATAATTAAATGCTAATAAAATTGTGCAGCCTCGCTTCAAGAATTCCAATTTATTTACATGTTGCGGTGCATTTGCATTTACACAACGGCGGCGAATCTCATTAATTGCATTACTCATAATTAATTTTATTTTTCTTGACAGCAAACATGTGAAAAGTAATCTCGAATTTCGAATTTTCAATTTCAAAACGAACGACAGATGAACAAAATGATTACATTTACATTAAAAAATATGACAAATGACATGAGCTCATTTATACATTTATACATTAAATACATACATACGCTCGGATGGGCGCTAATGATAATGACAAAACGTGGACCGGCAAAGTTCTTACCATTGACGTATTTCCTTTTCGGTAACTGCAAAGAGACACAAAACGTGAGAAGAAGAACTGTTAATTTGGCATTTGGAAATAACTCGACTGCTTAACTGATAAATCATTTATGCAATAAGCACTCGTCTCATATAAAACGATTTCATGTGAATGCGCTCAATAATTCATTGGGCCGCCTGCGGCCGCTGCGCTCACACATTCGGTGGCGGCGCAAGCGCCCCATTAATCCCGGGATCCCACTCATCCCATTGAGCTACTTACCTCTTGGTTTATTGCACACATTACAAAACTTGGCCGAGGCCCGGCAACTCGAGTTATTTGGCTCAGTCGCTGAGTTATGGCGGCTTAGCTCTCTTTCCGCCTGCGTCTTGCGACTTGCCACAAAAATTGATGACGTGCCATCGACAGGCTTAGCCAACTTACATCCCCCCTGTCCACTAAGCAGCTGCGTAATTGACAAGCTGGCCCCCTTCCCCCGGAAGCATAATGGCTTTTGTATGCACTATGTGTGTGAGTGTGCATGGAATTGCATAAAGTGCACATCATTTAAATCATTTAATTTATTAGCGAGAAGCAGTCGAGCTCTGTCAAAGACAGTTACCCACACTGCACATGTTGTGAGTGTGTGGCGCGCATATATATACATACATACATATAGTATATATATATTTATAACCAGCTCGTTATGTAGTATAGTTTAAGGCGCGTGTGGCGCGTGCACGTCTGCACTTAGAGCCTTGTTCGCCTTTCTGGTTGCCACTTTACAAATGAAAAACTTTGAGCACCAAGAATGTGGCTTAAAAGACAAAGGCACAAGCAAAATATGAATACTCTAATCAGACTACAGTTGATTAACTAACTAGCGAACTGAAGATTGGTTTGCATCTGATCTGAATGCTGACTAAGAACAGTCTCGCAATTGGCTTTTCATAAACGAGTTAATAAAATGTTTATTACGCTGTGCACAGCGCCGAGCCCAATCACACTCGACTGGAGCGCCCTTAATTGATTTTAAAGTGGATCAGCACATAAACAAACAAGCTGCCCTTCAACGTATGTTGCCCCAATAATCCTCTAAAGAGCCCTGCCAGCTTTGGCCTAAGCTTCTGCTTTGGCTTGTTGTACATACAATCCGCTGGATTCATTTAAAATTGCGGAATATGTGATTTGCAGCATTAATTGGAAAATTGAATGGCATTGAGGATTAGCGTAGGCCAGCATTCTGTTGCCAGCACATCCTTTGCGTGCGTCGTGCGACGTGCGTCGTCTTGAACCACTGGCCGTCAAAGTCTTCGCACGCAATGCAAGTCAGCCGCAACCATTGAGCGCAAATTGAAAAGCTCCCCAGTTGCCTAGCATCAAAATATAACTCATTATAAGCCGCGCAAGCACAAACGCCAACCCCTTTCCCCCCGCCTTTTCCTCCCAACTGGGCCAATGGGCAACTGGCAACTGGCAACTGGCAACTGGCAACTGGCAACTGGCGCCCCTTTTAAAAGTCTACGCACGCCAACGCGTCGGCTAAGTTAGCTCCTGGGCATGTTGATGTCGACGTTCGAGGACTTTAACTGCGGCTATATGAATAATACATATGTATGGGTTTATTCCCCTCTACAAGTGAGTGTATTTGTGTGTGTGTTTGTGTTTGGGTGTGTGTGCAGAGCGCCGGCAGCAGTAAAGCAAATTAGTTCATAGCCAGGCGCAATGAGTGAGCCACTCAAAGATCCAATTCGCCCACCACGACCCCACTTTCCGCCCACACAGTAAAGAAGCAAAAAAAAAGTTATTTCGATTTAAATGTTTATTTGCACAAGGCGGCATTTCAAGTTTTTCTTATTTTGCTTCTTTTTTTTGTGTGCTTCTTGCTCAGTTGGGGCATTTTGTCTCTTTTGCTTGAACCAAAAGTTATTTGCGGCCCCGCAGTGTTTATTTAATCATTTTTGGGCAACGCTTTCGTTTTTGCTGGCAAGCGCAAAAGGGCGAGCACGGGTCCCGTGATTTTGACTTTTCTGCATTTCATTTAATTTTAAACTGATTTAATTTAACTTATTTTACAAGCACACACTGCCAGGCACACACAAAACGCACACACCTTGCAGCACCAGGCAACGGTGGAGGTCTCCGTCTGGGAGTGGCCGCATGCTAATTAATGAATGGCTGCCAAAGGCTTTGCCAACATCCACATATTCAAAAAACCCCAACGAAATAAAAAATATGCGGGCGCACATGTGTGCTTGTGTGCATGTGTGCATGTGTGTGGGTGTGTGTATGTGTGTGTGTCATGTGCGTGTCACAGGAAACTTTTTGTAGCTGTTTACCATGACCCCACTAGCTTGTACTGTATATGAGCCATAAATCTCATTAAGGATACCCTGTAAACAACCAGGGCTCAAATATGTTGCAAGCACGCCATTGAGTGGCGCAACAAATGCGCCATCAATCAAAATCATAATTACAATTCTACTAAACCAAAACTTAGAGATATGCAGAAGTATCTAAAAGACGTTAAACTGACATGATTGAGAAATACTAATATAAAATACCTGTTTGTGTCTTTAATAATCCAATGATAAGAGTAAGAAAAAAATGTACTTATTTTATATGATATTATATTATATCATCCACATAAACTATTTCATACCAAAACCCTGGCTTAATAGTTTTCTAATATTCTTTCTCATATGACAATCAAGCAATTAAGGTTTATTTATTTTTATTTTAGATTTGTCTGTTTTTTTTTAAGTTTTTTATACTCCTTAGAGCAATAGGTAAAATATTACAATCAGCCTAAGCAACGGAAACTGTGGCACTGCATGTTCTTGTTAACTTGGCAAACACTTAAAAATGCACCAATTAATTAGCCCGCAACAATGGTAACAAAATCCTCGATTTGCCTTGGCACATTTCATGCAACTTTAATTTGAATTCCGCGTGCGGCTGGTAAATGCCACGAACGAGGCACACGAAGCTTGCAGCTTACACTAACCAACTGCGCCTTAAAGGCCAAGACATACGAGCCAATAAGCCAACAGAAGCAAGAAAACAAGTGACAGAAGAGAAGCAATTTTATGCTAGTTACTTCGGCTTATAGAAACTGACACTGATCATATCAGAAATTCGTTTCAAGAGATAAACACTAAGTAGTCCAACGGGAAAGTGCGGTGCTGGCGGCTTTGCCTATAAATGCTTGCCACGTTGCCACATTCAAAACAGGGTATAATGGTATAGACCATTTTATAAATACATATATATACATACATATATAGATTAATGCTCGTCTCAATATAACTTTCAAACTGAATTGAATTAAATACCTGACTGCAATTGATTACAATCTCATTCTTTTTCTTACCGACTAGTCAGAGAGTATTGCGCAGTCGGGCAATACCTCGACCAGCTCTCTTATTTGTATTGGCTGTAGTTATTATTCCGCCGCTTGCTGATAAGCTTTAACAAAAACTAAGCCCTTGTACTTGACTCAAAGCGAGGCATAATTTACCGTCAATTGGCAATTTACTAATTTTGTTGTTCTCTTTTGCTTGTCATCCCCTCTTTCTCTCTCTCTTTCTTTTTATGTCTATCAATTGTTATTGGTTGTTGTAGCTTTATCAAATTGTTTGTTTAAACACTGCAGCCAGCAAAGTCAACGTATCAAGCGGCAGACGAGGGACTAGCATGACTGACGAACAAAAGGACTGGTTGACTGGTTGACTGGCTGGCTGACGTACTGACTGCCTACGGTCGTGTTTTAATGCTGGTCTTGAAATTATGGATCTGAAAAAATGGTGCGCCTGAGAGGTGGTCTGGTCCAGTCGTTGTCCCTCGTCCTGTGAAACCTTCAATGGCGCCATTAGCAAATTATTTACAACATGTGCATCATGTTTTTGGCCTGGGATTGGTATTGCCACTGGCACTGAGCAGGACACGTGGGCAGGGACTGCAACGACGACACAGAAGCACAGTGTCACCAACTGTGCGTTAAGCCGATTTCATTTAATTAAATAGATTTTCAATATGAGCTCCCTTAAATATAAATGTGCATTAAAGCGATCTGATTTAATAATGAGTTATTTTAGTGATGCCTGAATATTAACATTAATTGCTACCATTAACACTCTCGTTCGCAGTTAAAGAGCAACTTAAGCTTAATAATTACATTGATTAAAGCAGTACACAAAATAACTGCGCTTTGACACGAAATCGCATAATTGATGAATACGGTTTTAATTCTGATTTATAGCGTTGACAAATAGCCGTGACAGCTTTAGCAGCTTGTCTGCTGCCCCTCAGACCACTGTGCAGCTGACACTGGGGCAAGTGGAAAGCAACGAAATGGGAAGGAGGGAATAGATACAGGAACAAGCGCTTGAGACATCATTGGCTGCAGCTGTTTGCTGGGTGGTATATAGGGGGAAAAGGAGGGGGCGGATCAGGGGGTAGGGTCATGTTTGCAATGTTTGTTTTACTGCTCTGGTTGCTTGTTGCTTTTATACATTTGATTTCCACTGCTAAATGCCAAACAAACTGTCACAACGAGACAAGCTGAGTGCCCGCTAACACACACACACACACACACACACACACATACACATACACACACAGGGGCAGCCATTAAATGGCGAGTGTATGTGTGTGTGTGTGAGTGTGTGAAGGAAACACAACGTGACAATGAGACTGCCCCCGACGAGCATTGAACACAAATACAACAAGTAAAATAATAATTTCAAGTTTAAATTGAATTTTGAACGCCAGAACTGACTGGATGCCAGTGCGTGCAAATCGAATAGACAGCCAGGTCAGGGCACAGGACACAGAGAACCAATAGGGACCGCCACTAGACTATAGTTGCCACATACTCCACATAACTGTGAATGTGTGTTTGAAAAGCAAAGAGCATGTGCCAAATGAATGCAGTTCAAATGGCATTGCAATATGACATTGCGACAGGCAGGAAGCCTGTCTGGTTCTCAGTCTCGTCCTCGGTCTAGGTCTGGGTCTGGAAGGACTCAAGCGATTTTCCGCCGCCTTGCAGCGACTGTTTGTCGAAGCGTAACACAAACAAAATTGACATGAAAGCACCACACACACACACACATACACACACAAACACACAGCCACAACCACACACAGATTCCAGCGGAGAGAACATCAGCGGCAAAATGTAATCAAATGTTGGCCACATTTCGCAATGTTTTTCTCTAGCTGCACTCTAATGTGTCCTTATTGACTGAGCCAGTAACTGGCAAGTAACAGCAAATGGGCTGCTCTAACGGAATGTGTTCTAGAAATTGCACATAGTAGCTTTCCCCGTTTCTGATTGATTGAACTGCAGTCTGTCCCATATATAATCTGTTTATTATAATATGTCTGATAAAGTGTTTTCCTGACTTGCATTTTGCGAAACACACACAATTCAAAGGCTTTTAATGTATCCACTGAATATAAAATTCATCACAAGAAAGAAAAGAAAATATTTTTACAGCCAAGAATGAATGGATTATATAAGCAAAATATATTGAAAAAATACATTTTTGGAGAGCTTGTTCTGTTGCATGACAAGTCCATAATTAATTATATGTATTTTTTTTTTTCAGTATCAACAGTAAAAATGATAAAACTTTTAAGTTTAAATTAAACACAGAAATCAATAGAATAAATAAGGCTCATAATGTAATTATTTGTTGTAAATAGAATTATGCGTAATTAGTTAGATAAATATGCAAATAATTGTAATTGCATAGAGCATACAATTAAAGGCGACTATTAAACTGTACACTAATGAAAGATAAAAACAAGTCCGACGATATCGCTTAACGTCAAATGTAGCCAGCTGCGATGCGGGCCAGGAACATTGCCAATAATTGTATGGCCACTCTGGCCAATGAGCTATAAAAAATACTTCTAAGCTCTTTGAGCTCCTGTACAGACTGTGAATCGTTGTTTGCAATCGGAATGCGAGGGGCATATGGGGCGTGGGGGGGAGTTTGCGATTGCACTCAAGAACTTTGCTGGCCTTGTGCAACTGTAGAAAAGTATGTGTATCAAAAATTGCACTCATACTCGTATAAACTTATTTGTGCCACAAAGCGAAAAGCTCCAAGGCAGCCACCGAAACGAGCAAACGGAAACAGTGGGGAAGGGGAAGGGGAAGGGCCGAGTGAGGGACGCCCCCATCGCTGGCATATGGTTATGGCTATGGTTATGGAGCACAGAGCATTCATCCACCAAAAGACACAAACACAAGCGAGTCTGTCACAGTAATGAAATACTTCTAGCCAAAATGCAACAAATTTCACATAATGCCAAACAGCGCGAGAAACCTTTTTAAATACATTAGGCAAAATGCGTTTTAACCTGTAATTATTGCTCGCTCTTATGACTAACTAACTAAACTAAATAATCTTCGTAAGCAAAACAATTACAACTAGATAAGCCAATTTGGCATGTTGTTGGCACGAGCTGCACAGGAATCGATTTATAGGATACCCAGAGAGCTGGCTCTGAGCTGGACTGTGCGAAGCCAAATGAGAGTGGCCGTAAGAACAGAAGAACAACCCAACAAAAGGGAAAGGAAAGGGGCGAGGGGTAGGGAAAGGGAAAGGGAAAGGGAGGCACGTAGCACTTTAGCCGTATTTTCATGTATTTATCTGCGGACAACTTGCGCACGTTTGAGCTGCCAAAATGGCTTTCAGGCGTTTTTAATGCCCGGCACAATAATTCATATGGAGTTCAAGGCTGGAACGCACCCAGCATGATTTGTTGCCCGCACTGGACCAGGGGGTTACTATACTTTGGCCATACTCACAGTATGTGTCCGTTGTCAGACGATCAATGGTGTCCTGCTTCAATTTAGAGTTCTTCTTGCCCATTGTGCGGCCGATGAGGTTGCGTGTTGTTGCCTGTGGCCTGCTTGTGCCGCTAAAACTCGTTCGCCCGCACAGCCGGTGGGTCAGCAAGGGGCAGCCTGTTAGCTGTTAGCTGTTAGCCGTTAGCTGTTAGCTGTTAGCTGTTAGCGTTAACAGGTAATTGGAGGCGCGTGTCTTATCCCGCCTGGGCGCTGGTTCGATCTGAAAGTACAAGTGGCAGCAGATTAAAGATATGTACAGGCAGGCACATTGTCAACCCCGGCCGTCATCCATCATGCAGCAGTAGCCACGGCCCATGCACCTGTCACGGTCAGAGTGTAACAAGCGACAACCTTCCTTCTCCCTCCCTCCCTCTCTGCGACCCCACCATACACCTCCTGGGGCCACAGCTGTGCTGATGAATAGCGAAAGGTACTTTGATATTTAAGCATGTCAGCGCTGCCTTTGTGTGACTGTATATGTGTGTGTGTTTGTGTGTATGCGTACGCTTCGCATCAGCCCCAGCCATAATCACAACAAAACACACAGCGACTTGGCCGACGACAACATCCAGGGACATTTCACAATAACCAACGCTCTGCCAAAAGAAGCTGCCGTCAGTCACTTATTTAGTCAGTCTGTCAGTCCGTCAGTCAGTCAGTCAGTCAGTTTAACAGTTTCTGCGCTACTCGGTTATGTTTTTTATGATTTTGCACAAAACTTACCGCGTCTACTTTGATATTCTCTGAGAAATTTCCTTAAATGCAAATGCACTCAAATCAATTTCTTTAGTTAAACGAATATTTTTATAATGTAGCTATTTAATTCTTTAATTATTTCTAGAATTCCATTTTAGAAACTTATTATTAATTGAGTTTGTAGCCAATTAAAAGCATTAATAAAATATCAGCAAAATATTTCTTATAACGAAGTTCTTAGTGTACAAAATTGTTTTCAATTTGCTAGTAATAAATATTAAAAAAATACTACAAAAAGTTGCAATGTAGAGTATCTATAAAACGACTTTAAAAAACCAAAGTTTCTAGATTTCTTGACAAATTTCTTTACCTTTGCGGTTAGTGTAGCAAGGACAATGCCAAGATTGCCGATGGGAAGGAGACGACAAGTTTGCCATTGAGTTGCGTAATTAAAGTTTTAATAATTTCACAAGCAAGCAGTGCGGGCAAAACTTTTTTAATTCTTTGTTGCGAGATTGCCGTGGGACTCAAAATTGACTTTCAATTGGCAATTGAAACTAGTAAACTAGTAAACAGGAAGGCGCAGTCACGAGCGCAGCCATGTGACTCTATCGCTCTCTTTCTGTCTGTTTTTCTGTCTTTGTCTAGCTCTGCTGTAAATGTGTGCTGCTTATGTGTGGCATTAAAATGCAATAATCATGATTTATATACGCAAAGGCCATAAAGATGCAAAGCCCCAGTCGTAATTAGAGGCTGACGCAGCAACTGCAGCACAAATCATAAACATTTAACTGAATGACAAATTAGAAAAAACTTGCAACACGCAATCATAAAATTGTGCGATTCCTTTCTCAGTCCGCCTCTCTATCTTCAACTCTCCATCTCTCTCTCTCTCTCTCTCTCTCTCTCTCTGTCTCTCTCTCTCTCTCGCGCTTGTTTTTGTGGCCTTTTTACTATATTTCTAGCTGCTTGTCTTGCTGCCACTTTCATATTCCATTTCGCATTGGACTCTCGCCATTTACGAGCTGCGGGCAAATTTGATGGCCATGTCGGACGCCGAAGGAATACCCCGAGCAGGCTGCAAGTTTTGATGAAATTCTCGGGCGCACTCTGGACCACGAACAAGGCGGACGTGGCCCCAACTTGGCACTCGCCTGGGGCCTCGCCCCACCATCTACTCAATTACTAATAAAAGCGGGCTGGCATAATAGATACAATTTAAAACTAAGAGCCACAAACGCCCAGCCTGTGTTTAAATCGCAAAATATGCTGAATAACTATTTGGATCTTTATCCATAAATATCTACATCTTCATTATATTTACAGCAAAATTGGCCGGAAAATCGCCATATCTATCAATATATATTCATTTTTTTTACATTTATTTATATAAAGTTTTAAAAGAACATCTTACAAGTACAATTAAGAAGAGCTCATCAGCGATTTCTACAATCCGATAATATTAAATATCGAATACAAGGCAATGGCAATGGCGTTGAAGTTAGCAATTTGAATTGCTCTAAGGCAGCTTTCAAGGATCATTAGAAATGTACGCCTAATGGGCCTTGTGCACAATTATGTGTATGTATGAGATATGTATTTTGCACTAGACACCCTAGAAATAGCCGCCCGCTCGCACGGGTAGGTAAACAAAAAGGACAAATGATGCGGAACCGAGGCGGATGGCAGAGGACACATATACGAGCTCGGCCGGAGGCGGACAACGATGGACAGCGACAGACATGGCATCTGGAACGTTGTCTACGATGCAATTGCTAACGAGCTGGCCAAGCGGCGACCTCAGCTCAGCTCAGCTCAGCTCAGCTCGACGTCTCGTTCGCATTGGTGGCGGAAGTTGATTGTGCCCGAGGCTCTGGACGTCTGTGTCTGTCAGTGTGCGAAATTGAAAGGAATGAGAATTAAACATACTTTAAGGCCGTCGGCAGCACGATTTCGAATTGCAGGTGGACTCTAGACTCTGGACTCTCTGTCAGCTAACTGGCATTAGAAATGATTTCTCCCTTCCTCCCCTCCCTACCGTCCCTCCATCGCATCTCACGGCATTACGCGATTTCCGTTTAGCTCTAAATGCATTTCAACTTTTGCTGCTTCGTGCGTCAAAATTATATAGAATGGCCGTTGGCGTCGCCATTTAATTGAATAATTGCTAAACGACTTGTAAACAAGTTACGAGACTCAGCCCAGAACTTTGGCCAACAAGCTCTATATTTTGGCCCCAGCAGCTGGGGTACAAACATGCGACTGGGCCAAGAAAACTTGTCGTGGCTGCTCAAGTTAAAGCCCAACAACGTCACACACACACATAGCCAAGTTCAAGTTCTTGTAGTTCATCAAACTTGGCCCTAACAAATAACTTAGGTGCCAACATAACATGATGAAATCTATGCATCTGGTTAACTTACTTGGCATGCAAGTAATTCACAAACCACAGGATAACAGAGCCTTAATGCAATCTAATCAAATGCTAACCACATTTGAACGCATACCTACTACTTTTATAAAATGGATGCGAATCTCAATTTGCCTTTTAGACTTTAAGCATAAATATTCAAACTTTCGACCCGTTTTCCACTTGCCTGCATCAATTGATTTGGCAAAGTTTGCCTGCAGAAGCAGCATTAAGATACCAAATGGATGACTTAAATAATAAAAGGTAAAAACGACGTCGAAACTATCGAACTTTTAAATTGTTAAATTCATTAACTTTAAAGCTCAACTTAACCTTTAACTTATAAAATTAGCAAGGCAGTCAAATTACGTAGTTTCAACTGTTAAACAAGCAAGAAGCACAATTGAAAAACTCTTATTTTGAACAGATTGAACAGAACTCTCAACGATTAGATTTAACTTTGTTCTCAGCGGCATGAGCTTATGATCAATAATAATAATTATAAAGTACTTTAATAGAGGCTTACATCTATGTAACCTGATTATGCCTAAGTGCTGCTGCCAAAAATATTCACATTCACCTACGAAAAAAATACCAAAGCAGTTACCACTCTAATAACCAAATTGCTTTGCGCCGCATGAAATTTCTAAGCAGAGCACAATTCACGTAACTCTTTTTTTTCTGCTGCAAAACCAAACTAATTGTCATGCCGGGGACAAAGGCTTCCTCCTTTGATCCTGGCGTGTATTTTTCGGTGCTTATGCCAAAGTTCTCGGTTGAAAGGTCTAAGCCGTGGGTCTTAGCCCACTGGTATGCAAAAAGCCAGCTCCGTCAGCAGCTCTCCTTCTTCGTCTTCGTGTTTGTTGCTGTTGTTGCACCAGCAGCAGTTTTTTGCTCTGATTGCATTTTTCAGCAGGGGTTTTTTTACTATGTTTTTTAGTTTCTCTTTGGGCATTTTAGAGATTTGCTTTCCTAAAATCGCAAATTGCAAATTCCCGACTCGTTCGGTCTTTGTTTGTCATTCGCTGATTGTGCCGTATTGTTATGTGTGATTGCCAGTGTGTGTGTGTGTGTGAGGATGTGTTTTACATACAATTATTTGGCTGCACAAAACTCTATGACTAAGTATTCTGACCCCAGCATATTAATGATACTCAAAATAAAGTCGAGCTAATAGTCTTTGGGCAACGACAGCAAAAACTTAACGCTCTTGTTCAAAGTTCAAACATTCCAAGAGAATTCCCCAGCACACACACACACGCACACATATAAGCTGTAGATAAACCCAAAGACGTTTACTAAAAACACCAAGCGTCGCCCCGTGGACAGGGCCCAAAATGTTTCAGCACATGTGTTTGGCTATTAACTTGCGCTGTAAATTATGCAAATTCCAACAACAGCAACTTGGCCAAAAAACAACGTCAAAGCCAAAGCCAAAGCCAAAGATACAAGTTTCCGCTATGCGAACGTACAGTTTGCAAGCTTGTTTGGCCAGCAGCAGGCGAAAGTGCCAGGGTCGGGTTTGTGGCCTAAGAAGAAGGCAGCGCGAGAGGAGCTTTGATAGCGTCACACGTGAGTCGAAACATTTACATAACCTCTTTCATTCTGATTTGATTATATTCATTCAATTTCGCAGGCCACGCGAAGCCAGCGACCAACGCAACATTAACAACAACAACGAAGTTGACGGCGACAAAGCGCAACAGCAGCGAAAGCAAAGCGTAAAGAGCAAAAGGCCCAAAGACAGCATCGCGTTTTGTGCGGACACATTTTTGGCTATAAGCAGAAACTAGCATGAAGAAAAATGGATAAAAAAAAATTGAATATTTTATCAGACAATGTTGCCAGTCGTCTGGAGGTGAAGGTGTAGGTATCTGTGTATGTGTGCGTTGTGTGTGTGTGTGTGGGTATTTGTGTGTTTGTGTGACTGTTACCCTTTATGGCCAGCCTGGGCAGTCTATTAGGTTGGCTTCCAACTCTGACGTTGTCGCTCGTCGCTCGTCGCCGTGTCCACCCACCGAGGCGCCCAGTCGCTATATTTGGGCAATGTTATTTTGTGTCGTCGTACCTCTCTATTTGACTAAGTAAGTCGTTAAGTTGTCAGACTCGTTTTTCAGTGCGGTCTCCCCACGCTTATCCTTCGTCCCTTGGCCTGTCCGTCCGTCTGTCTGCACGGGTGTCACCGTGTGGGTATGTGTGTGTGTGTGTGTGTGTGTGTGTGTCTTTGTGTCTTTGTGTTTGTGTTTGTGCGGCTTTATCAATAAAGCAGCCACGTTCTTTTGACTGACGTCTGTATTTTTGCTTACCCACTTGACTGACCAACTTTATTTTGCACATGTCACCAGAACAGAAAAAAAAGGAATAAAAAAAAAACAGCAACGGCAACAGTAAGTGGTAAAATTTATGAAAAACATAAATAAAATATATATACACAACAGTCAGCAATAGCTGGAAATATGTATATATATATATATATATATATATATACCTTATAGTCTTGCAGCGAGCCGGACGACAACACACACAAACACAATTATGATACAAATGGGCGAAATGTTTTGGACTTAAGAAACACGCTGCATGCTGCTTGGGCGCTCGCTCTTGACTCCGGCGAATCGCAGCACTCGTGTTCCGTACGTGGCACGGTCTGAAAATCAACTGAAAAGCTTCGCTGAGCAATCAACAGTAGGTCGAATGTCCTTGTTGATACCACCGACGAGGACGACTAGCAAACGAGCAAGCTCAACACCAATACACTCTCACACGCACACATACTCTAAAGTTGAAGAGACGCGCGTCGTTACAGGCGAACATGTTCCAGGAGCGAGCTTTCTAACGATAGCCGAAAAAAAGCCTAGCCTCGCTCGGGGCACAGCAGCCGCAGTCGCAGTCGCTGCCCGCGGCGGCAGCGCAGTCGACGGGTTAGCTAAGACAACACAGATATTTCCGGAATAGTTTAAATAAATAAATAAATGAGAACATTATTTTAATGCCGCAATCCGCAGCCCAACCCATAAGTAGACTATGCAAATTCTGTCATGCGCCTGATCACACTGCATACCAATCAGCCGCAGCCTCTAAACCAATTGCCGGTTTCTCTAGGTCCTCCGAATAGGCCCTATCAATTCCCATTTTCTATTCTTTTTAAATATTAGCAAGCTTATTCAACTGTATTTTAATTCCTTGATTCCTTAAGATTCAAGTATTTTTATTAGTCAAGTATTCTTGTTAGTTAGTGTTGCTTTTATTATTCTTCCACAATCTTGTTGTATATTTTCTATTTTGAATTTATCATTCTATTATATATATTTTTTCTTTCAATTAATAGAATCAAATGAAAAAAAAACGCATTAACGGTTATCCATATTCTATTATATTATTATATTTAAGCAAAGCTTGCTTGAAATTTTACACAAATAAATGTGTTTTCATCTTTTTTTCTTGTGTTTTGTAACAATAAATTTTAACAAACTTTTCCCAGAGTTCTGCTTTAAATCATGCAAATGTTTTTCAATTTTTCAATTTTGTTTCAATTTGTTATTGGTTACAAATGTTAAGGCGAATGCAAGTTTAGCCGCTGGCCATTTGACTAAGTTGGTGGCTCCAACGTGTCTGGCTGGGGCCTCAATTGTCAGTCATTTATTTCAATCCATTTGATTTAGAGCCAAATTAAATTAGCACGTCCTCGCGGCCCCGCGCTCCCAGCCTGACAGTGCTTTTTAATTATGTTGGGAAATTCGTTATTTTCATTTATCATTTTTATTATTTTCACTCAGCTACCTGACCCTAAAAGAAATGAAACAAAATTAAAGACGCAGCCCAAGCGGCGTATGCGTTATTATCGCATTAATATACTGCGATTGTGTGTGTGTGTGAGCGCCTGTGTGTGTGCACGTATGTGTGTGCTCTTTTGTCTGGGATGTGCGCTAAGAAAGGCACAGACTTAAAATACTGCACACAGACTTAGAGCGCTAACTCCCACGCGTGCAGCCCAAACCCCCGCCCCTAACCACTTACCCGCCCCTGTTTGGACAGCCCTTTGAGCAGCTTTCGCGCTCTTGCGCTCTCTTAGGTTTTACGTTACTCACCACAAGCTTGCGTTGAATCGAGAGCTTTTTGAGCTTTTGGCCGTTAACGGAGCGGCTTCATTTTTGGCGCCTGCTCGCCAAAGGCCAAAAACAAAATACAAAATACAAAACCCAAATCTCATCTATCTAATCGCATCTAATCAGCAACTCCCACTCCCATAAGTCAACTTAAGGCTTCCACAGCAACGGCAACAACAGCAATAACAGCAGCCACAAAAATAAACTAGGAAAACAAGAACAAAATCAGCTACAGCTGGCAAAATATTTATTATCGCGCAGCGTGGGAAAGCATTTGATTTTGAACCAATGAAAGCTGTTAACAGTTGACTTAATTCCGGGAAATGTTTGCCAGCGGCGTGTTTGGCTTAGTTCGATATGCGTAGAAGACGCCGCAGAGATTTTCCCCCATCAAAATGTCATTTTAGGCAATATACGTTAAGGAGCGGGCCTCAACTCTAAACACCAATTTCATAGCTATTATTGTTCTAGATAAGATTTTTCACTCCCCCAGAGAATGGCAATATAAATTTATCACACAATTAAACATTAAGAGAAAGTTCTGCTTTCGTCGGTTTTTGTTTTTTATTTCCCAGTTTTTAAACTTTTGCTAATGCAACTTGGCAGCACAATATGGGAATCTAAGCCTGACTAGTTCATATATAACTTATGTGATTACTTTTCTATCCAAGACAAGTAAATGCCTTCAGCATTAATCCACAAACGCAAAACTTTAAAAATGCAAAGCAATATTTAAAATATTTAACTGCAGAACAACATCTTAAGCAAAAACAGAAAAGGATTCTAGATTAGATACACTTGCGGGCACACTCAACTTAATTAGGCAACTGCGATTATGACTATAAGAGGCTTTATTTAATTGTTGTAATCTGATATTAAGGTTTGCTTGGTGGTTGGAACCGCATTACTGTGCATAATGGGAATATGTTCCTTTTAAATGCGTTGACCTAAAACGGCCTTTAAGCCAACACTATTCGCTTTTTGTCTTTAATCAAACATACACACACACACAATTAATTAAACTCATAAATGAATAGTTGAGTGCAGGTGCAGTAACTAATGGAATGGGAACATATTTTAGTCGTCGCTGGTTTTTGGTTTCTAGTCTCTGGCGGCTGGTCTCTGGTAACTGGTCTCCAGTCTCTGGTATCTGGTATCTAGTATCTGAGCTAGGCCATGTTTGCGCTGTACTCGAGCAGCGAGCGGCGAGCAGCGACCGTTTGGTCGCTGGGGCGCCATATCGTTTAGCTGCCTCAAAGCCATTGTTAATTAGTGCACCGACCTTGTCGTAATTAGTGCGCACATTGCACACTGCGCCCCCGAGTCCGCCCGGAACACGGCCCACAGCCAGATCTCGGCCCCAGCGAGACAGGCCGGCAAAATTTCCGTTGAGTTTATGGCAAACGCCGCCGGCGATGCCTGCGATGGGACACCAAAGCAATAGGTGTTGGTAATGATGTTGCTGTAACTGCTGCTGGTGGTGGTGTCAGTGTCGCTAATGTTGCTGGGCCCAGCTCGTAAGCCCGCAAATTCGCATAATAAGTTTTGCATTAAGCGCAGACGAGCAGCTTAGTCTGAGGCAATGCAATTTCGGTTTGGCCAATGTAAGCAACTGTTGGCCACGTTCACTGCCACTGCCACTGCCACTGCCACTACCACTGCCGCTGCATGTGCATGTTAGCCCGGCCAAGCCGGGACAGTTGTTAAGACGGTCTAATGAGCATAGAGACACAAGGCTGCAGCTCCTCAAGCGCCAGTTTAAGTTGAAGTGCTGACATAAGTAATGGGGCTTTTTTTTACATTTTTGGTATTTGGGAAGTGCCAACAACTCGACGAAGTTGAAATTCAAGTGAGGCCAAGTTTTGCTTCACAAGCTGTTAGCTCTTAAGCAAATGGATCAGACGAAGCGCTTTTATTTATGGATCTTTTGACTTTAGCAACCTTCTGTGCTGTCAACGGGTAATAAAATATTGACAAGATATATTTATCCCATTTAAGATGACATACATTTTTAGCACTTATATATACATATATATGCATGTGATTCCAATCAGGCCACGGTGCTCGCTTGTCTCCACATAACCCAATTTAACTTATAATTTTATTTTACCTTTTATATTTGGCAGCTTTTCCTGTCAACGTTAATGAATGCTTCCAATTCGGGCTGATATTCTTGTTGTATGCATTATGTACATATATCTAAAGAGTTCTGACAAAATGAACACATTCACACAAAAATCTGACATCTACAAATGAAAATAGCTCAAATCGAGTAATCGATTAAAATCTCTTGCTTATAAAACACTTACCTAGAGATTGGAAGTAAATGCAGCTGTCATATGAAAGGAAAAGAATGTTCAATAATTGGATTTTGCAGTGTGAAAATGACTCGAGTGGACAAAAAGAAAGTGGTTGAAAATGTCTTGATATGAAAAGCAAAAACGATAAATGCATAAATGACAGACTGTTAACAGCTTGGCATGACCTTTCTTTTCTCTTTTAATTTTAACTTTTACGGAAAAGACCTGAGAAAATTTAATTGCCCCATCTTCCGACAGTCAGTTGGCCTTATTTTGTCTAGACTGCATTTGGCAAATATTGCAAATAATTTTTAGTTTTTTGCTTGAGAACAGATGTGTAGAGATATACATATATTTTAAATTTTAAACATTTTGTGGCATAAAATGTTAGCTTAAATAGATTTATTTGGTTTGTATCCCACTCTGCCTTGACGTTTCTCATTCGTTAGCTGTGTAGCAAGCGCTGGCAACTTAAGCTGGACGGCTTTTAATGACTGCCCAGCTGTTTGTTTATCGGCGTTATGTATTTAAATGTGAAATTCAAATTAAAAAACAATTAAATATTGCCAAAACTCTGGCAGACCACCAAACAATCCACATCACGTCCCCAGCTTGGGCAGTGTCCAATCTCGTTTTGGCTTGCCCAAAATTAACTGCACGTAAAAAATTACGCGCCGAATATAATTAAGCGCATAATTATTTAATTTGTTGCGTGCGGCACGGGAACTCGGCAACTGGCGAATCCCGAACAAATGCGATGGCGATGGGCGTGGTCGCATTAGCCCACAAAGCATAATTATTGAGATATGCCCGCGAAATGGAAATAAATGAATGGAGGCACTGCAAAGTGCTTTTAGGCGATGATAACACACACACACACACACACACACACAGATACAAACACAGAATGGGTGTTGAAAGCAGCCGCAAGGGGCCTGGCAGGATGTAGTTGTGTGTGTCGAGGGGTGTTAAGTGGCCAGCGAATGGGCAGCGGCTGCCCACGGGCCGACGGCTCAGTCAATTCGATGCAGGCACTCTAATGTCAAGCGCAAGCGATGAGCTCAACTGCGGCGCGTACCACATGGCGTATACGCAATATTCAAACGGAAGCAAGAGAACGCCACCATTTGCCAGCCCCGATGTTTGTTTACAATCGCAAATGTTTGTAATTGTCACTCACTCAATTACAACAACTCCATTCTGTGTTGCTACTGCAAGCGCATTGATTTGACCCGAAATTAGCGGAAGTATGATATATTTCTGTGATCTGTGTATATAGTTGGGTCTCTGACTTGAATGGCCCTATATAAGTATATACTACGCTACTAAAAAACATTTATCGATATCTGGGCAAATATATGGGAAGTTTGCCACTCTTAAAATATAAGATCCCCTATATAATAATATAGACATGTGTGTATTAATATATATATGTATAACGGAATGACATTTAGATTAAAGCCCATTTTGATCTTATTAATAAAAGCTTATGTTAACTCATGCAAAGGGTATTAGAATTTAAATTTTTTTTGTTGTCATCTGCTGTAGATTCCAGCTTAAGGATTAGTCTGCTCGTACATGCATAAATATCAAGAGCTCGCGGTCCTGGAACGACCAGATGCCACCTGATCCAGTCAATTGTGGACGTAATCAGGCTACTTATTTAAAGCCGCGTAGCGGCGGTAAGTGATGCAAAAAAAAATATCTATATGAGCACAAATTTATGTACACTTATGTGCTTGTTGTGCACAAACACAAACACAAACACACACTCTCACACACAAGCACTTATACTCACACATACACACATTTGCTGCTAGGCATAATGTGCCGTCAGCGAGAGTCAGTTAACAACATGCTAGCCGAGTGGCCCCGGCCAAAGGTGGGGACCCTTAGCTGAACCAGAGGCCTTAGCTCTAGAAGGTGTCTGATGGCATTTATCCCCCTCCCCCTCCTCCTCTCCCTCCCCCTCCCACTACCACTTCCACTCCCACTCCCAACCAGCCACCCCATTACCCAAGTCGCCCAGCCGCCACGTCGCCCCCATTTGCCGTCTCGCCGTCTCACCCAATCTCTAGCGGGTTGCGTCGTTCGCTGGCTTGCGTCGAGTAAACAGCATTCGAGTGTAGTGTAAACAATCATTGACCTCGTTCATATTTCTCGGGCTGCTCGCTCATTTGCCTTTGCCCTCAGAATCAGAATTAGAATCAGCTCCAGCTCCAGCTCCAGCGTCAGCGTCAGCCCCAGTTTTAGTTCAGTTTAAGTTTCAGTCTCGCCAAATGTTGGCGACGCTAACAACGAGGGCAACTTAGCCGAGGCACAATTAAAAATTGTTGTTTGTTGTCGTTTAACAGTTTAGTTGGCCATGTCTGTAAGTTGCCTCTTGGCCAACCCCATTGACAGTCTGCAGTTGGGAATCAATTCGCCGCAGGCCTGGCCGGCAACTTGCCGTGTGTTATGCCAATGTGAAATCCCAATGAGTTCTTTGTTTGGCCTTTTGGCAAATGATGATGATGAGCAGAGGCACAGCACAAAGCAGACAGGCCAAAGGACAAGCGAAACGAACAAGACCAAAAAATGAGCAAAATCACGATAGTCTCACTAAAAAAAAAAGCCAACAACCACGACAAAGATATATAATAATAAAATAAAATAAGAAGAAACGTTGAGCTGCCTGTTTGCAGCCGCCTCATATCCTCCTATCGAAGCAGGCAATCAAGGATAACGCGCATTATACTGCGTCCAACCCACACACACACACACACACTCACACACACGCAGGCAGACATTACTATATGGTCATGTGAGAGCTGGGTGTCTGCGTCGCTGCGACGCCAGCATAGCGCTGGTTTAGCATTTTTATGTGCCCCGAACACAGTTACACAGCGCCTTTGCCGTTGCCTTTGCTGTTGCTTTTGCCATCAGTCCCGCCCGCCGCCCCCTTCGTTGCCCTGGCCTACAGAGACATTATGTAGTTGGCTTTATCGCAAACGATTTGCCAAACACAATATGACGACGACCAGGACCGAATTCAAGGCACATGGTAGGTCCAAGATGAAGGCAATGCCAAGGTTCAATAGCAACCACAGAAACTCGCACGCACACACTCACCCACACACACACACACAGACACACACACACTTGATAGTGGGCAGGCGACAAGAGTTGTCGATTTTAATCTCAGCTTCTCTGCTCAAAAGTTCAATAAAAAGCTTGTTAAAAGAAATGCGTTCCCATGTGAATTATTGTGTATTTACATTTAATATTTTACCAAAAGCTTAGCTTTTTTTCACTAGAAACAACTGAAAATATCTTTTGTGTGGTGCGCCGTTCCCGTTTGTTGTTGTAGACATTTTTCTAGTCGGTGGCAGCTTTGTTTGTTCGACGCCGGTGACTTTTGGGGCTATCGTTTATGTGGTCCAACAACAACAACAACAGCAACAGTAAGCTTTAATGATAGACTGACAGACACCTAGTCTGCATAATTAAAATAAGCTAAAAAACAAAAATAATAAATATATTTAATCTGAATTTATTTGAGAATTCAATCTTAACGGCAAATGGCAACTAAAAAGTAAGAAGGCTATATCGTAAGTCTACATACACCATGCATTTGGCGTGTTTACAGGGTATGGCAACTACAACTTTTATTAGAGTCGCCAGCAAAGCAAGTGCAAGTCAGAAATTGTAGTTTTTGACTTGACTTAAAGGGCGAAGGGATCAGGGTGTCCTTTCTGCCCCTTTGCCAATGAGCATATGTAATGACAGCTTCGCCTAGGCGGGGGTAGCTGGGGGCTGCCAACCAACCGACCGACCGTAGAATAGCTTGTGAAGCCCAAATATGGGCTACCTATTTATGCTGTCTGCTGATTTGGCAGAGAAATTGATTTCGTGGCCAGTTCCAAGTACGCGCTCCCAACCAGCACGTGCCTGCGAAATGCATGCGTAGTTTTTCTTATTTCCCAATTTCCCAGTCTTAACTAAACTAAACTCCCACTGCAATATTTATTACAGCCCAAGGCCAAAAGTTAATAAAAGCTCTGTTCAAACGGGTTGATATATAAAATATTGAAAGACAATATCTTATTTTATAAATGCAAGTCACCATTAAGTTCTTTGTTTAAGCGATTTAAATAAAAATTCAATAAAAAAATACATTTTTATAATTTCGGCTTACCCATTAGCCAAGCACAATTTTATTTACAGCCCATCAGTCTTTAAACGAGAACGTTCAATAGGTTGTTTATACGTTAAACTAATTCTGAGTCAATCAGCATATTATAATAGTAACTGAGAGTGCAGAAAGCAATTCCATGTCAGCGATAATTGACTTTCTGGTTGTCTACCTAGTTGAACAGCGCAATTGCAAGTTCTGCGATTACAACAAAGTTTCCCCAACTGAAATCGACATTAATTGCCGTGGAAAAAACTCTTTAGCTGCCACTGTTTCTATTTTCAATTCTGATGCCCAGCTAAATGACCACTCTAGTTGATAGTCTCGTAGCTGTCCGTCAGGGCAAGTTAATTATGCTGGCATACAATTATCCTGTCTAACAATTGTTTTTTAATTTGCACACATACATACATACGAACGTAAATAAATCATACATATTACGAAGACTTTACTTTGAAATATCTCTAGTATTCATTTTGCATTCAAATAGTATGAATCATTCTTGAGTTCATCATCGACCGATGCGTAAACCACAGCAAAACCATTGAAATGAGTACGAAATACTCACAGCACGAACATTACCAACTTAAAGATGCGTTGAATGTTTTTATTGGTAAACAATAGTTTTAATTACTTTAAATTTTTGGTAATTTTAAGATTAAACAAAAGCGCCTTTGCGATTTCAATGGGGATTAATGTAAAAATGTCAGAAAAATAGCATATAAGAAGAACTTTAAGTAAAACTCGATGGAAATTATTTTACCAATGAAAGGAACTATTCTTTTTTATGATAAACGTTAGCAATAGCTCAGCCAAAGCTGTCAGGCATACTTCAAAATGATTATTTCGAATCTGAAATAATGTTTTGTATGTACATTCCGACAAATCACACGTTAATATTCGACACTCACACAAACGAACACCTGCTATCACAAACACCTTACAAGAGACTATTCCGCACTGCGTGCTCTCCATTTCGCAATCCAAATTAAACGAATCCTTCCCACAGTGCTATGAGCCAGTCGCGCATGCGCAGGATGCAGTCGCGAGCCTTGCAGCTGGTGCGGGATTTCTATGAGTCGATGCTAATGCTGACGCTGGGCCTGCTGCTGCAGTGGAACCAGTGGCATATCATACACATGCTCAATGCCCAGAGGCTGCCCGACGAGCTGTCCGAGACGCAGGCGCTCAACTGGTCGACGATCTTCTTTGCCAATGGCCTGCTGCTGACCCTGGCCCAGTACCGACCGCAGGCTTTCAAGCGTTGTGCGCCGGAGCTGCGCAAGCTGTTGCTGCTCATCGAGCTGTTCGTCATGCTCTTCCTGGTCGACTATGTTCTGCTGTCCATTTGGCAGCCCTTCTTCAACATATTCGACCAGGCGCTGCACGCGCTGGGCCACTCGCGCTCGCCGTGGGCTCAATTCATATTCCACTATTGTCCCGGATTATCCACATGGCTGATCAACGATGCCTTTTGCTTTATGCGCTTTGTCGCCTCCCTTTCGTGGTTCCTGCTCGCTGTCGAGGAAGCAGGTAAGCCTCCCCCCTCCACCCAGCGGATCACCCACCCAAACACTGAATCAAACCAACTCGAGCAGCTGCCAAGTGGCGTTTGGCCATTGATTTCCTGCTGTTGGGTCAACTGCCCGAGACGAACGCAGCGTCGCGCTGGCGGCGTAGCCGACATCAGCACAAGTCCCCGGCCAGCAGCAATTAACGTATCCGGCCATCTTACAGAGTATCCGTCTTCGCTCTCGACTTGGGGTATCAGCAGAAGTTTGAGTTTCTATATGGCACAGCAGAAGGAACGAAGCGAAGTCGGAGGATATATTTTACTAAGGCACAACTGGGCGGCCTGGCTAACTAAAACATACATATATCAGTTGAAATTAAGGACTTGAAGGAGCGTGACAGATTAAATTTGCAAACACATATTTATATAGTACACACATATTTCTAATACGCAAACAGACGTTGAATCAAACCTATTTTTGCTCTGCAGCCTTGAAAAGATGCACATTAATGTAAATTCTATCAGTTTTGCTCTGGTACAGAAAAAAAGTTGATTTTCATTTGAAATAGTAATCTTAATTAAAAGTGTGTTTTCTCTCTCTCTCTCCCTCTCTCTCTTTCTTTGCCTCGTACACACACAGTTCATTTCACGTTCTGTTTGTAAAATGATACAAAAACACTCAATTTTAATCAGTAATTAACTATGAAAAGTACATAGAGGGGTAAGCTAAGACCATGGCCAAATGCCAGCATATGCCTAATTAGAAAACGCATTAACTTACCTGGTTGCACTTGCGGCCACGCCGCACGCACCTGCGTTCTGTGTGTTCTTTGATGTTGCTGCTGCTGCCGAGAAGTTGAATACGAAACGTTAATGATAATTTACATTAAGCTAATGCACAAGCCAAATTTATCGCTCGGAGTTGACAGCTCACGGCTTACAGTTTACAGTTTACAGTTTACAATTTACAATTTACAATTTACAATTTACAGTTTACTGTTATCGGATTCGGGGCTTAACAAAAGTGAAACGGGCCGAAAGCATTTAACGGGCTTGCGCGCACAATTTAATTAGAGAGGCTGCGAGGCGCAAAATAGCTAAGCGAACTTTAAGGAATTTGCACGGCACCACAAAAAAAGTAAATAAAAAAAATTAAATTCAAATTAAATAAAACAAAACAAAAGATCAAAAACCACTTGGCGAGAGAGGCGAAAAGTGCAATATATATATAATTTCAAATATATACATTTATATATATATATATATATATGTATATATATATATATATTTTATAGTGGGTGTGTGTGTTTATAAAAAAAAAATCAGAACAGTAAAAGAGTACTTCGAAATATGCACAACGCACGCGAGCCGAAAATAAAATAACAATGCGAAGGCAACGGCGACGACGATGACGGCAAAGGCAGCCAACAAAAAAAAAAACGCGCCCAACGTGCAACTTGTGCGAATGGCAAACGACAGCCGAGTGGCTCCCAATCCGGCCAGTCCGCCCGGTGGCAGCCAGAAGCCAGCACCCGGCAGCTGCGTCGACAGCAGCAACAGCAGCAGCGGAAGAGCTGCCCCAGTGCGGACGTAGGCGGAACTACAATAAGAAATTGTCGATTGAGCATTGAGAATTAAGAGTTGAGCGTTTACTTTGCATTTTTGTGCAGGTGCCGACAATGTTTGCTGCTGCTGACTAATTGTTATAAGCAGCAACAGCAATGCCCAATTATCGCTGTGCCCTCGTCTGTATGTAGCATCGTTAGTTTCTATCGGGCTCGCTGCCTAAATATAGTAAATACAAAAAAAAAAACTATTATAATAAAAATTATAACCGTAACGCCCATCGTTGGAGCATAAAAACAAAAGGCGCAGCAACAAATAAACAATAAAGCGCAACAGATACGGCAACGGCAGCGGCGACGGCAACGGCAACGGCAACGGCAGGGCGCAAATTTGTTTACCAAACCAGACCAGAAAGGCCAGTAACACGAATTTTGTATACGCTACCCAACAACAGGTGGCGCGTGTTGTCCAACATAGACAAAACTAATAAGTGGCCAAGTCAAACCGTTTACCGAAACATAAACCTTACTCTCAATATTAATATAGAATATAGATCATAATTTTAATGAAAACAACGATTTTAAGATTCGAAAATAGTGATAGTTAATGCATAAATTAATTAAATACTGCTATTTTAAAGAAAGCAAACTGTATGAGAAGAAACGATAACACCCAGTTGTCGGGTAATAACGAGAATTGCATTTTTTGTAAACAGAAGTAGCTATAAATATGTTAATGTTCATATATATAACATTTAAATAACTTTAATGCTTGTGCCAAAAACTAACAAAGCGACTGAAACGCAATGTATAGAAAGACTTAAATTAAATTAAAAATAGGAAAACTTTTCTTTATAAATGACTAAAGGGCAGCTTAAGAAATTTGGCCTGACAGGGGTACTCAATAGACACAGAGACTTTTGTGTAGCGCCCAAAAGAAATTCAAACGCGCAAAGAATAAATTGTGAATTGCGTACGTAAGAGGCGCATTTAATGGGCCGCAATCGACGCACCTAAGCGGACGCGGATGCGGACTAGGCCGCTGCTGCTGCTGCTGCTGCCGATACTTCTGTTGTTGCTGGCCAAAACGAGCGCGTCATCGACGCCGACGTCGTCGTCGGAGGGAGCAGCGACTGCGTCTGAAATGACGCTTCGCGGTGGCAATAAACGGAACGCATAAACGAAATGCTGAGGAATTGAACGCAGCCAATTATTGTTTATTTGTTTTAGACGAACTGATCGCGGGGCGCGTTCCAATGAAGGGGGCCGCTGGGTGCTTGGGTGCTTAGGGAATGAGGTGCTTTGCAGGCAATGCGGGAAATGCTGTGCTGTAAAATTGTTAATTTGAATTTGTTCATCTAGAGGAACTCATGTACGTGGCATTGTTTTGCACTGTGGCAACATTTATCGGATTCGTGTGTTTGTTTGTTAGCTCAATGCTGGCAGCCAGCGACGCAGGCGGCGGCAGAGCTGTGGCAGCGCCAATTTTATAGATACAAATACAAAAAAAAAGACACAAAAGCTATTTTCATTTTCATTTGGCAGCCTTTTCATTATAAATAGTTGGGCTGCCTAGATAAACAGACGCAGAATGCTGCCAGCTCAACTAATATACACACTCACACACACGCACGGGTGGCAGCTATGTACAGTTAGTAAGTATCTGGTAGCCACTTTTGTTGCAGCGTGTTAATTAATTAATTATGCACGTAGTTCGCACCGCGCACATGCAAAATAAAGCACCGCAAAGCCAAAACTGACGCTTCGATTCCATTATTTTTGCATGTTCAATTTGCCAGCTCCGAATTGGAAACCGCAAAAGCAAACGGTAATTAAACCGCCTACACCAAGGCCGACCGCATCCGAATGTCAACATTTAGTCACACACACCCCCACACACACACACACACACACACACACACAGAGAGAGAGACACAAACTTGGCGCATTTGCATATCAGGTCCAAATATGTAAGTTGAGTTGAGAAAAAAAAATGAGTAAGCCCATAACATAATGAAATCAACTGCAAACCCAAAAACAGAAATGAACTGAGTCGAGGCATTTTAAAGGCTGTCCGGCGAAGGCTGAATGAACTCGCAATGTGCCCAATGAAGTGAACTGAAAACTGAAAGCCCAACCGCAAGTGACACGAGTCCGAAGTGAAGTCGGCCTTAAAGTGGTCGCCTGTTAATTTCCTTTCGACATGGAGATTACCGCAGTGTAAGAAATTAATGTGCTTATCGCATTTTATGAGCCCAGCCTTCAGTTAACACAGTTTGGTTCTTGTGGCTGTTAATGTACGAATCCTTACTCTTATTTGAATACGGAAATTTGCATGCAACAAAGCTGCTTGCCAGAAACCACAATGAAAACCTAATGCTTCCTCTTTTGAAACGCAAGCAATTGGAAGCCAATTCAAAGCCTAGATTCAATACTTCAATTTTCATTTTAAATACGCCAATTATTTGTATGCTTACAAAACTTGAAAACTTAGAACTCAACGTCAATTTAAAGTCGAGTGCAAGTCGTATTAACTATTAAATAAGCTTTTTATATTTTCTGTGGATCAATAATGATTGACAATGTAGCCTATATAAGAAATCAGACATATTGTTTATTAAATACTCTTACCATGTCTTATTTAAAGCTTAAAGTTCTTGATTTGTATCTGAGTGATCAATCGCTTGTAAATAAGCTAGATATTAAAGTTGAAACGCTTTTGAATTAAATATAGAAGAAAGCTATTTCAAAATTCAATAAAAACCCTGTGATTCCCAACAGAAAATAAATACAAACATTATTCATAATTAAGCATTCTTCTTCTTAGCACCTATCAGAATCATTTTAGCATCAATTGAAGAATTAAGTACTCAATGTTCAAATTATGTTTTACAGAAAGTAGAGCTATTTACACTGGCCAGTGTAATTACGTAATTATCAAATATTGCGCATACGACACGTAAGCGATTTGCTTTTATTGCTTGTACTTGTATGTTGATTACATTTTTACAAATGTACATATGTATAACATTAATTAATTTTTTTATAAACAAAAAACAATATTAAAGATTATATTCATGGTAAGCAATCAAATGTGCGAAGCGCGTCTGTTTAAATCAAACAAGAGGACAAACTATGATCAAAATGGTATCAAACATGTATTAAGGAAAATACTCCTAAATATTGCCATTTGTTTATAAGTTTACCTGTTATTTGTTAACATTTTTTGTTTTCTTATCTAACATCGTACAATATCGTTTTAATTTGGAAAAATGTGATAGTTCTTTTATAAAAGAAAAACAATCATTGTATGTAATTATAAACTTTTTCCAATATCCAAAACATTTGCGCACTTATCGAATAATTTTAATATCAATTGAAGAGTTAAATATTCAATATTTAAACTTTGGCTTGCAGACAGTCCGTCAGCCATTATTTTGGAAATTGTGGTTTGATCGGGAACCATTTATGCAAATGCAGGCGTAATTAACTTAAATTGCGCATACGACACGTAAGCATTCTGGCTTTTATAACTTGTAATGGTCGTTAAACAAAACGCTCAGCAGACACCTGCTGAAAGTTGGTGTACTTGGCGAACCACCTAATAAGTGCTTTAATAAACTATCCTGACACACCTAGGTCCGCACTTCAAATGGAGAATCCAGATGGGAACTGTAGCCCCAGGTGGGTTTCAAGCAGCCCTGGTTGAAAGTGTGTGTGGTAAGTACCTACTAATTGCAGCCTAGTTGGGCTTATGTGTTGTTGGACTTAGATGAACTTACCTATTCTGCATTTTTCCGAAGCTGATTCTTGTTGGGCACTTCGGTTAAGTTAATCACTGTTAGACTATTAGATTGTTAGACTGTGGAAATGTAAGTAGTAAGTAGTCGACACCATTTGGGCATATTGTTTTAAAATGTTTATTTGAAGTAAGTAATATTTCTGACAGTAACAAGATAAATTTTCCCTTTTCATTTTAGATTCGTTTGGTTTTGTTTGTTTTATTACTTTAGAAAAAAAAATGTGGTAAAAGAATTTGGATTTTCTTTGCAGTGGCTTTAAGGTAAGATTGTATATAATATAAGTGTGTGTATACATAATAAACATCATCATCGTCATCGTCTCCTCACCGTAATAATAAATAACAGTTTATAGTTATAAAAAACAAATCAGAACAAATGGGAAAATATTTTATTGTTTTTCATTTCTTCATTCTACTACTGCTTCTTCTTTTTCTTTTTTTTTTTGCTTTTGTTTATTTAAATTTCTAGTTTTGTTTTCTCAACGTTTCTTAGCAAAGAAATCAGATTTGAGTTTTTCTAAAGAGTATCACTAAAAATGAATTGTTGTCTGTGTTACGTCTTGTTCTCGATCAATTATATATGTATGTATGTATACATTTTTACTGTTTAATGTAAATGTTGCTTTTCTCAGACATTGCACACAAAATAATTATTACAATATTTGATTTGTTTTGCCAAATGTCTTTGCTACGTCGACTCTATGAACTCGCATGTTTGTATGTATGTATGTATATTTGTTAATTCTGTTATGCATTCTTTGTATATTTCTATATGTTTATATCGTCATTTCTCGTATATATATATATATATATATATGTATGTATATATATATATATATATATATATATATGTATATATATATATATGTATATATTTGTATACATATATACATATAATAATAAATTTGTGTAAAATATTGCTTGTGAAACGTTTAACTTGACATTCGTGTGTTTTCAACGGCGGTCGAAATCTTTCGCCGCCCATTGCAAAAATTATTATTAAGTATTTCTTTTCTATTTGTAATATAAGTATATTTGTTTTTTTCTTTTTCATTATCTTTTTCTTTATATATGGTGACTATATTTTATTACTCAATCTTTGTATTACAATTGACTTAAATGCCTTGCTTAAGCTGCATGGCAACCAAAAAAAAAAAACGTTTACTTACTTACTGTTTACTTAAGACCCGTCATATATTTGGTGTTAACAAACTTATTCTTTAGTTCTGGGCTAGGGCCTCAGTTTATTTGTATTTGGGTGTTTGTGTGTGTTGTTGTTGTAGCTGTGGGTGTCGGTGTGTGTGTTGGTGTTTCTTTGATGTTCTTAAGTGATATTTACAGCTGGTTTATTCGTTATGCGTCTTTGTTTTGAATAAAAAAAGGTAATTGAAAAGTTACTTTTGCTTTTCATATAATATTTGTTAATTTTTTTTTTATTTTTTAGTTATTTTATTGTTTCTATTCGTTTACGTTTAGCTACTAAACTACAGACACAATTGTTTTTGTCAGCTATATCACTTTCGAATTATTTAATTATTGATTAAGTTTTGTTTTCCATTTCCAATTTTTCATTTTTTATATCTCATTTTCCATTCGTGTTAATAAATATACTCGTGTGTATGTGTGTGTGTGTGTGGATTTGTTGTGTATTGTATTTAATTAAATGTTAGTATATATTAGTTTAAATTATCATTTCTTGTTTTTCGAAGAATTTCAGTGAGGTTCTTAGAAGCGTTTGTTTGTTGTTGTTTGACTTTTTCTTTATCGATTGTTGTGCTTACTATAATAAGTATATTTAGCGTGTCAGTATATAAAGTAGTTAGGTATATAGCTATATGCAAATATATATGTGTATATGTATATCTATGCCATTTTTTTTTTAATTTTTTATTTAATTTTTTTTCTTTTTGATTTGAGTTTTATGTTTTTTGAGTTTAGGCGACAGAATATAAATATATTTTTTTTTTGCTTTTTATTTAATTTTTTTTGTTTTTTGTCAATTTGTTTTGTTTGCCGTGCGCTAGTAAGTCGATAGAAATTGTAAAAATAAAGTGAAAACAAAAGAAATAAGAAAATAATGCAGATATTGCATAGAAAGTTCATACGATTATTAATGCTCACAAGCATAGTATAAGACTGTTTTATATATGTATATATATAAGTATATTCGATGCTAGTGCCATTTTAAAGTTTTGAAGCGATTGGACAAATTGTATACTTAAGTCAAGGCCACTCATTAAAGTAGACAATGTAGCAAAATAAAAGCAAAAGAAATGCGTGTGAGCCAAGTCCAAAATGTTGGTATGGTAAGTTGGGTATGTGTGTTTAAGAAGGTATATTGTGGCAATGAGGTATGCATATTGGGCATATTGGTTGGCATTAACTACCTAAGCATTAATATATATATATATATATATGTATATATATATATATATATTTCATCATAAATGTATATATATAACATATTATTTTGTATATATTGCGTAAGTCATTAAAATATATATAAAATTAATGCGGCGCATGACAATGTGTGTGTGTATGGGGGCGGGTGTGTGTATGTGTGTGTGTACTGTCCATGTGCATGATTAGCCATAAGAAGTAGCAATTATATGTATTCAAGTATATAGATATATATATACATGTATATAGGTATATATAAATAGATTGTAATAAAATATTAACTGGGTTAGTAAATCAATGCAATAATAAAGCTGAACCGCATATAGAATAGAAATTAAATCGTCTGATGGATCTGTTTTGGGCTCTCGAACGGGGCTTTCAGTTACACAGAAATTTATAGAGACAGAGAGAAACAGAGAGAGTGAGAGAGAGAGAGAGAGAGAGAAAAGGAGGGAGTGAGACAAAGAGAGAGAGAAAGAGAGAGCTGGCTATTGTTGTTGTTGTTGTTGTTCTTGTTGTTGCTTTTGTTGTTACTGTTGTTGTTGCTGATTATGTGGTTGAACCTTGCTTGAAACATATCCTGTTGTTTGTATGTTTTGTTTCTCGAAGATGTGCGTTGGTTTCTTTGGTTTTATTTGATTTCTTTTCGTTTCGTTTCGATTTATTTTTCATTTAGTTATAATTAATTTTTTATTCATATATATGTATATATTTAATTTTGCTGGCTATTGTCAAATTTTTGTTAACTTATTTATAACTGCGCAAAAAAACAATTTCCAAAAAAAAATTCAAAAACATGTGCGCTCGTGTTTTCCTTTTTATTTTCATTTTTCGCTCTCTCATCTTAGCGCATTAATGTGTTGGAGAGTGTGTGTGTGTGTGTGTGTTTGTGTTTATGTGTGTATTTGAGTGTGTGCCTAATTGAATATATATATATATATATATATATACCGTTAAGTTTTGCGCGGCTTTTGCATTTGTCATTGATTAATGCATTGATTAGTTAATTAATCACTGTATTTTAATTGCGTTTACTGTGTTTCTTATTGTTGCTTTTATCGCTGCATATCCATATCTGGTGTGTATATATTTATACAAATTGTAAATGGGTATATATAGTATTATGTTTCCATTTGCTTTCTTGCTTTTGTATATCAACAAATACTTAAGTATTATTATTACTCTTTAATTGTTAAATGTTATATAAATGTTTCGAAGGCTGCTGCTGCTGTTGTGTTGTTTTTTAAATTTGTTTTGTTTTCGCTTTTAAATATGCAATATGATTTACCTATAATTGGTGTTTGCTCAAAAATTGATTTAATTTACTCGCATTTCAAATTTAATTAACTGCTTTGCTTTACTTTAGTTTTTTTTTATTCTCTACTTTATTGCTATGAACTGATTTCTACTTACGCCCTTATTTGCATTTAGCCATTTCTTGCAAACATGTCCGAATATATATATATATATATATATATATATATATATATATATATATACATATATAATTAATATATATATATATGTTTTAGTATATACATATATGTTTTAAATTGAATTTTAAGTTATGTTTTTTTTTTGTTTTCCTCTTATATATCAAAAAATTATTATCATTTTGAAAGTTAATCGACGCGCGAAATTGAGAGAAAATTGCCGTTTTGTTTTTGTGTTGTTTTCCAAAAATTGAAACTTTCTTTGTTGGGCGACTTTGATTTCTGATTGCTTTTAAGGGTTTTTTGTATTTAGTATTTAGTAATCCATTGCATTATTTGTTTATATAAATTGTTTCCGTGTAGGACAGTGTAAGATGGTCACTAAAAAAAGCGCTATTTTTTGGGTTTTTGTTTTTATTGCTGTATTTGTTTTAGTCAAGAAACTTTAGCAGCGTTTTTTATGCGGTATTTTTAAAGTTTGCTGTTGTTGTCGTTGCGCGTTGTTTTTATTGATTTGTTTAACCACCACCTAAACTTAACGCCTGAACTATACGTGGATCAGCTTTACTACCCTCACGAAATTCTTCTAATGTTAATTTGCCATCATGATTCTTATCCATCTGATCGAATATCTTGTCCACCCGCTTCTGCGGCGTGTTCTCGTCCTCCGACTGCGGCTGCTGGCCCTACATAAACAATAATACCATAAAGTTCTACAATATCTGATACGATAGCAATAGACAAAGAAATAGAAGGAAGGATGAGAAGGGGAAGTGTTGTACTTACCACCATCTGATAGATTGCATCCACAATGTTGTACATTTCCTCGCGCGTTATGTAGCCATCGTTGTCCACGTCGTAGAGACGGAAGGCCCCTGCGGGGATGGTTAGCAAATGGAGCAAGTGGGGTAGAAAGTAGAGTATGCCAATTGACATTAATTGGGGACGGCCAATACAGTGATTGGTCTCATTAGAGAGCGGGGCAGGGGCGAAAACTTACATTGCAATTTCTCGTCCAGGTTACCCTTCGATGTGACGGATAAGGCGCGTATGAACTCCTCGAACTCGATTGACCCATCCTGGCGAGCACAAATGAAACAACACAAAAGAAGCAGCCAAAACAGAACAGAAGGAGAAAACAACAGCAGGGCAAATCAGTGCAGACCCCAGACAGCTGACAAGTTAAGGGCGCCATTGTCGACGCCATCGCCACCAGCGCCTCCACCAGCCCCCCGACTCCATCACAAGTCATAAATAATAAGAGAGAAAACGCAACTTTATGAGTCCCTTGGGAGGGGCATTAAAACTAACTTGCTAATGAATTCTATGTGAGCGTCCCTTAGATAGTTGACAATAGCTCCGCTGCGCTTTAAGATCTGAATGAAACGAGCTCGACTTTAAGCTCAGTCAATAATAATTAAATGTCTTTTACTTAGCAAATAATTACATTTTACTTGCCCGTATTTACCTTTTTTGATTTTGCCTAATTATAAATTTCAATTAGACACTTTTCCACACAATAGGCAAAACTTTTGATTAGTTACAGACAGATATTATATTTGTTGATAAATATTGTACTTGAATCCAAAAATATTCCTGTTTAATTTATTATAATATTTAAATCAAAGACGAGAATAGCAAAAAATATGTATGTAGCTTTTGAGAAGTGAACGCTTCAATGGCCTCTAAAGAGTATTCATTTATGTACATAAAGGCCTAGTAATTCGTGTCTCACCCTATTAAGGCATTTTTGGCTAATTGGCCTAAATCGTCAACTTTTGCGCTTGAGTTGCGTACAAATTCATCAATGTCAAAGCGGCTGCTGCCAAGTGACTCGCTGCCTGTGGTAATGTGGTATGGCTGCTGAGGGGGCTGAGGGGGCTGTGGAGGCTTACAGGGGTGAGTGGTTGAGGGATTGACGGGGTGGTAGTTGAGCAGCAACAAGGACGTGAGCGGATGGCCTTAATACTCACATTGTTCTCGTCGAAGACGCGAAACACAAGCGATGCAAATTTACTGGGATCGCCTTGTGGAAAGAATTGTTTGTAGATTTTGATAAAGCCCTGGCAAAGAGATTGCAAACAATTAGAGCGTTGCGGGTGAGGCTTAACGAAAGTTGTGTCTGTATTGTGTGTGAGTGTGTGTGTGTGTTCAAGTGTTTCAAGTTGTGTTCCAATGAGGCGAACATTAATAAATTTCAATATCAACACCAACAGCAGCAGCAGCAGCAACAGCAGCAACAGCAACCGTTGGCGTCAACACATTGGAAATGGCCTGTCATTCATTATGGTAGCAGGATGTAGCGCGGCCTTAAAAGGAACAAGCGAACGTGTACATTTCGCAGGCACTGTTGTTGCTGTTGGCGCCGCTGCTGCTTCCAGAAATTAGTGTTCACATATTGTGCAGATTAACTTAATGAACTCTATGACTTGAATGAATTGAATCAGCTTTAACATATGCTTCACTCAACAAACATGATGGGTATGTGGTTGTGTGTGCGTGTCTGTGTGTGTGTGTGTATGTGTGTGTGTTACGTACTTGCTCTGTGAGTAAACCATTCGGGCAGTCTTTGAGAAATCCTTTATGCCTGTATTTGTGAACAGCAAATGTTTACAATTTAAATGCATTATTTATTTGTTTTTCTTGATGTGCCTCATTCCGATTTCCATACTCACCATTGACGTATTTCTTTTTCTGTAACTGAAAGCAAAAAGCGAAAAGAATGTCTATTAAAATTCGTTTAAGTTTAATGATGCGATTGAATATAAAACAGCTTAATATATACATATTTCAAATATTTCTTTCTTCATAATAAATTGCGTTGTATGTATTGAAACTAACTAATATGCTCAATAGAACACTTTGTTTTTATAATTTTCCATATACAATTTCATTTTTCGATCGAAAAGTTTCCAAGTTTGCAAAAGTTGTGCTCATTTAAAACCCTTTTGATCAGAATTCAAAGCTTATGTAAACTGTTCTATAGAATTAATGCCTAAGCAAATAGATAAGCTAGCTCGGACCTCGGAGCTTTCCTTAAAAGAGTCTACATTAACCATTTTAAATAAGCCGCATGTGTTGTTCCGGCCAACAACCGCACCCAATCCCAACATGTGTACTTACTTCTCCATATTGTCTTGTGGTCACGCCCTGTAAAAACAAGTTTTTGCCCCAGTGCATTACACTTTCAATGGACTGCTCTTTGCACAATACCCTGTAAAAAGGAAAAGCGGCCACTTTGAACCCTTAAAGTACATGTGTGTAGTCGTTTTAGCCATGCCAGACTGTCCACTTGAATCTTGACTCTCGCGTGTCACACGCACAACAAGCAAAGCTTCCTATTGTTGAGCTTGCCCCATTTTCGGAATGGTGGTAAATATAAATATTGAGCTTTGGTTTTTTTCTGAGCACAACTTGGAGATAGAAAAATATTTATTTTCCTGGATAGCCAACCGGCAAAGCATCGAAAGCTTGCGTGTTTTTAGAAGGCAGCTCGGGGTATCTGCCAGTCGGACAGTCTCTCTTTCTCGCTTGCTTTTCCATTACTATATTTTTTTTATTATTATTATTATTATTATTTTTTGGTCAGGGCTGCCATCGCCGTGGCCTAATGGCCGTTTACGAAACGTTTAAGCTACGGTCTCCCGATCCCAGGCCAGGACAGGCCGACCGGGCCGGGCCGGGCTGGGCCGGGCTGGGCCGCCAGCTCCCATTGTGACCGTTATGGGCGTGTGAATGGCGCACATGTTACGGCGACCCGCCCACAAGTTCGCAGCGGTGGCGTTGGCGGGGTCGCGGGCGAAGGCGGAACGTGGGGATCTTGCGGCAAGCAACTTTGAGACCAAAACATAAATTCACGCAAAATTACACACATTGGAATTGCTGTTAAGCGCCGGGCCAATGGCCACAGCTCAATTCCCATGGGCACGAGCACGAGCACGAGCTGCGCGCATTAGAGCAGGACAGGCTTACAGTATTGACTGCCTGGCACGCTCAACTGGCTGCCCAAGAGCCGACCCCACTGTCATTTTTCATGCCGTTATGGCACATCTTCAATGCCGCATCTGTGGCCAGCTTCAGCTATACGCAGCTCGCACCTTATCAGTTTCCATTTTGATTGGAGCAGTTGATTTTTATGTTTGTATTTTAATTAGTTATTCAGGCACCTAAACACCCACTTCCCACAGCCACTAAAACACACAAATTTATATATAAACACATACATACATATGTATGTATATATATTTAGCCCACGGACAACGTCAACTCAATAAAGTCAACAATTGCCAAAGCTGATACTGAATTGATTGGTAATCGATAGCACGTCATGCAGACAGAGTGCTGTGAGTGGTGTCAGTAAGAGTGAGAGAGGGAGACGGAGGGGACCAAGGAGCGAGCAAGACACACGCAACTCGTTCGCAGCGTTTGTGTTCGCTTGTATTGGCCTGTAATATTGACGTGTGGCATGTGAAATACAACGGCATTTACTGGCCCAATGTGTACGTTGTGCGTTGTGATTGTAAATAAAGAGCATATTGCTCATACGACTTGTTGCCATCGCCGACTGTTGCTGTCAGTCGATAAGGCAGCGCGTCTGTCTGTCACTGCCAGCTTGTCGCCACGCATTGTCGTCCAAACGCTTCCCAAGACACTTTTGCCGTTCTTAAAGCTCAAAATCGTGTATTACATTGGGATTAGCCGCATTTAACAGCGTTATTCTTCTTCATCTTTTTAAAGAAGTTTCGATTTCAAAAGCTGCACAGGAAAACAGAAAGCAGCCAACAGAGTAGTTGCTTAAGAAACTCTTCTTATATGGGTCCTACAAAGACTCTTAAGACTCAAAACCACCCTAAATTAAGTATAATTTAAGTCAAGAAACAATGTACGTGATATGTTTTATGTTTTGTATATATTGATAACAACTATTTATATTGTATAAAAACAACTCTTTAATCTTTCTGTTATTGTGCTTAGATTTTTTATTTTGCCACAAAGTGAACAATGAATAATGAAAAGATCAACTGCTATTTAAAAGAACAGAGAACTTTTTGTAAACATTCCTGGGTGATTTGAATGTTAAGCTGGAATTTCTCATTTGTATAATATTGTTTACAATAGGGCACATTCAGTGTCCCCCGCGAGGAATATACTTATGATGAATTTGCGTGATAAAAGTAGCTTATGTTGTCGCGTAGTTGAAAAAACACTCTCGATTAATAACCGTGCATATTGTCTGACTGGCAGAGCTCAGGTTTTGGCAGTACGTGCATCTGCCTCGCTCCCTCGCTCCCCAATCGTGCTCCCTGGCTGCCTGACGCAATAGCAACCATCCGGATACTGTACAGTTGATGGGGCATTGAAAATTCCGCGGCAATTGTCGTTGGCATTCAAATGAAACCGCGCCCCATGCGCGTTGCATTACTGTTCGCCACACACAGCCCACATGTGTGTGTGTATGTCTCCTGGGCACACATATCTATCGAATATTTTGTGCGGGCCCGGATTGTGTGCGAGATGTACGATTCTCTCCGGTTCTGGCTACGGGCTACATGAAATATTTGTGTAATCGCTGCCATCAATACGTGTGTTTACAGCGCGATTTTAATTGCATTTTGTCTGCGTGCCGCGTGAAGACTCGAAACGTTTCCGATTCGGTTTTTGCCTTCTTGTTTTTGGGATTTTCGCTTTTTGTGTTATTTTCGTTGGCTTTATATTTATTTCATTTCACGTGCATTTTCACACAAAATGGACGTTGTTCGCATTATATTTAATTTTTGCTTTAAGCCAAGTAAACACAATAAATAAAAGCCTTGATAAAAATAATGCTTAAATAAATTTCAAAATATGTTTTGACAGGAAAAAGCGGCAAAAGTATTGATAAATTTATTGTTAGTTTTGATGCACAGTCCCTCTTTATTACCACTGTCAGAATTGATTTAACTTTTTATAGCATTGTTAAAAATGTACATTTTGGTTATTCGCGCTGTTAAAAATGTGCAGCAATTAAAATGCGATTAAACGAGCAAACAGATGCCCAATTTTATTTGCTTTAAAGCTCAGGTAAATGCATGCATTTAATTCCTGAATACAAGCAAACACTATAACAAACAAACAGACAATCAGACTCTGCGCCACTTATTATTATTAAATTATTCAATTCAACTTCCACTTTAACAAATTTATTCCTGAATAATAATAAATAGGACTTCATGCGTGAAATATTGTCAAGCTGTCTCGCATAAAACCAACCAAACTTGGTGACAATAATCTCAGAGACTTGTTTAATCAAAAACATGTCTTTAAATTAATATGAAGAGAAAGATAAATTTGGTACTGTAGAGGAAAATATAAACGTTCAAATTCTCTACACAGATTTTAATAACAATTTAATTTTCATTTAAAAGCCTAAAAACTAATATCAAAGTTGAGAGACCAAAACAAAAACCACTCTAACTAAATAGTAAGTAAAGTAATAAGTTGTTGTGTATAAATGCTATCTTTAAAAAAGACTCTTAATCTCCTGTTAGCTTCACAAGGAATCACATGTAGGTTGGGCAAGTTACCTGGCCAGATCTTTATTGCTATCTAGTTGAGCAATCCGTGTAATCCATTGACTTAGCCCGGCCTGCAGGCGTCCCATCGAGATTTAACTTCAATCCAAATAAGCGATGACAATCATTTCACTAATGCCCAACGTAGATTATCTTTCAATTTGGCCAACTAATGGCAGTGTTATTTTATGGCTTGACAAATTGGACACATCTGGAAATGTGTGTGTGTGTGTGAGTGTGTTTTGTGTGTGCCTGTCGCTTTGTTTGCTGAACAATTTTAAAATCAATTAAACTTGCTAATTCGCCGGCTTGTAAAACATAGCCTAAGGCACACACCTGTGGACCGAGCCAAACAGACAGACAGACAAACAGCACACACACACACACAGAGCATTTGATTGGCCGTTTATTTATATAAGATTGTGGCTACGGATGACCTAACGATGACCCCTTGCCGATTACGGCGCTGTCCTGTCCAGCGTTGACCGTAATTTGTATCTATTTGATATACACACAGTTTTGGGATTTGCATTTTATTGCTTGGGTCATTTGGTTTTCGAAACCCATCCGAAACTAATCAAATTTCTAACCATTTACTTATTCATTCGCTGGGCTCAGAGTCCCTTCGAGCTGCACAGTGGGAGTGCAGCCAAAGATGTGCACACACACACACACACAAACACACTGAGATATACACACACATGCAGAGAATTCGTATGAAGGGTATCTTTATGTAATTCCCAATTGATTGCGCAGGCGGCAGCGCAATGAACAGCATAAATATTGAGCTATATAATGGAAATGAGGTGTTCAGGGAGGGAGGGGGCCAAAACTTTCGCATATTGCTCATACGACCCGCTGTCTCGCTGAGCTCATAAATTGAATTTCAGTTCATTTGTGTTCCGAATAAATACAATTGAATTGCAGGCTGCTTGCTGCTCGCCGTACGCTGGTGTCCTTGTTATTATTGTTGTTGCTACTGCCGCTGCAGCTGATATCAAGTAGAAGCAGTAATTTCCAATTTTCAAATGACGGCTTCTAGCCAAAGTTGAAGCCAAGCGCGCGGCCAGCTTACGGCAAAGTTATGTTGGCCGAAACTTGGCCAAAACTGCATCTGGCTGCATTCGATTTAGCCGCACAAAAGACAAGAGCCTGAAAACTTTTTCTGTGTTAGCCTAAAATGAAACGTGATAACCATTTGTCGGCCACGTTTTTTTTAAATTGTGTTGCATAGCAAAGCGTAAAACGAATTTCAAGTAAACACATTTTAGAGCCAACGTAGCCACGAAGAAGCTGGGCGAGGGTCAAGCACGACCCAAGAGACGCAAGACAAATTGCTTGGACCAAGGCATTAAGAGCTGGCAACTTGGCAGCAATCTGTCAACACTTTGAGGGAGCCGCCAACCCCCGCCCCCCCCCCCTCCACTCACGCGACCAGGTGCACCGTACGAAATGCCCCCCAGCGGCGTAATTATTTATATTGCCCTCTGTTGCCGCGCCCCGTTTTGACCGCAAAAGGCTAAAGCTGAAGAGGAGCCCAGAATGCGAGAATACTTTAAAAAGCAATTAGTCAACAAAGTTTTTAGGCGCAAAGTTGGTGACTTGCATTTTTAAGCAACCCACGGCAAATAAAAATAGAAAGAAAAAAATATAAAGTACTTATAAAGAAATATTACGGGCAAGCTGGTTATATCAATGTTACAATTCTGCACGATTTTGATATACCCTAGACAAAGGCCTTAAAATTTTGCAACTGAATAAAAATAAAGTTATATCTATTTGGCATAGTTTTCTATGTTTTCCAAAAGGATAATAATTATAACCTGCATATACATATATGTATTATAAGCAATGGCTGTAATAAAGGAGAAAAAGTCATTTCAGCTGACAGGGTATATACCGATAAAAAGGTTTAACGAACTTTACAGCCTGCTTACCCGCAAGCAACAGGACTCATTAGCATAATACGTTGAGTAGGATTGGGATTATCTACGGAAAGACAGTTCTGACAGCTGTTTTTCTGTCACTTTTTTTATTGTTTGTGTCTTTGCAGCAACTTGACTAAGTCGGCGCTTTAACCAGTTGTGAATTATTAGCGCGCACACAATTCACAATTTGCTTGCGTGTTGTCGTTGTTCTTGTTGCCGTTGCTGTTGTTGTTGCTGTTGCTATACGGACGCTATCTGACCATCAACTATGTCGACTCGACACTTTTGCATAATGCACAGTCCTTTGTTTATCCGAACGGCTTTGTGGCCTGACTCGTGTCCTGGGCTAATTGATAAGTGCGTCGCGTTTAATTACCCTAAACGATTGTGCAACAATAGCGCTGTTGCGCTCAAGTGTCAGCTACAAACACAATACACAATACACGAACACAAGACAAAGGACAAAGGCCAGCCACCTCAACTCTATCAATGAGCTCGGGCATGGGGGCAAACTTGAACCGAACTTGAACCTGTACCAAATGTGCAACCAATTAAATATTGCACTATTTGCTAATTCTATAATTAAAAATGTCGAAATATATTTTCGAATTCTAAACAATTTTTAAGTATATTTTTTCACATGTGTTTATTTTGATTGATGATTGCTTTTAATTCCAGGGAAATAAAGAGCGTATCAAATAATTCGAATTTAGGCACACAAAACATTATTGAATATTATGCATAATTATTTAATTGATGGATGGGTACTCACAGTATGTGTCGGTTGTTAAGCGATCGATGGTATCCTGTTTCAATTTCGAGCTCTTTTTTCCCATGTTGTCGTTTTTGTTGTTCCTGCAGCTGTTGTTGTTTTTCTTGTTACTTCTTCTTCTTTTAGTGCTGTTTTTACTTCCGGAGCTGCACCTTTTGACTACACTTGACTACTATTGCTTTTAAGTGCCAAACTTTCGACTTTTGCAAGTTGTTTTTTTTTTCAAAGTTTTGCGTAAGTTTTTTAATAAGCTTTATAATTTTGCTTAAACAATATACATACAACAACTATAGCAAGTATTGATTTCATTAAAAATTATATTTAATCTCTGCCAACTCGAATTCCAGCCATATTCAAAGCAACTCATTGGCCGAAGCTAATATGCCCGATTCGCTTGTTAGGCATTGAATGCATATATAATTAGCTTAGCCTTTTATTTTGAGTGCTCGCAGCTCGTCAGCTACTTATGTTAATTGAGAATCGCTTAATTTGCTATTGATAATATTAGCCTGAACGATTTGCCTTTTATTTTGCGCAGGAATATGTTTAACATAATTTGAGCTGATGCTCAGCTCAACTCAGACAGGTTGTAAACTTTAGTTTGTGGTAAGTAAGTTCGCAACCAACAAGTTAACAAAAAAAAAAGGGGGAAATCTATTGACGTATGTTAAAAAGCCAAAGTTTCAATCAGCTGCAAACTTATTTTTTCAAAAAGTTAACATAACAAAATAATCAAAATGTTTTGCATAATTTATACACAAAAGTTGGCAAAGTGCTAAATAACTATTTTATTGTATTGTTGTGGAAAATGCACACAACCACTGCCAAAATAAAAGGTAAAAATTCCATTGAAAAAGGAGGGGAAAAAAACAAAAACACATATTAAATACCTAATAGAAGCATTCATGTGCCTGCACAGTCGCCAGCTAGCTTGACAGACAGTCAGACAGGCACGCCAGCAGCGCCGGAAAATTGATCAGTTGTACATGCATGCACTGGGATCACGTGCAGCTCTGCTGACAATCCATTTGCTATGAAGTTGGATATATGCACTTGGCATGATAGCCAACTCTAAGCTGCGGCTGTGGACATTTCGGTGGCGTTGGCGAGCTGGGGCTAGTGGGCGTGGTCAGCTGACTGTTCAATTTAAGAAACCGCCCTCACACAGCTGACAACGAATAATGAATACAACACAACACAACACAACACATCTGAACGAACACACACATCAGCCAAACAGCTCACACTTTTTACATTTCAGGTCAACTCCAGACTCGAACTTTTCATGACAGTTGCCAACGGCAACAGCAACAGCAGCAGCAACAACAATAGCAGCAACAACTAAAAATGGCCAGAATGAGAAGCTGCTGCTGCTAACAAAAGCGCATAAAAAAGAAACTTAACCCTGCACATGTGGGCGAGTGGGCGAATGATGTTGCTGTTTCGCTTGCGCTGCGTTGCTGCCACGGTTGGCGCGCATAGCATAAAAATAAGTTGCCTTTGTTTTCCCAGGCACAGACACAAAAGACAAACACAACAACAACAACAACAACAACGATGACGACGATGAGAGCGGCGACGTCGTTGACAATGTCACCCGCAATGAGGCGCATAAAAATGCAATGAAATAAATGCTGTTAATTTCAGACGCACACAACAACCACAACAGTAAAAGCAACAACAGCAAGTGCAACAGCTACAACTATTTCACAAGGCTGCCACCCAATTGTGGCATGCGAAATGGCCGTAAAACAGTAACAAAAGTGTCAAGTGCGGTCCGGCGGCCAAAATCAGAAGCACACACTCAGCCAGCCCACAAAAGTAGGCAACGCTTTTGAAATGCCATGAACAGTGCATGTATATATATCGACTATATGGTCTCTTAACTGACATACAACGCTAGATCAACGCTTTTAAATAGTGAAGAGCATGTGGCCTTAAAAAAAGCATCATTCATCATATCATTCCATTTTTAAATACTCCTACAGAACCTAACCATAACTAACTGACTATTTGTGACTATTTATAGGGTTGGACACTGCATATTCTATACTTCCTTCGTCTGGGATACTTGTATTTATATAGCCCGTGCCAAAGTACAAAAGAAAAGCTATTTCGTGAATGTTAAATCTTAATTCAACTTAACTATGCTAACTTTATCTGCCGTAAATTTCATAAGCAAAGCGAGGCAACGGCAAAAGTAATTCAAAAGTGAATTTTCAGCTGCTAAGGAAGGAAGCCGCACAGTGAGTGCCAAAAGTGCGCAGCTTGAGTGAAGTAAAGTAAGTAAGACTGTGTGCAACGGTAATGCTGAGTTAGATCCGGCGGATTGTTGTTATGCTTAATCTCTGGATATTTAAGCTGCATTATGGGAACAATGGCATTAAGTATTCGATCTGTTGCAATTGCATTGCTTTCCCATTATTTTTTCTCTTTGTGCCTTTTGTCTGTGTGTGTTTGTTTACAAAACGGACTTCAACGCACAGCAATAGCAGCAGCCACGAACACCAACCCTCATACACCCACACACCCACTCACACACACATATACACACTTCTTTTGGCAGACTGTTTTTGGTGGCACATAAACTATTGGCATTTCCAAACTAAACATGACTTACTTGGGTGTGTGTGTGTGTGTGTGTGTGTATGTATATGTGTGGCTGTCCGTTATCTTGTCAGGTGGCTGTGTGCGTTCGTGTGTAATGCCTCGCAAAAAGTTTTCTCAGTGTTTCAGTTTTCGCCTCTCGCTTTGCAAAATTGTTCACACTAAAAATATTTTTACTTTTATTTCTTTCACGGCTGGCTGCTAATGCAGTGCCAGACAGGGATGCAGATAGACGCACCAGCAAAATCGCACCACCCCAACCACCCTCCCCACATACCTGCTACCGCAATCCACGCCTCCAGCTGACTTTTAGGTATAACTCGACTCTTTTTATCTGAATGAATGTCTCTCTAAATTTATGTGTGTGTGCGTGTAAATGTGCGGGTGTGTGTGTGTGTGTTCGTGTGTTTTGTTGTTGCTGCAGCGTTTATTTCTCATGCTGTTGCAGTTTTATTGCTGCATTTTCGTGTTCATCTCTCGCTTTGCTTTGCTTTTGCCCCACGGCAGCGGCTGCCCCTAAAACGACGCAGCCTGCGCGTATGCAACACTTTTTTTGTGTTTGCATTTTTAGTTTTCGTTTTCTGTTTGTAGTATGTTTTTGCCGTCGCTTTATCTGCTACACTTGCCAACAAATCTCTGGCTTTGGCAACTGTGTCGCACTGCCGCTGTTGCCTTAAGCCCATAACTCAGCCAGTTATTTGTATTAAATGAATTGTAAATTACATTTCTGTAGCACTCAACTGACAGGTCAGTCATAGCAAATACTCACATGAATGCGAATCCGCATAGGAGTATTGAAGTGCTTACAATAATAATTCTTAAAACCAGCACACATAAAAATGGAAAAACATGGAACGTTGTATAAAACCAATAAAAACAATTCAGTGAAGTTGTTTTCTAAGAACTAACTAATCACTCAACAACAAAGTTGTCTACCTTTAATTTATTTAATATGAAACGAAACTAGTTCTAGGAAAAAAGCTATTGATTCAGTAAGTAAATAAGAATTTACGAGAATTTCTAAGGAATTCATAATGGTTTAATTGGGGCAATTGAAGCAAACATTTCATTGTAGAAGCAATTAAGAGCATACACAACTTAAGCTTTATGGCTTGTATTTGAATTTAATCTAGTTATTGCAAACATGATTACGTGATGATTGGGACAGTAAATGTGTCTTGATTTAACTTAATCTTGTTCTGTATAATTGAAATAAAATTATATTTTTATTAATGAATGCGTTGGATCCTGTGAACATATATTGACATATGAAATATAAATAGGTGAACTTGAATCCCGAATCTCTATCTGAAATGACTGTAAAGCTGCATTATTGAAAACTTTCCACACAAATCCCTACTAATTTTTAATCAAACATAAATAAAACAAAATTGATCCAAGTCAAAATTCTGATAATTTTTCTTGCTGGTTTTTAAATGTATATAAAAATGTGGCTTGAACTGAGTTTAAAAATTGGACATGCAAGATCAACTTTTAATTCGCAGGTAATCGAAAACAATATTTTCAAACTTACTCTCTACCAATTTTATAAATCTGTAATTACTTTTGAATTATACGTAGAGAACTCTTTATTCAAGAACAGACTTTCAACAAATAGTATGTGTGTGTGTGTGTGTGTGTTTGTATTTGTGTATAATAATAACATTTTTGTGCTTATCAAGCCAACTGGTGCTCGATTTCAGGAAATGGCACTCGAACGCAAAAGCAGGATAATTAAATATGTCGTAAGGGGCAATAAGTTTGCCGAGCTCGTCAATTAGCTGTTGGTAAGTTGATCGGCGATTGTGTCGCGTTTTGTGCGCTAATGCAAACAGATTTGTTGCATGGCCAATTATCAAATAATTGTTGTAAATCTAAAAGCACTTAATGGCAGTTGTTGTTGTCACTTCACGGGCAGGACGAGCCAGCACGCTGCGCTCGATTGGCGCTCAGCACGCAACCAAAAAAAATTAAACGCACTCACAGATAGAGTTGCATTGGGACACACAACCAGGCACACACGCACACCCTCTCACAACCCCACACCCAACCTGACCCCGCGTTGTATTTATTATGATTGCATGGCATTTGTGTGGGTGATTGCACCCATTGAGGTACGGCGAGCTGGGGCGCTCAAAGAAAAGGCATCTCATCAAAGTGACTGACTTAAAAAATGACAAACTGACACAGTGACAGAGTGACAGGCGGGCAGACAAAAAAAATACAGACAGCTGCAGCTTTAGTAGAAGCGAATCAACTTATTTTTGTTTACATAATCCTTGCACGCTGTCTCCTTGTGTCTGTAAAAGTGTGATATGGGTGTATATGTGTGTGACTGTTCTCTCTGTGTGTGTGCGTGTGTTTGTGTATGTGTGTTATTCTACCTCTGTTTGTGCAAGTCAAATCGCAGCTTCCACCTGCAACCAGCTCGAGCTGCTATTCAAAGCGGCAACTGCTGGACCGCAGTACGTTAATTTGGGTCAAGTTTTGAAAGCGTTTGCCACAAAAAACCCACGGAAATACACACTTACATATATATGGATATATACATAATTATATATATTTTTAGAAAAACAAAACAAAAAACTTATATATTTATATTTAAATTTATATAATATATATAATATTCAAGCACATATCATATAACTTTTGGCTTAGACTAAGCCCAAAAGTATGCAAACCATTTAAATGTAACTATGCGGCTAGATATGAAACAAACACTTGCTATTTTGTCCTTTTGCTTTGTATGCCTGCTGTGGAATTGGCTACTCGGCTCTACCTTTGTTTAACTGTTTATTGTTATTGTTATTTTTATTATGCTAATGCCCGCTGTTGAGCGTGTTTTATGCTTTATGATTTAATTAGAAAATTGTTTTTGTATATTTAACGTTTTTCTTATCATTTACATTTGTAACTGTTTGTTTGTGTTTATTTTGTTTATTGTTTTCTTTTATATATTGTTATCACTTGTTTCGCTTACATTTCCTTTAACTTGCTGTCGTTTTGTTCAATTTTTGTGTGTGTTGTTTTTTTTAAGGCATTTATTGTGCAAAAAATGTAAACTTCACAAAAAAATATGTAAAAAAAAAAACAGTTTTATTAAATATATATATATATATAAATATATATTTTGTTTTTGTGTTCGGATTGTTGTTGTTTGTTATTGGCTGCGCCTGCTGCTCTTGTTGTTTGTGTGCGTTAAACGTGGCACGCGCGCTTGCGTTGCGTTTGTTTGGCGGTCAAATCAACGACTGAAAGCGTTGCCACGTTCCACGAGCCAACGAGCCAACGAGCCAACCGACAAACATTTAATGGTGTGCCAGATGAGAGCCGTGTCTCAGTGCCCAATCTCTCAAACCCTGTGAGTGTACGTGTGTTTGTGTGTATATGTGTCTACGATGACGACGACTACAAGAGTTGAGCAACATTACCAACAACAGCTAGAACAGGCATGACACACACACACACATACATGCGATTACTAGCTTGTTTCAATGGCTGCACGGAGGAGCTGCCAACTCGGCCCGTGGTGAGTTACTATTGTTGTTGTTGTTGTTGTTGTTGTTGTTGTTGCTGTCGTTGTCGTTGTCGTTGCGTATGTCACATGTGGAATAGCGGGCTGCGGTTCATAACCGACTTATGTAACGCACACAAGCGCAGCCGAACTCACCACAGTACACCACGCGAAGACGTAACGCAGCCAGCACAAGCTTTTCACCACAGCCGCACTCGACACAAACACAAACACACACACACACACACATATGCAGCGGAGAGCGGCCGCGTTGCTGCTGTGTGCGTGTTAGGCGCGTCTGTATGCGTGTTAAAAGCTGCAGCACGACAAGAACTCGACTATACTATAAAATAACCATTGCCTAACGCTGTGCGTTCAAAAACGCCACCTGAGAGCAACAAATAAAAATAAATTATAATAAAAGTAAGCAGCAAACAAAACAACAGCAGCGTATGTCAATGCATGTCGAAATTCCTGAATGAATTTCATGTGCGTCAAGCATTCAGCTTTTGGGGCTGACGTACGCGCCGCTGTCAGTCAAACAATCAAGCAAACAAACAAACAGACAAACAATACAATAACAACAACAACAACAACAATAACAATAACAACAATAGCACTAGACACAGTCACATATACACATAACATAAAAATGAAAACATTCGCCTTTAGCCGAGTTGCGTGTCTTTAAATGACGTAACCACCGGCACCGGCAGCACCAACAGCACCACTGAACCACCACCACTGCCACCCAGCACCGAGCACATAACGGACCATACAACTGCTCAACTGTTTGCCCCGCCACGTGGGCGGGCCCTCTGGCCAATGAGTGCGTCCCTTATTGAGAGTTCGCCCAGTTAAGAGTTTACATTTACATATTCAATGTTTTTTTCTTTTTCTTGCTGTTATTGTTGTTGTTGTTGTTTTCCTTGCACGCTTGTTAATTGCCCAGTGGCCGCGGCGTCAGTTTTTATAGCTGCCGGGACCAAACAGCCATAAGGTGTTAATTTGAAGGAGACGGCCTGAGAAAAAACACAACAAAAAAATGCGACGAAGCAAGAACGACGAAGCAGAAAGCGCCGAGTAGAAAGGACTTTGCCTACATATTAATAAATTGAGCGTTATGATCTGGATGCAAAGTCCATAAACATGTTGATGAAAATCAAAAATGTTTGTAAGAGATTTTCCACAGACTGGCTACAGGTGGAACGTGGCACGTTTAATGAACCGAATGGAAGCAAGTAATACAATTTAAGCTTAACCAAAGTCCCACATATTCTTAGTAGGTCTTGATGATGCCGGAGTTGCCCACCAATTGACTTCCTTTTCATGCCTCAGCTGATCTTTCGTATTTTTATGAGATCAATAAAACAAAATATTACCGCGGTACCATTATGTATTTAAATAAACGTTATTAACGGCAATAGAAAAATTAATTTCATTAAAAACTTAAGATCTCATCTTTTATAATTTATCGAGTACTTACATATGTTGTAATTATTTGCTTGGGAACTTATTCGAAATGGATTTTGGTATTGAAAGCGATTTAATAAATGAGCTATACAAAAATATTACAACATTAAAATAATTTCCCTTTTATACTATTGTAACAGAAAAATTTTATTTGATTTCACAATAATTTTATAAAACTTTTTTAAAAATTAAAAAAAATTTAAGTCTCTCAACTGCAAAACAAATTTTATTTCCACTTTTTTTGGTAAAAGTTAAAAGAAATCATTATTGATTAACAATTTGGATTGAGTTCTTTTAAATTCTGTATTTATGTTTACCCCAAATTGATTATAATTTATCAAAAATGAATTTAAGACTGATTTTGATTTGCTGGCAATTAGGTAATTGAAATTAGCCCCAAATTGTTTGGCTGTCTAGTTGTTTTTATTTCGCCTGCTTTGCTTGGTGCTGGCAAAATAATAACAAAAAAATATCCGAAATGATGGAAATGTTTATGCTTAGACATAAAAATAGTCGAGAGCTCACATAATTTATAGCGCACGCATAACCCCAGCCAAGTTTTCTCCGCCTTTTTTTTATAGTAGTGCTTACCGTATATCATGTTCTCAAAACAAACATTTCTTAGCATTTCAGCATTCCAGTGCTGTCAATCGAAGCTGAGGAACATTTTTTCTATTGACCCAGACGATTAGGTGCAAAAAAAAGGTTATTAACAAAAAAAAAAAATATATATATATAGTAAAATAAATTGATAAATACCCTTGTGTATTAAGTCTAATGTGTTAAGCCTAGAAAGAACTCATACTACAACAAATAAAATACCAACCATGCAGGTAACAATTGGGAAAAGCCAGCACAAAATGTTTAATTTATAGAGTCAACTAATTGAGTTATTAAACATTCCATTTTCTATCCAAATTATGAATATAAACATTAATTCAATTGAATTTTCATTAAAAAGTATGTTTATCAAATTGATGCAGTTATAATAATTATTTGTCCACATTCATATATGTAACTATACAAATAATAAAACCACTTGGAAACATGGATGTTTAATATTTCAATGTAAATACAGCAATTAGATTATATCTTTATTACTAATCCCTGTACACATGAAAAGCTGACAAAAAAAACTCGAAATAAACAAAATGTAGTTTGAGTAATAAACGTAATAAATGTACATGCAGTGAGTGTTGTTTTTATATATAGGTATATAAAATATTATGATTATTATTCATATAATAATTTGGAATGCCAGAAATTGCTTTTCAGTGAAATTGTGAATGCACTTGACTTGTTTAAAGTTTTAGTTTAGTAAGATAATAAACGAATACAATTGCTGTCACTCTCTCGATTGCTCTTTCATTCTAATGCTCGCCCTTCTATGCGATTTTCATGAATTCATGTAAGGCTTAAAAACGTCGGTCACTTTTAAGTAGCATGTATTAAAGCAAATGATTGCTTTAAAATTATGTTTTAGCTTTATAATGAACTACACATAAAGCAAATAAAATGAAGCGATCGCTTCGCTCTGAAGTTAAGAAAGCGAAAGTTTTGTAACGCCATTGTAGCTTAGGATTTTAAAAGCTGATCTCTATGTTATGTTAGGATAAATATTGAAAAAGTTAACGAGCTGTCGGCTGCATATTTAACATGGCTTACAAATTGCGCGAGATGACAAAACATTGTCCAGCCGAGCCCTTTTTGTTTCGCACAAACAACTGTTCATACTTATGTAATAGTAAGCCAGGGGACTTGGTTGCGTCATTCGGGGTGGGGGGTTTTAAAGTTTTTTGATGGCTGTTCCCGCCACTGGCGGCGTCCCGTTAACAGGCTACAAGCGCTGCCATCGTAGATAAGAAACAGCCCCCGCCGAAGCGGTAACATTCGCTTAGCTGAAGTGAAACGGGAGTGAAACGGACTGAAATGAAAATAAGAAGACGTCGTAGAGTCGTCGTAAGCGCTGACTAATCAGCGTCATTATCAAAAAAGCCACAAAAGCAACAACAACGGCCAAACAAGCGCAAAAACAATAACAACTGTTGTGCTGGAGAGAAGCTACGAAACTAGGGAGCTGGAAATGGGTGGAGGTAGAGGCGACGTCAGCGATTATCATTCCAGTTTTTGGGCGAAAGTGCTTTTTAATGTCTGTGAGCATTTTAAATAATTAGCTAATGTGGGCGGCGCGGAGGCGTGGCAGCGTGCACAGCGCTTGTAATTAGCTTGGCGGTGTCCAAAGGGAGACATTTGTTAATGTTGCCAATGTTATTGTTGCTCTTCCCTTCTTCAAAACAAAAAACAAAAAAAAAATCAGCGGATTAAAAAGAGTTACAACCAGGGCTGTCGATCGCCCAATCAACCCTCACAAACCAAACGAACCTACCCATCGACAACTTATTGAGTAACTCTCGCTTCGGCTGGCGAGCAGCGAAGTTTTCAATTTAAGTTGATTGAAATACCGTTTAAACTGTAAAGTAAAGTGATGTCGCAGCCCTGAGCTGTTCACAGTTAACTGTTCGCTGTTCGCGTATGGATGTGTATATGTGTGCACATGTGTGTATGTATTTCATGGCCGATAAGGCGGCTCACATGGCGTATGCGCATTGTTTGCCGCATGTTGGCTTTTATGGCTTACATTTTTGGTCTTACTCGGGTGCTACACAAAATTAATTTTCAGCATAATACGAATGGGGCTGGAAATGAAGATGAAGATGGAGATGGGGCCAGGGTTAGGGCAGAGGGGAGGGGGGGGGTTTGGCGACTGAGCCGCGAGCTCCATAAAAATGTAACAGGACGACGAGGACGAAAAAATGAAATAATAATAAATAAATTCATTAACATAAAACACAGCGGGCGGGCGTCCTGCCAGTGAGTGAAACAGTAGCTCCCGGGTGCGTGACGGAAGCTTGGGCTGGCTCGTTACCTGACTTAGATTATCATCAGTGAATTGTTGTTTTTTGTAAGGATTTGCATTGTTGCTTTTGTTTTGCTTGGCACCCAGCGACGACGACGGCGACAGCGACAGCGACAGCGGCTCGTTAGCAGATCCTCAGCCAGTGGAAACTTCAGCTTGAACTGTCGTTATTTACATAATTTTTACGCAATTTCATTACGTTAGTATGTGTGTGTGTGTGTGTGTGTGTGTGCTGTGTGTGTTGTGCTTGTTGTGCGTTTCGGTTGAGTGCCCTATCAATGGGCAATGTAATCAAATATCAAGCAGTTTTTAAGGTTGACCATTTGCGGCACCTCCTGGCATCGATTACACGCTCAACAAATACCATTTACATGAAGGTGCGCGGCCAGCGCGTTAAGGGTTAACCTCTTTTACGCCTCATCAACGCACTTTTCCGCTGGCTGCGGTCGTAAACTTTATTAATTGAGTTTGTATTATGTGAAAAGCATTTCCCAACCAAACGCACAACGTCTATCTGTGTGTGTGCTGGTGTGTATACCCGTGTGTGTGTGTGTGTGCCGTGTCTCTCGAAAGTGCCGCATCATTGGCCGCAGGCCACACTGCTCAATGATTACTTTAGACTTAAACAGAGGTCCCTACCAAGATGTGCGCGCCAGAAATCAAAGTTTGCCTGATGATAATGCAAATTTTTGATAACCATTAAAGTCCCGCATGCACTAATTTATATGATGACATTATGTGTGTAAGTTGATTTCGTGGTGCCCTTAGCACCATAACAAAAATGTTGTTTCCAAGTTTACCAAGAAGAGAAAATTTTAAGCAGCTTAAATATGCTTTTGCTTTTTTTGTTGTTCTATACTTTTCAACTTGATGAAGTTTTGCTTCTGCCAGAAGCAGTTGAAGAAGTACCAAAAATATCCATTTCTATGTTTCAGATTAAAAATCGCAAAAAAACATATATTTAAATTAAATAAAATTCGCATGCAATATATAATTTTTTTTTCATAAAATTAATAGCTTTCATTATATTCTTAACAATGTGTGTTCTGCTTTGTTTAATGAATCGAATATTAAATTAAAAAAATTAAGAATATTTTATTCTTATAGACTAGGTTTCCTTAAAAAATATATATAATTTGTGTAACTGACACACAACGCACAAAAAAGTGAACTTAATTGGTAACTCTCGTGTCGAGGGTTTCTATTATGAGTAAATTGTTCACAACAAAATGACCATATAGAATGTTTTTTACGCCAAGGCTCGCAATTAAATGTGTACGAACACACACACATACACATGCTGAGAGAGCTGAAATTGCGTGAACGAATACAATAAAGTATTTGTGGCCTTCTATATGGGCCAAAGTAGGGGCACTCAAGCTACGACTTTTGCGTGCGAAATGTTTTCATATGACCAGCCATAAAAATTGCAACACTTTTCTTGATTGCCGTAACAACAAAAACAACAGGAACAGCAGCCCGAACTAGAACCAGAACCAGAACCAGAACAAACAGCTCCCTGGCAAATGTTATGCGGCATTTCTAATGTGGCTGACGGCAGGGAAAGGCCGAGTGGGGAATGATGCTGCTGTGGGCCCCAACACCCCAACAATGAGAGCCCCTCGAGCAGCTGGCCGGCCCACTGCGCTACATACGGAAGTGGACAGCTATAAAATATTCGACAGTTGCTGCCACAGCAGGACCACCGCACCGCACCACCAACGGCGGCAACATTAGCAACAACAACTAAAACTTTAACCATAACAAACTCCGGCAAACTTCAGACGCCCAATAACGACGGCAACGATTCCGCTTATCAGCCTCAGTCTCAGCCTCAAGCGAACCCGCAGCGTGAGAGGCGCTAAAAAGTATCTTACAAAGGCCCAAAGCACGTGCCCTGCTTGTCTGCATGTGTGGGTGTGTGTGTGTGTGTGTAAAGCTCCGATAGCAAAGCGAATACATAAAGAATATTCCACATAAATTGTTGTGGAATTCGCGTCTCGTGCAATTGTTTTTTTTTTTCTACACTGAGTTTTTTTTCATGAAACCCAACTTAATTTAATTTAATTTAATATACTTAACTTTATTTGGTTTCCACCTTCAATTAATCAGCTTATTTTTAATTATTAAAAAAAATTTGAATTACTTAAAAACAATAAGAAGAAAAACCAAAACAATATGTTTTTAACATAGAAAAAGCGTCAATTTTTGTTGTTGTTTTTTCAACTCTTTTTATTTTGTAAGTGGAATAAAAGTGATTATTTGCTCTACCGAAGACTTTTTCTGCAATATCCGGAAATGCTAAATGCGTAGAAAATATGAACCGTAAAACAAATTACAAAAGTTTTTGTTAATTTCAAATAGTTGACTTAGTTAAATTTGAAAAAAAAAATGTATACAAAAAAAGCCTTATATACTTAAATGAAATCCATATAAAAATTTATTTATTTAAATTTATTAGGAAATTAAATATTTATATATGTATGACCATACATAATTGTATTTTTAAATTTGTCTACAAAAAAAATTTGAACGCATATACAGACAACACGATTTAAGCAACTTTTAAATATATAAGAATATGTTTTAAAAGTAAGTTTACTTTACTTAACTAACATACTTTTTAACTCATTTGTAAATGGTTAACACAAAGTAGTATATTTTAAGAGCATCAAATTTTCGACGTTATTTATGTAAATTGGCCCTTTGTTTGCGGTAGTTCTGGTTTTTGTTATGAAAACCTGCTCGCGTTGTCGGCACACCTCTGGGGTGGCTTATCTGCCGGGTCCTTGCCAGGCGCAAATACCCCCGAATAGCCCAGCATCGCAGTGCCTGTGCCCACTAGCCATGCCCCCGTAGGTTGGCCATTTCCATAGCCAACTCCGTTTTATGTAGCAGCACTAATGGCGCTTTATTATTGGCAAAGTTGCTTGGCGCGATACGGCCGAAGAGCGCTGGCTGCTCCACGACAGCCAATTTATATGGAAATAGATGCGCGGCACATTTTCAATGCGGATTTTTCTATCCTATCCGGCAATCCACTTTCGAGGCGAAAATCGATGTGGATGCCAATGCCGCTGCCAATGAGGTTGATGGGGCCAAAGATTGCTTTGCTTTACTTTGCACTTGGCCGCAAATTTTTTTCGGCTGCCTTTATTTGCCATTTTTTTTTTTTTGCTTTTTTCTTGCTACCCTGCGAAAAGCGAGATCGAAATAGAACAAATTACACGAGAAGTGGGCCTTTTACAAAGAAAAGCGAAAAAAAAGAGTTGGCCAAAGTGAAAGGAAAGACGAAAGTCGCTGGCCGGGCAACGGTCACTTCGGCTGATGGTTTTTAATGGCGCCAACGCAAAGCCCCAAAAATAGAAAAGGAAATGTAAAAATAGAAAATTACAATGCGTACGTGCGTGCCGCTTGAACCCCCCCCCCCTTCCCTGTTTCCCCTCTGTTGCCCAACTCCCACAGACACTTCGCGGTGCTGGTAATTGGTTTTCGTTTGGCCAACAAATACTTGACTTTGGCCAAGGCAGCAACTTTGGCAAAACCCTCGGCAGCTACCGACGCGCACCCTTTGTTTTTGCATTGCTCTTCTATTGATAAAAATCATTTACACAATCATATGCCAAGCACTGGGCCACGCCCTACACGCCCCTACACGCCCCGCCACCTTCTGCCAAGCTGTCGCCCGTTCTCTCGCTGCCGTCCCCCTTGCCAGGCACTTGCCATGACTTTCAATCAAATCAAGCGCGCCAACAATTACCCACACACGTGTCACAATCCCCCCAACCAGCTCCCCAATAAACGCCCACGCATTTAACTGTATCAATTGAAGGTTAAATTCCCAAATACAGGGCTGCGAGCAGGTCTCAAAGGAAGTACTTTATCCCTTAAGTGTTTGTCGTAATCCGATTTAACTCCAAAATGGAACTCGATTTCAGACTTAGAACTTGATCTATAATTAGATTTCACGGAAATACGTTGCAATTGAGATTTGTCGCCTTACGAATGATTTTTAAAAAATATTCAATTTAAATCAACCATTTTTTTTTCATGCTTCGGTTGGGCCTCTAGTTCGGTTTAAAGCGATACCAAAAAGCAATATAAATTGTAGGGACGTATAGTTTAGACTGTACTTATGTAAAAATTATTAATTATTTTATTTATTGTTATAACGAAAATGCACTTTAAGTGGAACCTATAACAGATTAAAGCTGAGCAAGCTAGTGAATATTTTTAATTTTAATTAAAACAATAAAAATTGTAATATTAAATATGCAAAGTTTTAAGCCTTGAACCGATTAAGGTTACCCGTCCTTTGGTACAGTACAAGCAACCTGATGTTTACCGATTGAATTCCATCAGCCCTGGCCAGTCGAGAAGTGGTGGAATTTTTTATTTTTAGCACTTACTGCGGTGCGTTGGCGTTCACAAATCGAGAAAATGTGTGTGGGGCGTGAGTTCCAAGCCGAGCTGGGTTGAGCGAATGGTGCTAACATTTTAAATGAATTTTCCGCTTGATTTTGGTTTCAATTTCGATTTCGTGAGCTGCCGCATAGATGGCACAGTGGTTGAAGCTAACGTCAAAGCACAATGTTTTTATTCATTACCCACAAGTATTTCATTTGGGTTATCGACGCTGTAGAGCTGCTTTTAATTGTGATTGTTGTAATTGCATTCCAAATACATATTACAAATATGCATGTGCAGTTATTATAAGATTAAATATAAATAATTAAATAATTAACATTTTTATATCCTTCAAAAGTTTAGTAAGATTTTATTTCTTAGTTTTTTCAATTGTCCCTTTTGGGCCATTGTGCAACGCATCGGATTGCGACTTTTCCAACATTTCAATGGACAACGCAAACTTGCAGCAAATAACGGTTGCAAGTGTTCTCAATTGAGGAAGGTGTGTATCTTTGTGTGTGTGCGTGTGTATAGGCGGTGGAAATGGAGAGGGGAGGTTGAAGCAGCGACAGCCAACTAGTCAGGTTGTCAGCTAGCCAGGTAGTCAGTTAGTAGCAACTTTAAATTGAGTGACATTTTGCCACAATTGACTGTGGCAAAAGTTTTGCGGCTGCTGTCGGCGGCAGCGTCTGAGGAGGGGCCAAAATCTGAGCTCAGTTTCTCAATTCCTCTCGTTCGAACCAGCTCCAGTTACCTCACAACACCAGCCCGCCCCTTAACAATAGCTGCCCAATGCCCTTTTGTACGGTGTGTGGCGGCGTATTTGAGCATGGGAAAGCAGACACCACATCCATCACTCAGGTTGCTCAATTTGTAAGTGGCCAGTAGACCAGCAGCAGGACATGGACATGACTGCTAACAGTGGCAGTAACAGTAACAGACGCAGTAACATGAATAAACTTCAGCTGTCACTTGTATCGGACTGGACAATGTGCCATATCCACTAAGAGAGACACACACTCAGACACCCATTGGGTATGATGTGTGTCCAGGACTTTAAGCTGCGTTTATTAGCCATGCATATCAAGTTTAATCACTTAAGATCCTTGAGTTATTTACTTACTTTTCTGCTTAGTGTCCGGCTTAACTCGTACATTGGCATTGGGTTTCATTTGTGTGCAGTCTGAAAATATTGGGGCACAAAAACATCTTCGATAAATAAGGATAAATAAAAAATAAATCTTCACAAATAGTTGTAAGTAGCTTATTTAAGATTAAAGAAAAGTAAATATAAAAACGAAATATGCATACACTCAGAGAATTTTCCATGCCAAAGGTAACAAAATGTAAACTGTTTTAGTTTAAATTCAAGTTTTTAAAACAACTTTTAATATGGAAAAACTAAAATAAATTTAATAATGAAATAAGTACAAAGTTCTTCTTATTGCAATTTAAATATTTGTAAAATTATATGTCTCTATGTATATATACATATATATCTTTGGCAACACATTTTATAAAGAAATTGTTTTTACTTCTATACATAGAATAAACAGATTAGTCGTATTCATAGTAAGAAACACCTTACCAGTAAGGAGACTTAAGTAACAGCTGGTATCAAGTTAAATCCAATTAAATGGCAATTAGGCCTTTAAACTTTATTGGAAAGTGCTCAAACTGTTTTCCTGATAAGAGGATCGGTTGGCATTTTTTTTTATATTTTATTTATTTCTCAGCCAAGCCCAAAAGTGAAGGCAATTACGACTGCTGAAACAGTTTACGCTCAATTAGAAACAGAAAAATTCTGAAGAAGTTTGCGGTTAACAACTACCGACTGCCAGATACTCTGTCATCGACCGGAGAAAACATAAAAATGTTGGATTAAGTTAAGTACATTTGAAAAGAACAGGCATGAAAATAAATACCCTGACTTTAAATTTATTCTGCCATATGAAAGGGCATATAAATTTATATTTATAATAAAAACTATTTGATGTAATTAACAAATTATTCAAATCGTTTATCCCCATGGATATGTGAGAAATGTGTGAAAAATCCAGAACAACAAAAAATGCAGCATAATTTTTATATAGTTTTTTTTTGCCATTTTTAAATTGAATTTCAGACAGCTTTTCGTTCGTTTTTGGCTGTGGTTTTGGCGTTGCCGTTTTGTTGTGGCATTTCGTTTACGGCTTTTAAATTCGTTATGTGTGTTGGTTTTTTGGGGCAATTTTTCGCATTTATTGATTGGTTTTTTTTTTTTATTCGCCACTCGCTGTGACCAGCGCCAGGAGGCCTGGGGGCACTATTGCCTTGGGGCTCTGGTCCCTCTGGCTGCCCTTGACTTTTGCCTGGCTCGCACTTTGCAAATACTTTTGGCAGCTTCGTCGCCAACAACTGGCTAGCTGTTGTTGTTGCTCTTCCAAGTTGTTAGAGTTTGAAAATAGTTTTTGCACGTTTTGGCCGAGTGACTTCTCTTTGTGTGTTTGTCGACTCTGAGGCAATTTTTCGGCTTTATTTCCGTTTTGTTGCCTGCCTTAAAAATGTTGCACTATTGTGTGTTGTTGTTTGCTGGTTATTGTTGTTGTTGCTGTTGTTGTCGTTATTGTTTTGACCGCTTGCGCAGAAGTTGTTGGGGGCGCGTTTGCTTTGAAAAAGTGGCCATTGTCTATTTTGGAAACTCTTGCAAAGTCTGGCCAACATTTTTGGTTGTTTATGTTTTCGCACTGAAACCAAACTTGTACAAACATTGGCCTATGGCCACAGTTTGGGCCAAAAAGTATACGACCTACCGAAACTTCATTTGTAACTCACATAACTTTTATTATAACAACTATTTGTAAGCCTTTTCAGCCAAGAAAATATTCGTTCTATGTCTTGTGCAAACAAGTTTAAGGAATAAGCCAAATTTAATGAGCTTGAAACGAAAGGCTTAATATATCAAAGAAAAAGCTTTTGAAATGTGATATACTCTTTAAGCTTTACAATTTAATAATGGCACTTAAAGGAATATATGTATGTTTAACTTCACTAGTTATTTAATTCATTATTCTTAACTTTATATTTTTACACATATTTAACAAAAAAAAACAGGTCCTTCCGTGAGTTTTTGAAGTTGGCAAATCGATTTGTCTTACATTTTTTTTCGCATTATTTCATTTCATGTTCTGCATTTCTTATTTTTTGGCGCTTTAAAAAACATATGCCTGGACAGAACTATGTATTTTTTTTTAAGAAGTGTTTTACTGCCGACTTATGAACGCATAAGCTGCAGTTCTTATGTGTGTGTGTGTGTGTTTGTGTATCATGTGAAATGTGCTTCCATTTCAATGGTACTTGTATATGTGTGTGTATAAGTAGTTCTTGCCTAACACGAAGCAGCCTTTCAAATGTTTTTAAAATTTAGCAAAACTAAAAAGCACAAAACGCACGAAACTTTGCCAAACTTGTTCAGCCGCAAGTTACAACACACAAACACACACACACACATGCACACGCACACTTATACAGACATGGAACGTGTGTTGCCTCAATTAATTTGCGCCTTGCTTTCACAGTCTTTTTTTCAACCATTTGTTGTTGTTGTTTTAGTTGGTTGCTGTTTGCGTTGCTTATTATTATTTATAAGGTTTTTTGTTCGTTTTATTTTTTGCATTGCGTTGAACTAAGTAATTATTAAGCTCATTTCTGTGCCATTTAATTATGCATCTCTGCACACACACACACACACACATGGCGTATGTGTAATGAGCACGAAAGTTGCCGCTGCTGCTGCTGCTATCCACTAGATGGCGCATGTCAATAAATCTGCCCGGCAATGGCAACAAGAACGCACCAAAAAGAATGCTTAAACGGACAAATGAGCCAGCACCAAGCTCACATAGTTCGTACAATCCCGTGGGCGTCCTTTTTTTTTAACATAATTAAGTATTTGTTTACATATGCAGGACCTTGAACAGAAATCAGCACAGCAATATACGCTACCTCTTAGAGAATACTACAGACAAGTATGTTAAACATGCGCTAGACTTAAAATATTTTCAACAATTTTTTAACTAACTATAAGTCCCAGCAATTTAAATAAGCCCCCAACTGAAAGTGGTTAAACAAAAACAATTATACTTATCTTAACTTAAATATTTATATATTTATTTTATAACAGTTCCAAGAGCTCTAAAGTTTTCAGAATTTTATTGTTCAACAATAACAAAAGTTAAGCATTAAAAAATCTAGCGAAATATCACAATTCAAGTTCAGACATTGTGGATCCAGGAGCTTTTTTGAACTCGAGATGTAGTAATACAATTAATAAATCAAACTAGTTCGTTAATTTATTTTAAATTAAATATTTTTGTTATTAAATAGAATATCAGACTAAAATATATAAACTTACATAGATATTTTAAGACTCCACAATTTTAATAAGCTTAAACGAATACTTATTCAGGGTTGGGTATTTAGCTGCTTTTGCAAAAGTAATTTAAAGCTGCGTCATTTTGTTTTCCATTGCGATTCCTTTGTGCGACATAATTGTTGATGCGAACATATTTCGCATGAAGGTTATTAAGAGAGTTTGCTTAGTGCTCGCTATTTACTTGCTTTTGGAGCTGCAGCAAGGCAGCGTTGTCCTTGCTGCTGTTACTTATACCCTTACCCCACACACAACTCCGCCCAAACCCACATACTCTCTTTTAATGAATAAAAATGACCGCAACGCAGCGTCCATTGCTTGTTTGCACTTTGTACCGCAGGGTGGCAACAAACTTTTTGCATTTTGCCACATTATTTATTTGGCTCTTTTTTGGTTCCTGACTTTTTTTTTTGTTTTTTGTTTTGCTTTTCTTTTTGCTGCGGTTTTTGCGCTCTTGAAGTGCTTAAAGATGGTCTTTGTCTAGGACACGCAACGGCTGCGTCGAAAGTTAATTGCTTAATAGTCGAGACATCGATAAATCAAAGAAATATGCGCGTAAGCATAAAGCAAAGCGGCGACAACAAAGCGCACAATGAATGCCAAAGGGAAATTGTGTGGATTTTGGGGGCATGCGGCAGATGGGCGGGGGTAGGTGGCTTGGGGCCTGCGGCTTGGTGTGTGCAGTGTGCTGTGGCGTGGGGTTTTCTGTGGCTGTGCGCCAAATGCAAACAGACTGATTGATGGCGCCAAGTGATTTATTTATGTTAATGCGAGCAACAACAACAACGAGCCTCATCTAAGTAGCTACCTTAGACTTTTGCTGCTACCCCCCCCCCCCACTCTCACTCTCTGTCTCTCTCTCTCTCTCTCTCTCTCTCTCTCTCTTATTGCCTTGTCGTACCCATTGACCTCTGTGCAGCGTGTTTCACCTGCGACATTCGCTGCTGTACGTGATTTGAGGCATTTGCTGTTATTGTTGTTATTGTTGTTGTGCTTGTGTTGCGGCTACAGCGATGACAATTAATCAACTTGGTGCGTGCGTGGAAGGCGTGACAGGGTGGTCGATAACAGTCAACGAGTCAGACGCAGGGCGACAACCATCAATGGGTCCTGCAAGCCAACATCCCCCGCTCCTCCCTCATCCCACAGAATGTTGACCGACGGCAGCTTTGGCCGAGATTGGGCACTGTGAATTGATTTCATTTATTTCTTTTTGTTGCAACAACCGAAAAACTTGTCTAAATACTTGAAATATTCGCTGTGCACAGTTTTATTTAAGCGATTTCCAAGCATTTCATCAACCGGGTAACGGCAAAAGCACATGAAATAACAAATAATGTACAAAAACTCCAGTTGAGCAAACCCAAAGTGAACATACCCTATACTCAAAATATATTTTTATGTTTCATTTTTGGTTCAAGAAGCAAGTATTATATACATACATTAGATCAGACAGCAAAAGTTTTGATATCTTTATAAATCGACAGAGCTTTTAATACTGATCAATCATTTCCACAGTTGTACAATTTTATTTACCCCTGCTTAGCCATTCTCGGGTACAGGGTATATAAAGAAAAGGAAATCGACAGAGCAACAAACTTTAGCACAGGCGACAAGAAACACATCAAATGAATTTTAATGCGCGCCAGGGGAACGTTCAATAATTAATCAGACAAATGGACAAAGTGAATAATGAACTGTTGTTTCAAATTCTGCTTACTCAGTTGTTATTATTATTGTTGTTATATTTCCTAGCACCATTGTTTTTGTTAGTTATGTGCAAATGGTGTGCCTTATAAATTTGCTTAGCGTATTATATTAAAGATAAGTACAATTTCTGCAATAGATCAATGCAATTTTTTCAAACAAGAACGTCATTTATTGCTGTCTCAGTGCTCTTAACTGGTCTATTAGAACTTGCCAAAAATTGATTGATAAACAAATTTTATTGCAGCTCTTTTACGCATTAACCTTATTCCCCTCCCATATAGAATGTCGTTCGACAGACATTTGTACTTATTTTAAACAGTTAACGCTTTTCGCACATTTGTCGCCTGGGCGTTTCCCTTTGCTTGTTCTTTGTGCGTAACGTTGGCGCCGCTTTGGCTGCGCAGCAATTCGTAACGTAAGCAGCAACAGCAACGGCAGCACCAACAAAAACAAAGAGCAATAAGAATTTTATTGTACAAATACATTGCCAGGCAGTTGGATAGGTTTAGTAAATAAAATATATATATATATTAATATATGTTAAAAAGAGTTAATTTCACGCATGTTTTCTGGTTTATTTATATATTTTTTTTTTTTATACGAAATGTGTCTAACCAGGAGATACCCTCTATGCAAATATCTTTGTACTTGTACAGCAACCCTATTCAAGTGACAAGTATTGTTGTTGGCGTGGCGGCTGCTAGTAAGCTCTCCTGCCGATATATTATATTTTGCCCCGCAGCTTATGCCACAATACTTTTTTGAGTTCCTCTGGCGCTCTGTCGCCGCCATTGCGTTGCTTTGCTTCGATCGCCGCAATTTGCTTTGCTCTGCTGCTGCCTTTTGGCTTTGCCTTTTACGTGACCTTTTGCGTCGCGACACCGCTGCCATTTTTTGTTGCCTTTGCTGCTGCTGCTGCTGCTTCTGTTGCTGACGTCCCGCAGCAATAAAATTGATGTCACGTTTTTATGACGCCGTTGATGAGTCGTTATCTTTGATTTCGGCACGCAGCCCAGGCGGGCGGCTCCAGGCTGACATCGCGTCAGGCCGCCAACTTGTTTCTGCCTCCTGGTCAAGTTTGTACAACGTCTGTGATTCGTCCGCATCCGCTTCAGGTGCTGCCACGTCTGCGGTCGTTACTTTGTTTTAGTTTCGCTGCTGCCTTTTTTTTAATTTACGCCCAGTTCAATTTGCGCTTTTTGTTTTATCTCAAGCTCATAATTTATTGCGCCTCCTTTTTTTGTTTTTTGTTTCGCTGGCATTTGCGAATTGAAAAGGAACGACCGCCAAGCGCAACACACGCGGCATTTAGCGTTATTGTTATTGTGAGGTGGACGCGGGCATTGGCCGCCTCCTCGTTTCGGATTAGCTTTTGTTTATCGGAGCTTACGGTTTTTTGTTTTTGCTCGCGTGGGTTGGTGCTGCTTATTTTTTGTTTACGACCACTGCAGACAACTATAAAATACAGCTGCGTTGGCCGCAACACATCGAGAGCATCCACAAGAAAGCCCGTTGCGCTAGCTGAACAAATAAATGTGAAAAATATGCAAGGAATTAATTGGCCAAATCTAGAAAGTTACTACCAATGTAGGTATAAAATATTTATATTTTAAAATAGAAATAGGCAATTGAAAAAGTTGTTCATAAATGTAAACTAATTAATATTAATAAAACGACAGTACTCTGTTTTCATTAAGCAGTCTAGCATTTGATCAAAGCCGTTTGGTCGCACTATAGATAGTATCTCATTTAATTTTTAAAAAAAATTACCAATCATAATCGATACTTATAAGAGCAGCTCGAATTTGAATCCAAATTAGGCGCGAATCGCAGAAATGCATACATGTACTCAGCGATGCTTTCTTAATCGATACAGTAAATCGATATTTTCAGCTCACCACAGAACCATTATGAGCATAACATTACCATTTTGAGCTTAACAGTGATTGTGTCGATAAATGTTTTTGCACACACCCAATAAAATGGAAAAATGCAATTACGCAAGATAAGTTTACCAAATGGATAATTTACAGAGCAGTTTCAATTTGCTTACAGTGTATATTCGAAGCAACTGTTAGGTTAACAGAATATGTTATACGAAAATATCGATAGCGAGACAAGTCTATCGGGCTTAACAGCCGAATACGCATTCTCTTCAGCTGTGTGTGCGTGAATGTATGGGTGTGCGTGTGCGTGAATGTGTGTGTGTTGTGTCTGTGTGCCTGTAAGCGCCTCCGTGCAATCTATTAAGTGTGGAATAGCAAATATCAATTGAATATAGAGAAGAAATTAAACGAGCGTCCGACCGCTGGCGTTCGCCCCAAATAATTGTTGTTTCCAGTGCGATTTCCCGTTGCTGTTGCGCTGTCGGTGTTGTCGCTGTTATTATTCTCCGCGTTGTTGTTATTGCTGTGTATCTGTTGACGGTAACGCGCAACGGCCAACTGATGAATTTCAATTGTTTTTATTAAACGCAGCACGAAAAAGAAACAAGAAAACGAAAAATTTATGCGCGCGCCGCACGCCCCAAACGACACCCCGCCACTGTCACCGCCCGATCCGCCCCAGCCGTCGCTCTGGTTACCATCAGCAACAGCAGCACCACCAGAAGCTGCCCGCTCGCACGCACACACGCCCAAGATTGAGTTACAGCAACAAATCCACATTCAGTGCCAGACAAATGGCCTCGAATAGCTTTGGCAACGTTGCTGCAGCTGCAACTGCGATGGCCTCGGCCTCGGCAGCAGCGGCGGCGGCGGCAGCGGCAGCAGTTAACGCGGACTTGTGGCGCGAATGCGTCGCCTGGCTGGTGCGCTGCAAGGTTATACCCAGCGACCACAAGGCCGCCCTGGCGGACGCCGAAATACGCATACTGGCCATGACACTGCGCGATGGCGTGCTGCTTTGCAACCTTGTTATCCATCTCGATCCGAGCAGCATGGACGCTCGCGAGTTCAATCGCAAGCCCCAAATGGCCCAGGTGAGCACCGCCAAAGAGGCAGCCCACCTGCAAACGCATCACGTGTGCTCATATGTTTCCTGCTTTTAGTTTCTGTGCTGCAAGAACATCAAGTTGTTTCTAGACGTCTGCCACAATCATTTCAATATACGCGACGCGGATCTGTTTGAGCCAACAATGCTCTACGACCTAAGTAATTTCCATCGCGTGCTCATCACGCTCTCCAAGCTGTCGCAATGCCGCAAGGTGCAGCAAATGCATCCGGATTTGCTGTAAGTGCCCAATAGGATAGCAGCCAATGCAAGCTGGGCGTGTGATGCAGTCGCCGCGAGCGCTTTGATAAGAACGCATTTGGCCTTTGGGGTCAAATCGGATGATCTCATAGCCACCCGCCTGCCATTGCTGCAATCGCGCGCTCAGCTACATACATATGTATATCCAAAAGTTAAACGGTATTAACATTATTGTTTATCGCCCTTTGCAGCGGCTTCAATCTGCAGCTGTCGCCCAGCGAGCGTTCCCATTCGGATGAGGCCATTTACAAGGATTTGCATTCCACGTAAGTGTTGTCCCTTATATTTTATAACAGCGCTCATTGAACGCCATGTGTTATCTATAGTGCGTGCTTTACGCTCCCGCCTTTTCACCCACCCACACCAACCCCCCTTCCCTCATACACCCCACCCTTTATACCCTGCCCCTGCTGCCTGCCCCCTTTCAGCTACTGACGCTGTTGCAATTGTTCGTTTGCATTTCCTGTCTGCGCTGTTTGTTCGGGCGCAGTCTCATTATGCGTCCAGCGTAGCTGACTGTGTCCCGATGCCGGGCAACAGACCCGAGACCCGCTTAAGCCCTTGTCGGACTGCTTATCAAGACAACGAGAACAATCACAACAACAGTAACAAAACCAAACAAAAAGATATCCATGCCCAAGCTTTATCTAACGCTCTTACTCTCTCTCTCTCTCTCTCCCACTCTCTTTCTTTCTCTCTCTCTTTCTCTTATCCCTCTATCTTTTCCGCCTGTCCCCTACTCTTTATCTCTCTCTCTCACTTACTTTTTATTCGCTTTCTCCCTCTAATACACTGCCCATTTGCTGGCCCAAACTGTTCACTGTATGTCGCCTAACTCCCATGCCTTACTCTACGCCTGCTGTTTGTGTGTGTGTGTGCGCGAATGTGTGTGTGTGTGTGTGAGAGCGTGTTTGTAAATGTGCGTGTGTGTGTTGCAATACCCCTCGTACCCTACCACGCCTGCACTACCCTCTACCGGCAGCAATGAATTGAAGACGACGGGCAGCATCGATGCGACGGGCTCCTCGTCCTCGGAATATTACGAGCGCACCTCGCAAAGCGGCTCACTCTCTGTGGAGGATGAGAATAGCGATATAACCATTGAGAATGGCACCGAGGATATTGACGACTATATTGAGGACTCGCTAACGAATATGTGTGATACAACGATCGACAATGACGCCGTCCACGACCCATCCGTCCAGGGGCAGCTGCGCGCTCTCTCCTTTGACCTGAGCCTGAGCGTGGCCAGCAGTTGCAGCACGGACTGCGTCACGCCCACGCCACAAGCGGAGCCGCCCACGGCGAGCACATCAGCGGCTGCCGCGGCAACGGCTCCAACGGCCCATGCCAAAAACGGCGTCATCGAGAATCGACATAATCGTGCGTCCACCACCTCGTCGCTGTATGTCAGCGAAAGCCAGCGATTGCAGCGGGCCGCAGCCGCTGTTTACAACTATCGTTCCTCAATGCAGATGTCCACAGATCACGAGTACGCGTATATTAACGACATCTACAGCGAGGACGACGAGAAGGTCTACGAGGATCTCTGCTACGTTACGTTCCAATCAAAGGTCAAACCAGAGGTGTGCTGCCTTCATACTACACATGCTCATTTCATAATCTTTCTGTAATACCATGTGTAACACCACCAACAACCAAACCACCAACCAATCAACCATAACCACCCGAACAACCGCTTGTTTGTACTTGCAACCACCTAGACTCTACTCGTATGTATGTATGTATGCAACCTGGCTATCTGCTTTACAGCTGCCTACCATTCACAACTATCACTAGCAAATACTTAACTACACCCCACACAACACAAACACACACACACCACACATACACAAAACACTATCAGAATCCACCTGCACTGCAACTCATGTCACTATACTTTGTCGGATTATGTCTGTGCATTCTTTGTGTTTGCTTTTGCCTTTGCTTTCCGTTTCTGTTGCTGTTTTGTTATCTTCTTTCTTTAAATATACCCTGCCTCTCTGTCCCCCACTCTGAACCGACCTTAAGTACGAATACCCCATGCGACACTTTGAAATCGCAATGCCATTGGGCAAAAATGGCAACCGGCACAACCGGAAATGTCTACGTTTTTGTATTCTCTGCTTTTTATTTATTTTCTTTTTTAATATGCGAAACCGTTGTCAGCCCCAACTAAAAAAAATATCGCCAGTTCCATTGGCTTGGGACCTATATGAACGCGCGGATATATGCCAAGCACGCATTATTGACTTGGGCCGAAAACAAAAAAAAAAAAACCGTGAAAAAATCACAAAATTGATATCGATCCAAATATTAGGGGCTTTTTATTTGCCAGCTTTTCTGATAACAGCTAACCCCAATGGTTATCTCCGCACAAAACACGTTTCTCTCATACGCTCCTATCATGTCATAATACATATTTACATCTAAATCTAGCCCAAATAAAAACTGATTTTGGAACTCAGTATTCAAGCCGCACAATGCTTTAATTACTATTGCTTGAAGTTCATTAACTTTATATCTAATATGAAATCAAATGACTTTCTTAAACCCGGTTAGCAATTTAAATGCTAGGGCTAGCTCCAGTTGATATCATTTGGACACTTCAAAGCTGGGCATTTATTTGTAGTATTGAATCGGTTATGCTCCAAATTTTTTTTTTAATTTCACGAACTTGTCTACATTCAGAAAACTGAAACAAAGAAAGCAGCCATAGTATTCGATAACATTCAAAAACATATGTTAATTTTCATAACTTTAGTTTATATACATACGTAATCATCATAATTTGACTGATCAAGCATCATCAAATAACAAGCAATTTTTTACACCGATGTGATCTTGAAACATAGCTGAAAGCAACTTTTAAAACTATATGTAACAATATTATATTTAAACAATAGATTATTGGCATATATCGAACATACAATAATTGTGTTATAGCCAAAACATTGTATCGGGCCCTAATCTTTTTATAGTCGTTAAAACTCCGAAACATTTTCATATACACGTTTGTTTTAATTTGTCGTTTTGCTTTGTGCTATTTCAACAATCCAATCCCAATAATGATATATATTGGTATACAGCATATATATATATATAGTTTTTTTCTGTTTGCTAGTGTATCCGTGTGTGCTATAATTGTTTTTTGCTTTTCATTACCAATAAGCGAATATCTACAATAATTCTTTGTGACCTTCCAGAGAGATCATGCTTTGAACTATCTAGAGCTTAGCGTTTCATGCTTTTCAAGTCTTTTCTTTTTAAATACAGTTCATGTTTTTACCTGTCGTGCCTGTCTGTGTTCTGTGTACGCCTTATGTAAATAACAGCCAGGAAAGTGTGTTTGTGTATATATCTATATCTATCTTTATATAGAAATATATATGTGTGTGTGTGTAAGTAGAGCAATTGTTAGTTAGAGGAACATACGATGTTTAGCATCTTTAGCTTCCATCCCAACTGGCGCTCACTGCTGGCCATCTTAATCGGTGTCGTCGTCGTCACAGCTGCTATTGCAGTTGTAGTCGACATTCTTACAGATGTTAGTCAGCAGCGGTGCCACATTCACGCCCGGCACAAAATGCTCCAGCAGTTGCCCAGCAACCTTACACAGCCCGTCCAGACGCAACTCCATGCGATGCTCGTAGCGGCGTCGATGCCTGTAATACTTCTCCCTCTCACTCATCGCCTTGCGTTCTCTTTTTAACGACCGCACTGTGGTTGTCTGCCCAACCAGCGAAGCTGAGCCGCACCAGCTTGAAGCCTTGGCTGGCACCCGATCGTCCAGCGGCACTGATTCAGATGCTGTCTCGGATGCTGTAGGTAACTGCTCGACCACGTTCGCCTCGGACATGTCTGGGGTCGATTTAGCGGGCAGAGGTGAGCCCAAAGCAGACTCCACCTCCGATAAGTCAGATACCTCCACAGCCACCGGATCAGATGGCTGTGAGCTCTCCTGAGAGTCAGAGTCCGTATATATGTCCGATGGCGAACCCTCGCCCGAGATCGCACTTATTTCATTGTGGTGTGTACTTAAGTGCGGAATTTGCATGCCAATTAGAATATCGCCGCTCTTATCTAGTTCGAGCTGCTGCTCGCCTGGCTCAACAAGCGAACAATCCAACTCCTCACTGACGTCAAGAACGTCAGCCTGATTTGGCTGTGGAACGCGCATTTGTTTGTAAGCGCTATTCGGCGGAGCTGCCGACACACAGAAGTTGTGGTCATTAACAACGCCACGCATGGCCATATTATTGTTGAACTGCTCCTGAACGTTGGGCTCCTTCAGTGCGTAGGAGTGCAAGTCGGCAGTCTTCTGATTCATGTACGCGTGTATTTGCCCAAAGAACTCCCACTCCTCATTGAGCACGTCAATGCACTGCCTGTTGAGCGGGGTCGCACGCGTGTTCGACTTCTGTATGCGATAGCGCTGCACCATGTTGAGCCACTGTTTGCGCAGCGCGCGCTCGCTGTAGTCGCCAATGTTGGCGATGTCCTTGAACTTTCTGCGACAGAAACGTGTTGTGAAATACAGTTATTTTTTGAGGACAAGTAGACGTATGATTGCACTTACTTCCATGGCTCCGCTTGCTTTGACGAGTATTTGGAAAACAAATCCTGGGCTTCGATGCGCTTGGTGACAAGCAGACGCTTCTCTTCCACAGACCCTGCAACAATTCGCAGTGACAACCTCAGTGGCTCTCTTAACAAATGAGCTCCAGTTACTTACACTTCTTAGAGCCACTTTTCGCATATGTGTGATGATCCATTGCGCAGTTTGTGGTTGAAAATGCTTTCAACACACGTGCACCGTAAAATTAACGAATAAAAAAATGGTAATTGGATGCTCAGGCTACTGCTGTTGCTGCTGCTGCTGCTGTTGATGTTGTCTGGCTGCCCTGGTTCTGGTTCTGCTAAGTTAACATATTAATGTTATTGACAAAGCTGGTGTGTTAACCTCCTGTTGTACTCGGATGATGAGGCACATCATTTTGTATCGACTTATCGATAGCCATTTGCAGTGTGCGATAACATTTAAACGATTATTTTATTGGAAGTATTGCTAAACTATCAAAGTGCGGCAAACTTATGCGCGCCGAATAGTTTTGATTTGAATTTTGAAAATTTTTCGAAATATATTTTGTTTACAGTTTTTGCGTTTGTTATCTATTGTTTTGTTTTGATTTATTTTGTTTCTGTTTTATTATGTTTCATTCAGTACCACCGACAATATTGCATGCAATGGAACCGCTTATGATCACACCAACACAAAAGAAGAGGAGGTCTATCAAGATTTGTGCGCACTGCACAGAACGAGTAGAGGCCAGGTAGTAATTTGGTTCAACTTTGTACATTATCTAAAGCCTGCCAAACAATGTTTAGCTATGCTTAGTTGCATGACTCTGTGACGAGGCTGCTGCCTTAGCTTAGCACATATCGACTAACTGCTGTCCATCTCTTCCCGTTCCCGTAGACCACATCGGCGACCAGCTTTGAGCAGCGCGACTATGTCATACGCGAGCTCATCGACACGGAATCCAACTACCTGGACGTGCTGAATGCACTCAAGGTCAAGTTCATGCTACCGCTGGAACGTCACCTTAACCAAGACGAGCTGCGTGAAATTTTTCCGCGCATACGAGTGAGCCCAGCAGCCCATATAACACAACCAAGTTCACATGTCTAATATGTGCATTCATTTGCAGGAACTGGCCGACATTCACACCAAGTTTCTAGAAAAGCTGCGCGAATCGCTGGTGCCCAACTCGAAGCATAAAATGGGACAGGTCTTCCTCGAGTTTCGTGAGCCATTCCTTATCTACGGCGAGTACTGCTCCTGCCTGCTGAACGCCATCGATAACCTGGCTGATGTGTGCAAGAAAAACCAAATCATAGACCAGCTGGTGCAGAAATGCGAACGCGAATACAACGTGGGCAAGCTGCAGCTGCGGGACATACTCTCCGTGCCCATGCAGCGCATACTGAAGTACCACTTGCTCCTAGACAAGCTGGTTAAGGAGACGTCACCGCTGCACGAGGACTATCGATCGCTGGAGCGGGCCAAGGATGCCATGATAGATGTGTCGCAGTACATTAACGAAGTTAAGCGCGATTCCGATCATCTGGTCATTATACAAAAGGTCAAGGATAGCATATTTGATTTAAACTTGCCGCAAAACGGCAACGATCTGTTGCAGTACGGCCGCCTGCTGCTCGACGGCGATCTGCATATAAAGGCACACGAGGATCAGAAGACCAAAATGCGTTATGCGTTTGTTTTTGATAAAATTCTCATACTGGTCAAGCAGCTGCATATTAAAACCGGCGACATGCAGTACACATATCGCGACTCGCACAATCTCGCTGACTATCGCGTCGAGCAGAGCCACTCGCGTCGCACGCTCGGCCGCGACACACGCTTCAAATATCAACTGCTATTGGCGCGCAAATCGGCCAAAACCGCTTTCACTCTCTACTTGAAGTCGGAGCACGAGCGCGACAAATGGCGCAAGGCGCTCACCGAAGCCATGTAAATGCAAATGAACTGTCCTATAATGCAATAAGGCGTTAATGCATTTTTTAAACTTTTTTTTTTACAGGGAAAGCCTCGATCCGCCTGGCTGCCGCAATACGGATCATAAAATGGAGATCTACACCTTCGATGCGCCCACCACGTGTCGGCACTGCTCTAAGTTTCTTAAGGGCCGCATTCATCAGGGCTATCGCTGCAAGGTGTGCCAGATAAGCGTGCACAGGGGCTGCATCTCCTCGACGGGCCGCTGCAAACAGAATCCGGTCAGCATCCCACCGCCCGTGTGCGACCGGCAGCTATCCGAGTTCAATTGGTTCGTGGGCAACATGGATCGCGAGACGGCCGCCAATCGATTGGAAAACCGACGTATTGGCACCTATTTGCTCCGTGTGCGTCCGCAAGGTGCCTCGACACCTCACGAGACCATGTATGCGCTCAGTCTAAAGTGAGTGGCGATTAACTTGGATAACAAAATAACATTTATATTATTGACACATTTATTCCTATGCAGAACCGATGATCATGTCATTAAGCATATGAAAATCAATCAGGAAAACGATGGCGAGTCCATGCTCTACTGTTTATCCTCGCGGCGCCATTTCAAGACCATCGTTGAGCTGGTTTCCTATTATGAACGCAACGATCTGGGTGAAAACTTTGCGGGGTATGTGTGCATTAAGCAACTGGTCAAAAACCACACCTTTATTGTGTATTCGTTTCATTTGACAGGCTCAATCAGTCGCTGCAGTGGCCGTTCCGTGAGGTCATTGCCACCGCACTGTACGACTTTGATCCAAAGGCGGGCAGCAATCAGCTGCAGTTGCGCACTGACTGCCAGGTGCTTGTGATTGGCAAGGATGGCGATAGCAAAGGCTGGTGGCGCGGCAAAATCGGTGATACGGTACGTATAAATGTAATTAATTGCCACAAGCCATTTAATTTGATTGCAATCACTTGTAGGTTGGCTATTTTCCAAAGGAGTACGTGCAGGAGCATCCAGTCACTAGTGATGAGCTTTGATATTACAACTATGAGGTTTACTTTGCACCGAAAGCGAGCACACCAACGGCGGCCATTTCTGATACACCTATAGCTGTACAAGCAATGAATGTGGAGACGATTCCCAACTACCAATAACAGCGGTTAAAACAACATTAACAGCAAAAACCACAAAAACACAAGGATAATAATGATAATGACGACGAATTGAAAGTTATATTTGTCGCACTTAGTTCAAATATACATAAACCTTTTTATTTAAATATCACTATATATATATATAAAGATATATATATATATATATACATAAATTTTTCGTATGCATTTATATTTGCGTTGCTCGAAACATTAGTGCCAACAACAATTCAATTTAAAAATGCATCACCGAATGTTGTACACACTTTTTAAATTTTTTTTTAACTAATTGTATTTTGCAATATATATTTTAATGTATATGCATATGTAAACTGTATTGGCTTGTTCAACAGTTAAGCTAATTTAATTTGTATGTGTATTTTCGACTAATGCCCTTTTACATTTTAGCCCAGCCCCCAAAATCACACAATTATATGTTATACATTTCACTGCGTATGTTAGTTAAGTTCAAAATGAATGTAACAAGTCAGAAGAAATAGAGGAAAAAAAACAAGAGAAAAGATAAACGTGAACGTAAACGTAGTTGTTAACGTAAGCAAATGCGCTGTGCGGCATTTCATACAAGAAGCTTTAATCTTTATATACATATACAAACGCATTATATAACGTATATATATAATGGAACGTGTTAAAATTAAAAACGCGAATGTTAACAAGTCGAAAGGAACATGACAACAATTGTGCGACTACAACAAAAAGCTTTAGAAAATAACGATATAACGATTAACATATACATATATATAAGTACATGCCAACATATATGCATAAATATTTGAATGAAAATTTACTTAACTGTACCTAGAGCCAACGAATATAGCAGACTAAATGAATATTTTCGGAGTGTTCAATGATTATATATAAAATCGAAACCGACAAGATAAGCATTATACAAAAACTTGAATTAAGAACATTATCCATTTTTTTCACACCAGTTATTAGCACGAAAACAAATGCTTGCGTTTTGTTCTTTTGCACAGTGCACTTAGAGTTAAAACAACATCAACATTGATAACTAATAACTAAAAAAGTGCAAGCAATAACGTTGGTTTCAGTCTTCTGTCAAGAGTAAATTTGTTGTATATGTATGTATGGTTTCATGTTTCGTGGCAATTTTAATAAAATATGCCATATAAGAAATCGTATATTGTAAGCTTAAAATTTTTATAAATGAAACAAACCAATTCCGAACTATGCATTTACATTAAAGCACAAAAAATGATAATGCACTTAAATCTCACTGTCTCCCCTTTTCTCTTTCTCTCTCTCTGTCTCTCTCTCTCTCTCTCTCTCTCTCTATCAATCTTATGCTATCCAATATATGTATGTGTATGTACTGAAATCATTGTTTGGCAGCTGAAATACATTAATTAAACTATATATTAGTAAAAACAATATAAAAACAATGCCACCACACGTGTATATCGCCCATGTTTTGGGCCGCTTAAGTAATGTTTTAATCGAAATTTGTCGCTTCCAGTTAAATGCCAATGTAACAAATGTATTGAATGTTAATAATTTTGTTAAACAAACTTTGCGTGTAAAGCAACCCGCTAACGCACTCAAAAAAAAAACCGAAAAAGAAAACGCGCTAATAAAGGACTTTGTATGTTTTGTTGTTCAATTCTATTCAATTGTTTTAATTTTTGTTATTTGTTAGCTCTATCTCAAAGTCTCTTCTATATGCTTCTCCACCATCAGACTGTCATTTAATATAGCAGCCATAGAAACAGGCGATTGTAAATTAAATTTTTTGTATGGCCGTGACTTTTGCTTAAAGCCTGCACGTTAATTGGCATTCAGAGCCTGTTAATAAAAGGTAAAACTGTATATATTATATAAATATATTATTTAACGTAAATATTGATCTAAGAAGTGTACACAAAACTAAAAGAAAAGAGTACCTACTTTAGTATTAATAGTGCCCGAAGTTTGTTGAGAACGATTCGAGCTTTTTAAACTGCGCTGTGGTAAACGCACGCATGCGCAGCAGCTTTAAAGCTATGCTCGCGTGGTGCGTGAATTGGCTAAGCGGAGAAATGCACCCAGACCCGGTGACGTTTGGGCCCACCTGTTGGCCTCTTGCGAGCGCACTTGCTAAAAGAAAATCAAGTCCGATGAGCGGCAAGCGAGCGAGCTGGCGATGAGCGATGAGCGTCGCTGGAGCGTTTAGAAAGTTCGTTGCTGAAGCCGCGTGGCGGCAGGGAGTGGAGCCGGGGGCAACGGGGTTGTACTGGATACCGAGAGCATCGGGCTGACTGTCGGACTGGGGCAGTCGCTGTTTAGTAAGCGGCGCAGAGTCAACAAGTTCAGTTCGTAGCGTTCGAGGGCAAAACCCGCGCTCGGCTAATTGCTTATCGCGGTTATTTCGCTGTTTTATTTTTTGTGTGTGTTTCGTTGCTAATTTTGTTGTTATTGGCCAATGTTCGGCGTATTTTGGTTCCTCTTACATTTTGTGTAATTGTTTTTTTTTTTTTGGAAACAACTGCTGAACTGCCACAGGAAGCGGGTAACAGTAACAGCAGAAGCAACTGCAACTGCAACTGCCAAATGTAAATGAATTGCTTAAGCCAGCAAGATTGTAACTGTAGCTCAAGTGCGGCCCAAATATATCTCAAACTAAACCCGTCGCCATTATTCAATATACAATTGCATTTGTGCCCAAGTGTTATTCGTGTGTATTTTGTCCACATTGTGCTGTCTATATACAAATGTATATGTTTACAGACCATATGCCCTAACGTAAAACATAATAATCGTTGTGCACAGTTGCGGCTGAGTGCTTGCAAAAAAAACTAAAAAAAAAAGTACAAATACAAATACAGATACAAAAGTATCTCGAGCGCTGCTTTTCAATTTTTTTTTTTCGTTTTGTGCAGTACATTTTGGCGCTCATTTTCATGCGTTACGCTTAGCTGCAATCTGTGTTAGTGTGTGTGCGTGTGTGTGTATGTCCAGCTTAGCTTACAAAATGCTTAGATAAAAGCCCAAAAGCCGCCGCAGCAGCGCAAAAGAAAACGAAAACTGCTAAAATCAAAAATATTAACGAGAAATTGCAATCGAAATTGAAAGTAAACGCGGCACGTCAATATTCATGCTAATACATATGTAAATATAATACACACACACATGCATACACCTACATGTATGTAAAAATATATATATGTATATGTCTCTCTTCTCCATCATTCGAACCAAACAAACATTAAACGTACTCTTACCAACAACAACAACAGCGAAAACAACAACAACAACAACAACAACAACAACAAGATCAGAGTAAGCCGCCGCTAGGCACAAATCGAGCTGCTGCTGGTTGTATTGGGATACAGTGGTCGCCGATGTCCACGGGAAATATGTCACAGTTCCGAGATAATTCATGGGTGAGTTGAGCTCTTAATGTTGGACCAATCGAGCGCTGACTGACTGACTGCACTTACTTTCAACTTCACTTACACCATGTGCCAGCTACTAACAACAATTAACCCCAACAAGCCCCTTGGCATCAGCTAAATTTGTTTTGTTTTTTTTTGTTGTTGTTTTTTTTTGCTCAATTTGTCGCAATTCAGGCGTGCGACAATATCGCAACATCGCTTGTCCCTTGTCCAGCGTCTGTGGCTTGCGAGAGATGCGCAACTTAATTAGTACGAATCGTTAATTAACCTGTCTTGGCCCGATTGGCCAATTGGCCCCCACGCAGCTGCATCTGGCCCGCTTTGCGGACTGATCGCAAATTGCGATAGATGCTGTTGCTGCTGCCAAGATCTATCTACAATTTATTATCCGAGTAACTCTTGTCGCTTTGTTTGTGCTTTTGCGGCCAAATTGTGCGTGTTTTTGGCATTCGAAATAGCCGTTAAGCGCTGCCGGCCGCACAGTGGTGCGAAAGTGAAAGAACTTTCAAAATGAGCACAGTGCCAAAGGCTGTTTTTTCTCACTCATAAATAAGCTGTTGAATTGAAATGGAAATTGTTTTATTTTTTTATTAAATTTAAAATTAAAAATTCAACAACATTTTAATTCATTTATGCAAGAAATTTAAGGCTTGAGGTCAGTGCATAAATTATTAATCATATTAACAACCTTTTGCATAAATTAAAAAGGGATTTAATAAATAACATTTTTTTAAGGTTATTGGAGTGAACATAATATTATATAAGGTGTGTACTCATTTGAGGAGTAATTTCAATTTTTTTTTAAGAGAAAAAGGTTAGAAAGTTACTTTTGTTTACTTTTTATTAAGTTTTCGGATATTTTGAAAAAGGGTATAGAACAGATACAAATATTTATTGTTTCTTCTGCAAGTCTCACCTCAATGGGATAGTAAATAAAAAAGTAAACTCTCAAATTTTTCGTTCTCTATTTAAAATGACTTTCTTTGATTTACAAGCGCACGAGTTGAAAATGCTGAATGCGAAAAAAAAGAAGAATAGATTTACAGAATTCTAAGAAACTTGAAGAAAAGAGGGCCGAGTATTGTCAGCTAAAAAAGAAATATATATATATATATATATTTATATATAAATACAGTGTTAGCCATACAGTTAGACACAATATTTAAAAAAATCTTATATATTTATCTGTCGCATCTGATTAGTTAAACGATGTACGTATGTTCAGCTATCGGGCCAGGTCTGGCAAACAGTAAAGAAAAACAATATGTTGCATGTGGCAACTAGCACGTTTGATGGCTTGAAGATACGATCTAGTTTACGTACGTCTCGTGTGCTGCATTCTCGCTTCTTGGCCGTCTCTCATTAACGTTGTGTTCCTTGCTCACGTACTTTTTTCTCTAATTTTTGTTTTTTTTTTTTATTTACTGTCCGTCCGCCTTGCGCCACTTTCTTTCGAACAACAACAATGGGCCCACTTTCGTCTAGCGTGAAGTGTTCTGCGCCGAGCACAGATTGTTATCTGTGGCCGCCTCGCTAATCAAATCATGGCCATTACAACTTTTTTTTTATGCCTGATAAGCCACGACGGGGGCGGGCAGACAATGCCGCAATTCCGCAATTTCACAATTCCGCAATTCCTTCCAAACTAGTCGCCGCATTGATTGCGCAAATGTCGTGACTGAGTTGGCGGCGCATCTTTGTTGCAGGTGCTGGCGCAGCTGCAACTGCAGCGTCTCGATTGCTTCCTCGACTCGGCTTCAAGTTCAATTACGCCAAATTGTCATCAGCTTAGCGGCGTCATCAGCCAAGCCGAGCCATTGGCCGAGCCGCGGCTATCGGCCCGGCCCGGCCCGGCCCGGGCCATGGCCAAGTCAGGCCAGGCCGAGGCCGGGCAGCTGCTTCAACTTTCACTATGCACATGGGGAACTGGGTACGTGATCTTGGCACATGCTTTTCCTGCCACTCGCAGTCGCCGCAGCAGCTCATAATGATGACGATGATGACGACGATGCCGTCGATGCCGTCGATGACGATGACGACGACGATGAGGATGACGATGACTTGATGATGCCTCCTCCTGCACATTTTGTCATAATTTTCAATGTGGGAAAATTTGTTGTGTATATCTGAAAACGTTTTGTATGGTAGCCAAAGTCGAAGGTATGCGGCTGTAGTGTTTTGGGGGGGGGGTTTTCGTTTTTCGTTTTGTTGTTTTTGCTGTTTTTTGTTTGTTTTTTTTTTTTCATTTTTCTTTCGTTTTTGGCAGGCATGTTGCAAAATCGTTTCCACATAATGCGCCCCGGCTGCTGGGTAACTAACAAAAACAAAAACAAAAACAAAACAGCAACTACAACCACGACAATGAACTTTTAATTACAAGACTCGTTTCGTAAAGAAAATATTTAAATTACCTATAAAACAAAAAGCCAAAAAGAAAAGGCAAAAACATAAAACAAACAAAAAGTCAGTTACAAAGCGAATACGAGTGCGGAAAAACTTTGGCCACCGGATGTGCAGCTGCCGATCCCATTGCCATTACCATATGCATATGCATATGCCAGTCTGTGGGTAGGAAGAGGAGTTCCCCACGTACTGCCCATCCATTGATGGGTGTGCAATTTGGGCTTGGGTGAAACTTTTTTTTTTTTGATTTTTGTGTTACCACTTTTCGCTGCAACTGCAACGTTGCTGGCTAACGATTAGATTAACATCGCTCGCTGGCATCGATGTGGCCGGGAGTACTTTGGGACAGGCCAAGCGAATTATGAGCAGCCCACTTGCCGCTGCCGTAATTGCCCCAAAATGGGCAAATGGATTGCGAATGCGGTTTCGATTTCAGCGAAATTCACTTTCGTAAATGCGTTTTCGATTCGCTTCACAGGTTTTTGCCTCTTCCCATCGATTATGGCAATCATATCGGTCCGAGCCAAAGCTAATGTTGAAACAAACGCAGAAAGCTAATTAAAATTTTCATATGTCTCCAAGTTTTAACTTCATTTGAATTCAGCAAACTTTTGTTTTCAAAAATAAAGTTTAAGTTTCATTATTTTTAAACTCTGCAGTTTAATGCCAGCGTTAAAAATCAGGAAGTGTCACTTTATCAAAAAAAAAAAAAAAAAAAATAGCCATCTTCTTTTAAATACGAAACTTCGGAAAAGCGCGTTTAACGTAGAAAAAGAAAACATGATTTGGCTTGTTGGAAACATAGTATATATGTACAATAGTTTTCTGCTTGCTTGATTCAAAAGCTGTGCGTAACTTTATCATAAAAGCTATTTACTTGGAATGCTTCGATTCTCCATATATCATATACTATTATATCATAAATACACCACATACATAAATATAGTTGTAATGAAGTGGACTGATTTTGTTGGCCTATAGAGGATGATGATATAGTTAGAGGCTTGCTGGCATTTCATTGTCGAGTCGCGCAAATGGGCAAATTGGCAAATTGGCAACTTGGAAGCTGGCGGAGCAAAGAAATTTTGCGACAATTAAGCAGTGAAAGTGCCGAAATATATTATTGTTGTTGTTGTTGTTGTTGTTGTTTGAATACTCAGCGGCTTCTGCTTACTTGTGTGCCGTGACAGATTAAATAGCAAGAGCAGCAAAAACCCTAGCTGAAAAACGCTGGCCAAAACCAAAAGTGGGCGGTCAAAGGGGGGTGGGGCGGCAGAAACAACAACGAAGCGAGGCAACTGACAAACAACGAAAATTAAATGATAAACTGAGCGCACTCAGCAAACAACAACAACAGCAACAACAACAACAACAACAACAATAGCATTAACAATAACAATAACAACGCAAAAATATGTGTTAAATATAATTTTTTATTATATTATGATATACACATATATATTTTTAAGTTTTTGCGGCCGGGCAGAGGAGAGGATTTGCTATCTCGCAGCGAGGCGAGTCCAAATAATAATAAAGCTTGTGCAAAACTCTAAAAATACAACAGCAACAGCAACAGCAGCAATTACAGTTAGGACAGTTATGAGCTTTAAGATACGGCTGACAGTTAAGTTAAGAGTAAGTGGAAAACCAGCCACTGTGGAAATGTGGCCGAAACCAACCAGTCATGGGTGGCCCACAAAATGCACTCAACGACAACGACAACGACAACGGCGACGACCTTGAAACGGGGGCAACAGGCGCAGCACTGAAAGAAAAATACACCAACAGACCAAAGAGCGAAACAACAGCAACACACAGTTAAAGCCAAGTCACGTTCAATGCTACGGTCAGCTGTGTGGCCTATATACGCGTTCACACTGAGCACCGGCAGCAGCAACTTAACCGTGGAAACTTGAATGTTAATTGATTTTCAAGACAGACACCAAAAAAAATAAAAATAAAAAAAAAAATAAAAAAAATTAAAATGGTAACAAAAACGTGCCCAGACTTAGACTTCGGCCTAGGCGCGCGACCTCGTTAAATGCAGCAGCAGCAGCAACAATAATAAATAGAAATTTCTCACTAGAAATTTATCATTCCACCCGCATGAGTTAGCTCTTTTGGCCATTCAAACGTGCAGCTTCAGTTCTTCACATTTCCCATTAAACGCCCACTAGCAGCTCTAGAGATGAGTTCGTGTCGTGACACGAGGCACGCTAAAACGTTTATGTATATAAATAGAAATTGTATCTGTTAACTCAGCTAAAAAATGTATTAGTTTTTAGAACTCGATTGTTCATTTTAACAACAGAGAGCCCATTTAGTTGGAGTTATGCGTGACATTTGCATTTGGCAGTTGATGTTAAATGAATGCCGCTTCGAGTCCCTTGAAGCACTCGAATTCTATTCAAAAACGCTCCGCTTTGTTTACCTCACCCACCACATTCATTTCAGGTTATTCGTATTTACTTTGCGTCATTCACTTGTTGTTACTTTTATTCTGCTGAATGACTTTAATTGTTGCTCGCAACGCGACTGATAAACAATTGCAAAAAAAAATAAGTCAAACATATAATCAGCGAGATATTTTAACAACGAGTCGAGTATTTGTCATGCTCGCAGCGAGTATATTTATATTTATTACCAAAGCACTTGCAAAGTTCTTTCCAGGGCGCAAATCGCTTAGTTGGCCAGTTAGTCACAGCCCCCTTTGTCACTGACCTACATCGTTTAACAATCGCTGGTAATTGACGCTCTGGCCAATTACAAAAGACCCATTTCTCCGGGTTAACAATAGCTTTGCTGTTGATCCATACAAATTGACACGAACCCAGTCCACATTCAACTTTATCAGTCTAATCGCTTGTTATAAATTGGGTTTTCCTTTCGCTCAGGTTGTTGCAACTGTGTATAAAAAATGTGCAATCTCCATATAAGTATGTATTAAGTCATATCCCATCGAACTGGATCCAACGGCTTTTAAGTGTAACCAGTTTTGGGAGCCCCTTTAAAAACACTCGCTTTTATAATGGATTGCATCTGAATTAATCATTATCTAAAATAGATTTTTATTTATTTAATTAAAATTTTTTCCAAATTGCCATTTCATATATATTATTTATATGCTAATTTTTGTCGATTGCTGAAAAAATATACTACACTCAAAAAAAAAAAAATCCGTCAAAGGATTATATGTTTTTTTTTTCCTTAAATTTCATAAGAATTTAATTTTTAATTATTTTCAATTAAAGTCAATGGAGAAATATGAATAATATTCCTAATTTGACTATAGAATATGTATTCTATTTAGCTTTCCCAATTAAGTATTGTACTTTTATCTTATGTAAAAGAAAATAAAACCTTAAATATATTTCCACAAGAGTTAAACAAAATTGCTGGCATTTTCATTGAGTGAAAGAAAATAAGTTAAATATTGTGACTTAAAAAGCTTTTCATAGATAAACATTGTTGTTATAAAATCAGATCTAAATCCAATTTATAAAATATTGGTTAAATTAAACATGAAATTATCTAAATGTCTTGTTTAGCTGCTTTTAATTGTCGCCTGAAGTTTGCCTTGTGCCATACACAGTGTGCTGAACTTTGAATTGGCCAAGAACGATAGCGATAAAATGACAGTTGGATGTGATTATTCCATTAGTCAGCTATCTGAATGCGTAGAACTTTTCGTTCAATCGAAATTCGAGCATTTTCCGCTGCAGTTGTGCCCCTGGTTTAACTCCCCAGCAAATTTGCCAAGCTCAATGAAAATTGAGCAGCTTTTAAAGGCGCATTGAATATCCAGCGAGGTGTAAAGCCAATTGCGATTCCAACAATGTCAGCACAGGTACTACAGCGGGGGCTGCTTGAAAGGTTTTCCTTTAACTATGTGTTGTGCCAAGAGATCATTTATAAGTGTTCTTGATCTATTAACTATTAAAAACCATTTTTAAAAATAAAAATTTGCCTTGGTTTACAAGTGCAAATAATTTTCCAGTAAGTATTTATCTATGCTTATCTATGCGATCTTAAGGTTTAATTGTGAAATTCCAAATGATTCATGCTTGAACAAAGAATGTGCTTTAAATATACTATGAAGAACAAAGCTGAATCATTAGAATAATAATGAGTTGTCATCCTTACAAAAACGTTTTTGGCCGCACTTCTGAAGCAGCCCTCGCATGCCAGTTAATGGCAGTTCGTCAATGGGTTTTTTTGCTTAGTAGTTTTTTCTATAAGTATTTTTCTCACAGGGCGTCGATTTGCGCAATTGGAAGCTATGAACAGACGTGCAGTCGGCTCGGAGCTTCGTGCTTGACACTCAGCTCGAGGTTTAGTCTCGAATAGTTGGCTCGTTAATTGCGGCCTGCAATTGAAACTGTTGACTGTTGACTGGTTCTGTATGGGATTCAGGTACTGGCTTTGATACTGGTTGTTGTTTCAATTCTGGTTAGACTTGTTCTACGTAGCGGCAGCAGCGCTTGCCACATGTCTTATTGCTACATGCACTTTCTTTTGGCAATGATGTAGCTTAATTGTTGGCCCACTTCAAAGCACACGCGGCGTATGCGCAATATTGTTGTCTTATGCATGTTGTTGCTGAATGTTGCTTGGCAAATGCGCAGCGCTTAACAAGTCATTAGTCGTTTCAACTAAGCCAACTTGTTGCTGTTTTTCTTGTTGTTGTTGTTGTTGTTAATTGCTAAGTTCATTGATTTTATCGGCGCGCTAACATTTTGCAATCGCATCGAGTCGACATCGGTCATTTGTCTATATATAGAAAGCGACTGTCGCCTGCAACGGAACCCATTGAATCATCGTTGGCCAGCAGCGTCTCTAACATGTTGTCGACGGCTGCCGGAAGTTGGCAGAGCCATAGTTTTGGCCAATTGGCGTTGGGTTCATCAAAACACGACGTCTACATCGAACATGCCGCATGCCGGCACGTAGTCAATAGAAAGTGGACAACAACAACATCCCGACTTCCCAACCCAACCACCCCTACAACGTTTCCTCACTGACTGCTTGACCGATGCGCCAGCACCAGCAACCACTCGCAATTACACAAACAAAGCACTCAAAGCTTAACTCATCACAATTTGCACCTATGATATTAAGTTAGTTTTTATATATATATATATATATATTATATAGTTGATGATACTTAAATTTAACCCAACCCGCTCAAACCCTTTGCTACTGCCCCCGTCCCCAACTCTCAATTTTACTCTCTTTCTATCTCTCTCTCTCTCTCTCTCTCTCTCTCTCTCTCTATCGGTGAAAAAAAAAGCTCGCCAATGCGCGCTCTTACGGCGTGCTTAAAAGCTTGCGCTGCTCCGCTCGCTATGCGAGAAGCAAGTCCAAATCGGCGATAAATCTTAATGCGCAACTGAAGCAACAGCAGAAGAATCAAAATCAAAATCACAATCAAAATCAAAAGCCGCAACACGAACAGCAGCCACAACAGGTGGAGGCGCTGTATGCCAATGTTGAAGAGCTCATCCAGGCTGAGTTGGAAGAGGATGCTCTAATGGGTAATGCGCAGGTAAGCGTCATAAATGCGTCCATCTCCCAGTCGCCTTCATATGTGTATGTGTTCCACCAAACCAAACATCACCTACAACAACAACAACAACAACAACAAACATTTCAACTGAAATTATCAACATTAACTCGTTGTTGGCGTCAATTAATGGAAATTAATTTTATTATGTGTTGCCCAAGCCATCAGCTCCCTCATGCCCCCAAAACTCCACCCGATGCGCCCCCATCATTGTTATTGTTTATTGTGTATGCTTGATTTTATGTTATTGTTAAACTCGTTTGTCAGCCAATCGCCATTTAGCAAGTAAGTGCAACTTATTTATAAGCCATTCGACCTACAGGTAGCAACAGGCAGGAAACCAGCCAGCACAGCTGCCTGCTATCTACACACAGATACTTGCGACAGAGACCTTTTACCTGTTTACGCCTTCATCTGCTTCTTCTTCTTCTTCTTGCCGTGCAAATAAATATTTTGCAAGGTCTTCTGGTCGCCATTAAACAAACGATCAGACCCGCTTATGGGTCTTGTCTGCGCAGGTGTACAACTTGCATAAGCTTTCAAGCTCTTTAGCTAAGTGCCAAGGGAGAGCTTTTTGTGCAAGCACTTGCCGAGTTGCTCTACTCGCTCACAGGTGGCGCTAGTGTAACTAAAGTTTTCTTTCATTTAAATCGTTTGTAACGTACTCAACTTTTGAACTTATCAATAAAAAACTCCGTCTAGTACATCCAACATGCTCATACATATATAGTGGATATCTTACAAATCTGTTCATTTTATTTATTTTACGTCAACATTCATTTATTCGTATGCAATTAAATTATAAAATAAACACTAATAATTGAAAGAAAACTTGTCTATAGCGTAAACTGTCCAAGTAGTATTTATTATTGAGCGACCACTGTAATTAATTGCATCATTTTAAGGTTTATGCTATTTGGTGTTGGTTTTCCATTCTACATACATGTACATATGTATCTCCATTAACTCACTCACGTAACCTGTCTGTTAATCATATAAAAAAGATGTCCACTTCATTAAGTTCTTGATTTCTATGTTTTTGCAGGTAAGCACAAAAAATGCAACTTCCAGTAACTCAACTCGCAGCCAGACCAAACAATGCTAGCCAAGTAAGTTGCAATGGCCAATTATTTTTGTTTTTTCCAGCCGATTAACAGCAGATTGCCACATAAATGTCAAAAAATGACAAAAGTCACAATGAAATGTTGCTGCCAAAAACAAAAAACAAAACAAAACCTCAAAAACAATCAAAATAACAAAATAATAAAAAACAAGCAGCTTGATCAACGGTTTTTTTTTAAGCATTACTGTCACATTGGCTGAAGATGTTTATGTTTATGGAGACGGCGTTCGCGCTTTTGACTTGTGCAAGAACTCCGCGAATCTCGGTCAAGCAACAAGTGCAGCAGCCGCTGCCAGCGTCGCAGCCGCAACCGCTGCTGCTGCCGCTGCCACAGTCGGCGTCCCGACGCGTCGTGTGAACTGCGGCGTCTCAGATAATCGGGCGTTCAACGCTAATGCTAATGCAAATGCATTGAAATACATATGCATTTATAAGTATGATATACACACAGCAGCATGTCTGCTGCTTGCTGCGACTGTTGCTGCCGCTGCTTGTTGCTGCAGCTTGCTGCTGCTGCTGGCTGCATAAATTTGCTGCAGTTATGCAACTGCAACTGACATTGCCCATAATACCGGTACTTGTCAACGGCGGCGGCGGCAGCAGCACGTGCATTTAGCTGGTTAAATTATTGTAGCAGTCAACGCACAGTGGTGCAAATTTAACGAAAACATACCTAAGTCTTTTCTTTAACAGTGATTAGAAAGGTAATGCCCTTCAGTTGATTACTTCGCCAAACAAGCATTATTATTTTAATAATAACCTGGAACAATCTAATTTGCGTGCTTTTTCTGCCCATTGTCCAAGCCGCTGTCAATAACGTATTTTGGCCCCACTGTGCGCGCTATGGCAAACGGTACATGCACAGTCCAATCAGCGAATACCGCTTTGCATGCTGCGACGACAGATGCTATACCGTAAGACTGCAGTCTCGTCCAAATATTTGGCCTACGCGTTGTCAACAACAACGTCGCAGCAGGTGTCGCGTCGGCGCCGACGTCAGCGCCAGCGTCGACGCAGCAGCCGGCGTGATGCGCTTGCGCTCCCCGCTCTGTTAAGCGCTCTACGCTTGCACAGCGCTCCCTCCTGCTCTGAGCGCTCAGTTTCGTTAGCTATACCCAACCAAACCCATTAGTTGCTAGCGGGTATGCTGTGCTTTTCTCCAGTGTATGGTGAACTTATCGATATATGTAACTTGAATATAGTAAATAAATAAATATAAAATATAAATAAGTAATAAATATTATACTATTATTGTTTGGTATATTATAGTAAATTATTGTTTAGTATTTTATAGTGTAGTATAGTTATTTAATATTGAATGTAAAAAGTTTAGTATTGTAAAGATATATATAGTACAGTACAGCATAAAATACTGTATAACTATAAAGTACAGTATATTTTTGTAGAGTATAGTTTTATTTAAATATTCATAGTATATCACAGTGTAAAGTACAGTATATTTTACCATAGTATAGTTTTATTTAATCTGTAATTATTATAGAATGATAACATTTATTATTATGTATTATGGAACAGTCCTGAAAAAGATACTCTTTAATTTAATTCCTTTATAGAAAATCGTATTTTAATAATTTAGTTTAGGTCACCATATACTTTGACATAAATAGAATATAGTTGAAGAATTCTTGGAGTGAGTATTTTTATAGTCGCTACAGCTTCGCTTCGTTCCTATTAGTTCTGCTGCTGCCGCTGCTGCTGCGATTGCCGTTGCTGCTTTAGCTGCTGCCCCGCGCTGGCTGCGCTTAGTCTGCCGCCGTGCGTCGTCGACGTCGCCTCGACGTGTTAGCTGAGTGTGTGTGTTTTTTTAGCCCGTTCTAAATTTAGTTAGTAGCCGCAGTCGTCGCGAGGGGCGCAGTAAATGCCGCCGTCGCCTCCAACGTCGTCGACGTTAATTTTGTGTTCACTTAATTAAAATAACATTTATATTCGGTAATTTGCCTTTACATAACGCACACACGCGAATTGATGTTCAAAGTGGGCGCGTGAGGTGTGCACAACAAATGTATTACTGATTATATTTTCAAGTTCCATTTATTTTTTTGTTCTTTCCCCCTGTGTGTGTCAAACGTGTGAAAAAACAACAACAAAATGCAGCCTGGTCTACTTTTTGTGTGTTGATTGATTTGATTCGATTTGTGACAGCTCGAAATCTGCGTGAATATGTAAAAACAGCAAGCCAAAGGAAAATTAAATGAAATACACTGAATTGCACTGGCTGCCTGGCACTGCAGAGTTTCTGGAATTGGGAACTGATTTGTTTTATCTAGTGCGACTCCATTTTGCAGTTACACAAACCATTTGTAACGACAAATCAAAGCATGTTGGGCTCTTTTTTTAGTTACCCTCATAAATGCCGCTTTTTATCGAGTGTGTGTGTGTGTTGGTGTGTGTGTGGGGGACGACCTTCGAGCACATCTTTCGCGACATTTTATAGATTCAAACTTGAGCTTGAGATGCGCCAATGTTCTTTGTCTGTCGGTCAGACGCGTGACAAATTGCAAGATACATCTTTTTAGACACAAATATTTAAACGTTTCTTTTACGCATTGCAATTTGTAGTTTTGTAAATATGTGGGTAGTGTGTTTTTCTTAATTTATTTTCTCTTTTGGCAGCCAAATGCATTTTATGATCGCAACTTTTCCAAATGAAACTCTAAACATTGCCGCTGTTGTTGGTTCTTGAAACTGTGCCAATTATTTTGTTTCGGTTTCGGCCAAAATAGAACGCAATAAAACGCAAACAGTTTCATAGCATTGGGCTCTGTCTGAGTTAGTTTTATTTTAGACATTATGCGATCGTTTCGTGTGTGCGCTTTGGGCTCCCAGCTCCCAGCTCCCAGTCGACCCCATTAGCATACGAACACTGAGGCCCTTCAAGTTGTATTCATCAATTTGTTTAGCGCCGTAACCGTTAGTTAATTCTTTGAGACAGCCAAGCATTGTTAATTAGGCGGCTTTTAATTTTTGTTTCTTCTGAGTCTTTTGCAACGAAAGAACAACAATGAAAAAGACAACAGCCAACATCATTGACAGCGACATAAATCCAGCATAGTTCCCAATCGGCAACGCATAGCACAGCCCAACAAGAACAACATCACAAATAGAAATAGAAACCGAAACAGAAACACAAAAAAATACACTCGCAACATTCCAATGGGTCAGCAAAGCATAAGCCGAATGTCCAATTCGGATAAAAATAAAACTGCAGCCAATGCTGCCCTTTTCTAATAAGCAGAATAGAGAAAGAGGGAGGGAGAGAGAGAGGCGGCAGGTGGCAACTTTTGCCTTACCCTTGTTGTTCATATGACAGGCAGCTTTTGTTTGACACACCGCGCTGACGTTTGCTGCTTGCTGCGCTTACGCTGATCGATGTCAATGACACTGGGCCCTGGGCAGGGAACTGAGATGAGGCACGGAGGCGGGGCGGGATATAATTTAAACTTTACAATAATATTGAACCCCAACGACCCCGTTGAATGAAGGGTCTTCATTTGCAGCAGTCACTGACGGGGTTAACTATGTTAAATGGTGAATGTTTTATGTATGTCACGCTAACTGGAAAACAATCTGAAGCCAGCTGCAACTACAAGATACTTCAATTGGCCGGGTAACTTTTCCGGAACGACTTGGAACATGTGATACCAAGCATGGCCTGTACTTAGTCACTAAATACTCCGCTTGTTTACACATACTTTACCTTCGCACAGCTGCAAAATGGCAAAAGATAAAGATTAAACTGGCAACGTGCACGATCTTAGCCAAATCTCCCAAACCTTATCGCCGCATGTAATCAGTTGCTTTTATAAGCAGCTACCTGCTAGCTATTGGGTCCCTGCTCTCGCACATATATCTATATATATATATATATACATATATCATACCCCAGATATCTTAAATGCCAGACAAACATGTCATTCACTTAGGTACAGCTGCAATGCAATGCATACCCATGAATGATTCAATAATTCATTCACATTAACTTCTTTTCTGACATAATATATAAAAGTACTTAAGTATTCGTGATTCTAATTGACATTGTAAGAAACGTAATTCTTTTGGGATGATCACAAAGTTATTAGCCAGGTATTCCAAGAGAATAGACTATAGAAAAAGGAACGCTTAGAACCTTCTTTAAATGAAGCTATTTCTCTAAGTAAAATTGCTCATCTACACTTATTATCACATTGCGCAAATAATACGAATTGAAAACAACAATCCAACAATTAAATGCCTCATTAAGGGAACTTTTCGCCCCTCTCGACCTTTTTGTATTTGGCGCAGCATTTCGAGATAAGTTGCGAAAATATTTGTTTAAGTGAAACAGAAAGCGACGCACACGAAACACTCAAAACACAGAGAGCGACTATACTATATAGTATATGGTATATGGTATATAGTATATAGTGTATAGTATGGCTGAAACTTGCTCAAGTTGGCATCTGTTTTATAACGCTGTGTAATATTCGACTAGCTATTTTTAATGCCAATGTTGGGTGCGCTAAGGGCAAAACAAATCCAGCCAACGGTCGAAAATGAAGAGGCTTTACTATATATGAAATATATGTCTGTATATACGTATATAGAGCATTTAGATGTTATTGCTTACATTAAGTTTAAGCGACGTTTTAGCTCCGCACAATTCAAAATTACTTAAATTGAGTTCTGAATATTTGCTATATAAACATTGTAAGCTCAAATATACTTATATATCGTCTTAGTACAATTTTACTTTGTTTAATATATATGTATATATTAAATATACATATAAAATATAGCACGGCAATAATTTAATAGTTTTTTTGAGTGTACGATCTATATTTGCGTACATTACACGTGCGATTGTATTAAGGTAATAATCTCTGTCGCTCTCTTTTGATTTTGGCAACGGGTGCCAATGGGCTAACAAATTGTTTATAATTCTCGACACTAAATGGAGATAAATTCACGTCATAAACTACCGACCCAGGAACGGAGCAAACAGAAAAAAATAAATGCAAACAAAAATGTTGGCGTGGAAAAAAATGCGACTAATGGCACATAAAGTTTAAAAGATGAACAATTTGTAATTGTGTGTGTGTGAGTGTGTGTTCTCTCGCTTCGTATTAGATAAACAACCGAACGTGTACTTTGGCTGGTAACCGCTTATTATATAAATACTACGTTAATGGCATACAGACTATAATGCAAACTAATGTTTGTGTCTAGATTAGAAACTGCAAGATTTGGTTACATATTTTCCATTAGCTAACGTATAGAATTTCAAAGATTTTCAAAAGAATTCGACACCGACATGTGCCCAAGTATTAGCCGGTTTTATTTTTGTACCTGCAGCACTTGTTGCAACACGGCAAACAACATTAACATAATTCTGGAGCGACACACTCGTATAAATCGACAAAAAACTAAAAAGAACAAAAAAAACTTAGAATTCATCTAACGATGGGACTTAAATAATAGCTGATTGTTGCATACTTAACACACTGAAAAGCATCCAAATGAGAACTGGGGCGTGTTCTAGAACCAGTGCTTAATGATCTCAATGTGAGTGATCTGATTCTGGAAATAAACTTCAGGGAACTGCGTTCCTAATGTTATGTTATGTTGTTTTGAAAGAAAACACATTAGGGCCTTTATCTCTTTCGGCTATTGCGTAATTAACTGGACTGCATTTAAATGGTTCAGTTCGTTGTTTATAAAAGCTCTATACATGGGAGTCCAGAATTTATTGTCAATTATGTTTGCTTTGATGTAGAACATCATCAGGTGTTTTTTTTTTTTATAAAATCATTTTTATAAGTAGAAGTCTTGTGTTGGCTTAAATTCTAGATTTATTTTCTTTTTATTAACAATTTTGAGAATCACTCAAATTTGCGTACCTTAAGTAAGTATTAAATGGTAAACCCAATTCATTTGCTAACAACCAAAACCGCAAACCCAGCAGAGCGTTAAGCGCTCGCATGCACAGACTGCTGGCCGGCTGTTAACTAACAGCGCACGAGCGCAACTGTATCCAGCTGGTTTGCAGTGCTCTCCTTCATTGGCCAGGCCAAAGGATGCGGCCTTGATGGCGCCGATGACCTTGGCCCTGGCATTTGGGATTGGCATTGGCATTGGGTTTACCCACAAATTATGGCCTCTGCATTTTTCGCCTATTTATTAAACATAAATTGCCATAATGGGCCAGAAACGGATGCCGCTGCACGCACACAGTCCAAAGGATTTTCAATTGTCAGGTGCTGCTGTTGCCGCTCCTCTTGTATGCAACTGCAATCGCAACTATTTTTAGCCTTCGAGCAGCCAGCGGCCAGCCGCGACTCTGCTGATTGTTTTCAGAAGATGCTTTTCTCTGCTTCTACTATTTTTTTATCCGTCTGGCAATAATTTATGTTATTTGACTTTTAGACCCGGCTCCATGCAACGGCTGAACATAATTGCAGGTTTCGCATGCTGTGGCCACTCGGTGCGCCCTTTGCAATTAGCCTCTGCCATTGTGGAGTAGCTGCAGCCCGGCAAGTTCATGTAGCTCCTCCTGCCCCCCTTTAAATGTTGGCCTCCCGCCTTCTTGGCTGAGACTGAGACTGAGATTGAGAGACTAAGGCTAAGGGTAAGGGTAAGCCATAGGCTGAAACCCGGTCTCGGTTTCAGTCAGATGCTGAAGCTAAGCCCGTTCATTAGCTGGATTGTTTCTTGACTTGTCACACTCCAGTTCAAGTTGCACTCCATTAGCATGGTACGTGCCATATCAACGCTTTGAGCTGTTGTGTTCCAGTCAAGTTCTGTTTATTAGCCATTTTTCTTCTTGGTTTGCAAAGCTGGCTGCTTACCGAATGTGCGGAAAAACGTGGGCATATTAGACAAGCTAGCATCTCCAATTAGCAAGAATACTCGTGTTTTATTTGTAAGTAATCAAAAGTTTGGAATATAAACATACCTCAAGTCCGTACTAATAAGATCAGATTTATTAAATTTTATATGCATTTTAGACTTCCCAATTACAGGGTAGTCACTAGTCGAGAGTAGTTTTGACGTGTTCTCACTGCAAATTACAAATGCAATTAGCTGCTATAATAACAATGCAAAAGCAACTGCAACAGCAACAATAACAATTTGCGAAATGTAATTAAATTGTTTTACTTACTACGGTTTCGCTTGTTGGCATCAGAATAGAGAAGGCAAAAACGTTAACTGTTACAAGCAGAGCCCAGTTAATAACTATACAAGCCCGAACCCGAACCCGAACCTGAACCCTATGCCAATATTAACTTACAACGCAAAGCTTGTATATCATACAAATTGATATGTACACATGTATGTACATATTCTTATATGTTGTTTGTATAGTTGTTTGCATAATAACAACAACAACAGAAGCAACATTGAGACTTTGCAGGTGAGGCGCCCTTTTTTGCGCCGCCCACTTTCAGTTGTGTGAAGTTTTAAGTATACTTACTATTCTTTTGCGTAAGTATGTATGTATGTAAATACATTAAACACTGTGACAAGTTTTATTTGAAAAGAAAATATTCTGCTGATGTTACAGTAAGTTTTTTTTAAACTGATTTTTAAAATTATCTTTTGTTTATGTAGCAATTAAATAAAATTCAATTATAGTTACTTTAATAATAGTTAGCGTGGTAAAACATATGTACATCGTTAAATCACACTTACTCAAAGGCCAGTATTATTTTAATGAACTGTTTGCTAATCGCTTTGTGGCAGGGCATTTATCCGTCGCTTAGGCCTGACATAAATTGAAAACAATCAACTTAGCTTAACTCGAACGTAAATAGTTCATAAATAAATGATTTCTATAATTATCGACACGATTGCAAGCTAATCCAATGCAGCGAAAATGGCATAGAATACAGTTGGGAGTGCACTAATCCAGAGTACTCGACTTGTGGATACCATATAAATGTGTTCGAGGCAGTTTCAGGGGGATATATCCGCTAATTAAGAGAAATAGCTTATTTAAATAATGGTGAGCCATAATAAATGTACATATATACATGTACATACATACATATGTGGTAATACAGGATAGGTTTAGTTATTGCTGCAAGCTAAATATATGTACAGGATACATAATACCCCTTTTGTGAGTACATGGTACAAGAAGTATACAAATCGAAGCGTATGAAAACATACGCATACATATATGTACATACACGTGCATATATGTATGCTAATGCATACATGGTTATGTCGCATGTATGTATATATGTACATACAAACTTACATGTGTTTTTGTCGATGCACTAGTAGGCATAAAACATCGACAAAACTGACGACGACGCTTCGTTGAGGGCGGCCAGTTGCTGGCAATTTGATGCCAACGCGGCGATTTTTGACAAAACAAACGCACATCACTGTTTAGCTGCGTTCTTTCTCTGCCTCTTTACTTTTGCTTCCACACCTCTTTCAGATGCACTCTTTGGCCGTTGTCCGTTGTCGTTGCCTTCATCGCCGCTGTTCAATAAACAAACCGTTTTGTAATCTTTACCTGCACAGAAAGTGGAGCAAAAGAACATTGATGGGGGGTCGGCAACGGAGGGTCTCTGTGTTCAAACAGTGTATATAAGTGAATACAAATGCGCGCATGTGTATGTATGTATAAGCAGGGGTCAAACAGTGCGACACTTGTTTGTTGGAAAGAGAGGGAAAGTGCGTATGCTTCTTTCTTAATGCTCTTTTCAACTGCAGCTGATTCTTTTGCCCTGCTTGCGTTTATTCCCCCCTTTAACGAAAACGCTGCCTATGTGTGCGTGTGTGGCGTATGTAGGTGAGCGTCGGCCTAGCGTTGTCTGCTCTTTATGTTTTATGAACTGAGAGTATCAAGAAGCGTATTAGCTGACAGCCTACGCTCAGCAGAGACTTTTGTTAACGAATTTTCCAGAGTATAAATTGAATAACGTTTTTAACAAAGCAACACAAAATTGACTATTTTGTAAATATGGAGCCAGATATTAATCGTAATGAATGATCAGATATATGCATGGATAATTGTCATCGCTTAAAGGGTGTACACTAGTCGTGTGATACTCGCATTTCCAACTAAAACAACCTTCTCCATCCATGTTTATTCTTCTGCTTTGGCTTCCTTCTGCCCCGACGTCTCTCCAGTTCCCTTTGCACTTGCCGGCTGTTCTAGTTGCCTTATCCACTCGGTTTCTGGACAATTTGCAGTGCGCACGCAATGTGAACACACGTAGGCACGATTCATGCTGGACGCTTAAATCGAATCGAATCAGCTCGAATCGAATCAAATCGAAAAATTAATTAAAATCATATTTTAATTCGAATACCTTGCGTAGAACGATGAATCATTTGCGCGTGCACAAGTTTAAACTGGGCAGCAAGGACAATGCGGCTGTTGCCGAAATTCCTTCGAACGCCGCGGACAACAACAACTGCATAAGCAACAATAACAATAACAACAACAATGGCAGCAGCGGTAAAGGATTCCTGACCCGCATCAAGCGCTACTCGGTGCTCGGCAACAAGCTGAGCCGTCGCCATCTGGGCAGCATGACCTTGTCGGGCGGAGGTGCCGGCAAGGATCGGGCCGTTTCGCCCAGCAAACTGGCCACTGGCAGCTACAACATGACCGGCAGCAACTCTGAAGATCACCGCCTAGAGATCGGCGCGCCCATTCTGATATCAACCACAACTCTGGACACCGATCGCTTTGGTGTGACAGAGGCCCGTCTCAAGCAGATTGGTGGTGGCATTGCGAAGACCTCCTCGATAGTGCGTACCCTGACGCCACGCAGCTCCGACGAGGAGGAGTTTGTGGATGCCTGCGGCACACCGCAAATCGAGCATCATATGGGCCTCGAAACGCCGGAAACGGAACAGTTTCAAACGCCAACACATCAACCCGACTATCAGCAGCAACAGCAACTGCAGCAGACGCCACCGACGACGCCACCGACGACGCCACCGTCGGCACCACCGCCACCAGCGCCACCTGTGGAACCACCAATACGACGGCCACGCATTGCCCGCCAGCAGCAATCGCAATCCGTGCAGAATCTCCATCGGTCCGAGCTAAAGGTCTATCTGCACAAGTCGCCGTCGATGACGCTGGACATGAACATGACAGCGCCAGCACAGCTTGGTCTGAATCTGCCCGAGCTGCCGGAGCTATTTGGCGCCAGTGAGCTCAGCTTGGCGGCCAGCGATAACAAGGAGAACCAAAGCACGCCACAACGTGAACAGCATGGCAATCAGGTGTCCGAGCCGAACATGCCCATCATCTCTGGCTTCTTGGGGCAGGAACAGCGCTTCAAGAGCATCGACTCCTTTCAGCTAATAATGCCCTCCAAGCAGAGTTCCAAGCAAAGCCTGGCCAGCTGTCGCAGCAGCCGAAGTAGGAGCAGAAGTAGAAGCCGCAGCCGCAGTCGCAGCCAACTGAGTCACAGCCAGATCAGCATCAACGAGGAGTTTGACTACGATCTGAAGTCCGTTAGCTATCAGAGCCTGAATGCACAGAATCTGTTTGTGTCCATTGACGAGCTGCAAGAGATAACGCGGCAGATCAACGAGACAGAGGATTTCAGTCGGGAAATCGATCTGGAGTACTGCACGCATCGGGATCAGCTGCGTCCCAACGAGCGTCGTATAACACTGCTGAAGAATAAAAACCAGCGACTGATCAACTTCAATCATAACAAGGAGAAGCTACGCAAGGGCTGGCACGGCATGAAGCACTGGCTCGGCGAGGAGGGCAACAAACTGAGGGAAGTGGTGCGCCAGCAAACCCCACTCAAGCGTGTGGCCCAATCGAAAACCAATCTCAATCAGTCAACGGGCAATGCCAGCCGGCAGTCAATGTCGCCCGAACGAACTCGTGATCGTGACCGGGATCGGGATATGACCGAAAGCTGTGAGGATGTCACCGATCGCACCGACTATGATGCTTCGCTGTCACAGCAGCCTAGTGAGGAGGATCTGTCGCCGCACGCTAAGCGCTTCAAGGACGAGGTACAGGCTTAAGCATTGTTTGGTCCAAATTCATGGCTCGATCAAATTTTTTTTTTATTTATTGAACGTTGCAATTTTTTATATTTTTTGTAACTATTTTTTACTAATTGTGTTTTTTTCTTCTTTGATAGGGACAAAATGGCTTTGAGGAACTCAGACGGTATGTTAAGCAGGGCGGTGATTTCAGCAAGGAACTCATTTTTGTCCTGCAGGAACGGTAAGTCTAAATGCTATTGATTTGTATTTCTTAATCATCCTTCAATTATTTGTGTCATACATCACCCATGCAGTGCCGACTCAGAGCTTATCTATTCCAAGTCGCTGTCGAAGTTGGCCAACAAACTGAATAAGGCAGGCCGGGAGATACCCGGCAGCGTGGCGGACGCCTGGCGTGGTGTGGCTACAGAGATGGAAAGTCGCAGCGACATTCATCGCCAGCTGGCGGCCTCGCTGACCGATGAGCTGGTCAAGCCGCTTAAGACCGTCGTGGACGGTCATCACAAGACCCGCAAAGCGGTAAGTTGTCGATCAGAAAACAAGTAATAAACGCAAATCAAGCAATTCCATTAAACCAGGTCGAAAGTAATGTGGACAAAGCGGCTCGTGTGCTCAGCGAGTGGCGTGTGAGCGAGGCGAAGGCCAAGAAAGCCTCTCACACGGCCGCCCGGGAGAACGAAAAACTACAGGACGCAATGCTGGACGTGCGCATACAAAAGTCGCCGTCCATAGCGCTGCTGCATCAGGGTCCCAACAAGCTGGCCGCCGAGAAGGAGCTCAAATCTGCCGAGAAAGACTGCGTCAAGCTGGACAACAAGCGCAAAAAGGCCGAGGAGGCTGTTAAGCGGGCCGACGTCGAGTACTACACGCTCTGCGTCCGTGCCGAGCGTGCCCGCGTCGACTGGGAGATGGCCGTACTGCGCGGCTCCTCCCAGCTGCAGAGCAGCGAACAGCAGCGCGTCGGCAACATGCACAATTTTGTGCAGCAATATGCGCGCCTCATCACCGACATGCAGCCCATATTGGGCAGCTTAACCAACGGACTGCAGCCGCAGCTGGATGCCTGCAACGTGGCTAAGGATATGCAGGTGGTGCGCAACATACGCCGCAATTCCGAGGGTCCCAGCGAGCAGCTGCTGCCCGACTTCTACTGCGAGCACACCACGCTCGCGATGAACCGCGAGCGACGCAAGCATTCGCTGATCAAGCTGCTGCAGCTGGTCAAAACGGATTTGGAGCGGGAGCGACGCTCACGCGACGGGCTGCGTGGCCTCTCACAGTCACTCAACCATCAGGAGCATCAGAACATTACCGATAAGCTCTACCACGTAAGATTTGTGCTCAATATGAATTTAATTGCCTTGACATTAACTTTGATCTCTGCTGCAGATTCGCTCCATGCTGACGTATTTGGAGGGTGCACGGCTGAAGCTGCATTCGGCGCTGCTCGAACTGGATCATAAGCCGCGCACAACGCATCCGCTGGCGCAGCACATACAGGTTATTAATTAATTAGCCCGTAATCCAAGTAATCCAAACTAATATATTCCGCACACATTTGCAGATCACACGCGATCGCACGGGACTGCAGCAGAGCATTCTGAAGGTGCCCAATTGGATGAAGAACAACGACAAGACGCAGCACGGAACGACCATGTTGTCGCAGGACTCGGGCGATGCCACCGTCGACGATGACGACTATTCGCAGCTGCAGAGCCAGACGAACAGCTCCTGTGCGAACATCAGCGTGGTGGCCGCGCCGGCGTCGTCGCTGCTGAAGCACTTCAATCGCAGCAAGAGCAACATTGAAACCTTTACCAGCCAACCAAAGATAATCTCGACAACCAATGCATCGCTGGCGGCGACGACAGTGGCGGCCAAGTCCAAAACGCTGGCGCCGGGCCAAACAAACGGGGATCGCGGCCAGGCGGACGGTGGCTCCAATCAGCAGGACTCGGACTTTGATGAGTTCAGCTCGCAGGACGAGGATGAGGCTGAGCCGCAACACACCAATACACAGAATTTCTATCAAAATGCCCAGGAGGTGCAAAGCTCGTCGATGAGCTCACAGGGCACTGGGAACAGCAACTTCACCAGCGTCAGCTCCAAAGACAGCAACCAGTGTCAGGTGCTCGGACGCTGCAAGGCGCTCTACAGCTATACGCCAAAACTGTACGACGAACTGGAGCTGAGTCCGGGCGATGTCATCGAAGTGCATGCCAAACAGGACGACGGCTGGTGGCTGGGCGCCCTACGCAATCAGATCGGCATCTTTCCGGCGACCTACGTGGAGGAGTGTGCCTAGCGCATCTACTATCTATATAAGCCACATAATTAATTATCTAAGAGTGTGACTGCATACTTAAGTTTGTCTGACTGTGCGTTTGTGTGTGTGCGTGATAATGCAAGATAATGTCATATTGTATTTAATTTTACTTAAATTTTTTTCCCTGCTTTTAAAATACTTGTATATGCTTACAACGAGCTTTAACGGCCTCTGCATTAAAACATTTATAAAACTAGAAACAAGCAAAACATATTTTGTATTTAAGCACATTTTTTTTTATTATTTTTATTATTATTTTTAATATTTATAGCGCCCAGTTAAGCCATTTCTCTTGCACACTTATTTTTGACTACGTGTAATTGTCATATATTGAATAAATATAAGTTTCGTTTATTTCATTTACATAATGGAACTACATAGTATAACATACAAATGAATATACATACATATAGTACTTATATTCAACATAAATATACGAATGCAGAATCACAAATCTTTTCATTTCTCACACATTTCTTCTGCGCAATGATTCTGGTATTTATTTTCATTTCATAAATAATGTATACAACGTATAATTTTAAAAACAAAAGTTATGCATATAAATATATGTATATAGTGTAGATTGTATATTTGCAAAAATAATTATTGTGTTAAGTGTTCAAAATCCTATCGCTATATAGAAGGCCAAGCTATGTTCTTAGGCAGATTCGAAAAATTATTTTGTTTATTTTTAAATTGCCTTGGAATATTTTTGAAAATATTTATTTTAAAGAAAGCTCCTTTGACAAATGCCTTAAGTTGATGCTACTTATGCAAATTATTTAAATACATATTTTTAGTGATTGTGCATAACGGTAGACAGGCAAGATGTATGTATATATGTATATATGTATATTGAGTATGAAAACTTTGTTCAAAATCGTATTGAAAAGATTTTGTAAAGACTCAGCACAGTTTTGGATAGACTCTTAGGGAAGTATTGCTAATGGATCAGAGGCCGTAGTAACTAATTGACACTAGAATGGGAAATGACAGTAACGCTTATTTTAACGGTAAACGCGAGCAGCACAACAGGCAACTTTAGTTGCTGACCTCGGTGGCATTGGTATTGGCATTGGCAGCTGGCGGCGCTGGAGTTGGAGCTGAACCTGGAACTGGATTGTTGGTGGCATTGTCCAGGCAGCGCAGCTTCTGGTACATGTGTATATAGTGAGCCTGCAGCTGTTTCTGATAGCCCAGGACTTTGTCCTTTTCGGCGCACCACTGGCGCTTCTCCAGCTCCAGATTGATGCGGAAATCGTCGAGCTTCTGCCGCAGCTTGGCTATGTCCTCGGCATATGTGGTCGACTCCTCGATGAGCGTGTCCAGCGTTTGCTGCGCCGGCTGGCCCTGGTCCAGCTGCAGTCGCTCCATGATCGCGTCCAGCTGCTGCGGCGCCGTCGCTGCCTGCGTCGTATACTTGCGCGTCTTCTGGCAGATCTCGTTCAGATTGTCCAGCTGCTGCTTGAGGCGCGTATAACGGCCGCAGGGCTCCTCGCCGTACTCGTGCGCAATGGCCAAGTCGGATAGCTCCTTGCGCAGCTTGGCCAGCTCGTTGGTCAGCGCGCCAATTACCTGATCCTTGAGCGCTATGATCTTGTTAAGCTGCTGCAGCTGTTGCTCCTGCTCCTGCTCCTGCTGTTGCTGTTGCTGTTGCTTCTTTTGCTGTTCCTCCGCCTGCTGCTTTGGTTGACTTTGGCATGTGGTTGTCTTACAGTTGTTGTTGCTGTTATTATTGTTGTTGTTGTTGTTGTTGATGTTATTGCTATGTCTCAGGCTGACAATTGCATGATCCTTCATATTGATTTCAAGCTACAAATAAAAAGCAATTTAAATTCGTTTATTTAAGTGCAACAGGTGCGAATGTAAATGCGACTTACATGCGCCTCTTTGAGCTGCGTCTTGAGTAAAGCTATTTCGCCGTTGCGTTCACAAACCTTCCATTCGCTGTCCTCCAGCTGGACGCGCAGAGCGGCCACCGACTGATGGGCGTCGTTCAGCTGCTGGCTGAGTTCCTGGGCGGAGCACTGGAGCTGCTGTTCGGCGTTCTTCAGGCTCTTGTTGCTGCATCTGGTGAGGTCGAGCTGCTGCTGCAGCTTCTGCAGCTGCTCCGATTGGCGCAAGTTATGCTGCTTCAGCTGGAACTGCTGCAGGGCCAGCAGCTGCTCCATTTTCTTGAACTTCAGCTGATACTCGCGCTGCTGGCCCTCAAAGAAGAGCTTCAGGCGCTGCGTTTCGTGCTCCCAGTACACCTCCTTGTCCTGCAAAGATTGGCGAAATAAAAATGAAGAAGAAGAAGAAAAGAAAGGAAATGGAAATGGAAAGTAGGAGAAGCTTCCGTTAGTGAGGCTGGCGGGACGGCGTGTTTGCTATTTAACCTTTTGGACTTTGAAAATTACTTTCTCATTCTGTTCCATTGCCTGCCGCAGGTACGACAGCTCCGAGTCGCGATCCTTTAGCGCCGCCTCCAGCTCCGATATGCCCGAGTCCGAGGGCGAGGGCGTCAGATCGCTGCTGGTCGCCACCGCGTTGCCTTTGCTAAAGTCAGCAAGAATAAACTTTTACAAACTCTTGTTGGTAACTTCAGTCTGTGCTCACCTGCCGGCACCGTCCGGCCTATCATGGCCACTGAAACAGTCCAGACCGAAGCCCAGGCCCAGGCCCAGGCCCATTCCGAGGCCCAGCCCCAGCCCATCCTCGTTGCTGCTGCGCTGGACAATCCGCTGGCCGCGTCTGCGCGCCGCCAAATGACGCAGATCTGTGGTGCCTGGCAAGAGGCAAGGAGTTACAGAATGGCGCTTTTTAACTTTAAATAAAGCTGGCTACTTACTGCCAAACTTGTGCGTGGCCGCCGCGGACAGCGGCACCAGCGACGGCGTCGAACCGTAGCCATAACGCTCGCCCGGCACGGGCTGCTGGGCGGCTGTCTGCGGCAGTTGCTGCTGCTGTTGCTGCTGCTGCTGCTGCTGCTGTTGTTGTTGCTGTTGCTGCTGTTGATGTTGTTGCTGCTGCTGCTGCAGTTGCTGCTGTTGCTGGTGGGAGGCAATGCGATAGTCCGGCTCAAAGGGAATGGGCTTGAAGGCAATCGGACGCAGAAAGTTGCCACCAACGTGTTGCTGCAACAAAAGCCAAAATCACGACATTGAATCAGATGAACTCACTGAAGACTCACCTGATCGCTGAGCTCGCCGGACTGATGCTGATGCTCGCTTATGGCCAGGCGGCTGCCGGCCGTGATGGGCGTTGTGCGGCGCACCGTTGGCGTCTGCTGGCCCAGCATGGCCGGCAACGAATGCAGCGTCTCCTCGGCGGCCTTGTGCTCGCCCAGCTCGGCGGCGCTGGAGACCGCGCAGCTGCGGCTCAGCTCGAACATTTGCCGTATGTTCTGGAACTTGCTGCGCAATTGGGCGCCACTGGCCGCCTCGTCCTCCAGGTTGCTGTGGCTGCCGAACTTTTGGCTGAGCCGCCGCTGCTCCTGGCGCGACTTCAGCGTGCCCGTGTGCAGCGACCCAGCGTGCGCCGGCAGCTGCAGCAGCGGCGAACCGAGCGCCGTGTGGCCCATGCTGCCCAGGCTCGGCGTGCTGCGCAGCGCCAGCGGCGCATTGTTCTCCAGCGACACCGAGCGCTTGTGTCCGCGCTTGCCCAAGGGCAGGCCCACGGTCACGGCCGGACCGGGCACCACCGCGTGCGCCGGCAGCGCCATGTGCGTTGCCCCAGACATCCTCAGCCGTGCGCCTGCAAAGGGATCAGCGACATATTAATGTTAAGTAACAATCGTGGCAAACTAATTCAATATTATTTAAATAGTTGTCAAAACATTAATAATTATTCAATTATAATAATTATGTTTAATAAATCATTTGATAATTTCAGCAGGGTATCTCCAAGTCGACCCTTGGCTAACTGTTATCTTTATTCAAGAACTGTTTAAATCTGAGCAGCTCAAAACTGTTTAAAAAGTGCGGCATTATTTTGAATCAATTATTTGCGACCTTAACAAAATATTGAAGAACTTTATTGGGGACTTTTATTCTTGATTGTTGGCAAGTTTTCGTCCATTATGGTCTTGCATTTTAATTACACTTCAGTTCGAAACCTTGAAGCATATTAATAGGTATTGTCCATAAGTTTTCAATAATGATAAACTATCGAAAACCCAATTTGAAGTGATTAATTGGCTTAGACTCGGGTTAAGCTTTGCAATTTTCAGCAAAAATTTGCTTTAATATATTTTTTTTTGAACAACTATTTGACTAGAGAGACTTTCTTGTGTGGTCTTTTATGATCCTCTGGCTGCTGCTCGGACTAAGACGTCCCAAGAGGCATTCTGGTTGCTGCTGCTAACGGCGTAGACCGCTTTTAAAATATATTCATCTTTTTTTGTAAAGTGGCCCACAACGCAAACACACACACACACACACACACACCCAGCACACACACACACATATATATATTAATACTCTGCGCTGGCATCTCTAGCGAAGAGTCGCACTTTCTCGCTCCAAGACCCGTCGACCTATATTCGTGCAACTAACTATAGCGCAACTATTTGCCTGGCATTGACAAACACCACCAACATAAAACGTCCAATGTCCGCCGTCCAACGGTGCTCGGTTTTATTGGGACCACTTGTAAGGTTCTCACAACAGGTTTGCGATCCGACAGCATTTGGCAACAGGTGGCAGCAGATAGCCAGGTCGACAGATCGACAGATGGACAAAGTGTGCCACCTTTTTGGCATAACATTGAAAATTTCACCCAAGGTTAGCGGAGCATTCTTCCGGGCAATCCCAATCACAAATACATACATACATACATCCACATACACAAAGAACTATCGCGTTACAAGTTTCAGTTAGGGCAGGTTCAGTTAGGCTAAAAGCTGTTAACAGATTCTAACTAACGTTCGGGATTTCCTGCTAACGGATTCTCGCTGCTTTGTTTAAACCAATCAGTGTATTTATATAATTTCCATAAGCCTATTTAACCAGTTTATGCACTCTAAGAAAAGACCAAGTGATGTAAGTTTCAATTAAATTTCAATTGCCTAAAAACAAAGTTTACATTTCAACAAAATTACACAAATAAAAACGTTAAAAAAAAATTAAGTACGAATTCAGTGTTATATTTCTTTGAGTGTAACTATTTAGCATAGTTGAATAGCAGTTTTATATCCATGTTAACGTCTTTTATCAACTCTTTATGTTTGCGTTTTTCTTTTGTTTATTTTTTTAAGTTTTCTGCTTCATCTAGAAAGCAAAATTCATGATTGGGTATTTTTGTACACATATCGAGTGATTTTGTTGTATTATATGGATATGGCAAATCACTTCTAATTATTGCCCAAAAAATGAGGAAACAAACAAAAAATACACAAAAGTATTTCTCATTGTGCTGGACACCATTCTAAAAATAATAAAAAATAATATTGTTTTTATTTTTACAAATTGTTTGTTATAATTTCAACCACAAAACGAGTATTGACCAAACTAAAAAGTTGTTGAAATATAATTGAATCTGTCGGTTGCTTTTGATAACTACGCACTTTGTAAAGTTACTATTTATCTTTTAGCTATATTTTTAGTTATCATGGAACACAGCTCTTTATTGAAAGTATTTTACATTTTTTATTTACTTTATTTTCCTACAGTTGACATTTTTAAAAAACCGAAACTACTTTGTGTTTATACCTGACCTTAAGAGCTGGGCTATAAAAACTTTTAAAACTTCTAAATTTTGCCTTGAATCTTACCAATTAAATTTGGGGTTCATTTAAAACATTGTCTAAGACAAAGACAAATTTTGGGTCGAAGCTTTAGTGCAATAAATATTAAGTTATTTAAAAAATATAAAATGTTTGAATCCATTGACTACAACTCAACTTTGACAGACACTAAAAACATATAAGAAAACACTAAAACAAGAATTTTCCAACTTTCACCTTAGCCTTACTTTTATCATTATTAAGTCAAGAAAATAAACATATAGTACTTATCTATAGATCGGTTTAGGATAATCGTTGAGCCTACTGCGATCTATTTTTGCCATTTAAATTAAGCTGATAGATAAAATATTTCAGGTTTTTGTTTCGAAATTTGTTAATCGCATAAATGCCTAAAATATCTATTGATAAACTAATTTAATCAAATCAAAAATAATAAAATTAATGGAACACATTTTGTTTATGTTTATTGGTTTAAGTTTCATGTTTGTGATTTGTTAATCTTTTAAAAAATCTGTTTATATTAAAAGTAAAAATTAAATTGAAGCAAATAAAATTATTTCGCATTATGCTCAGATGAAATGTTGAGAATCTTAATTAAATGTGTTAAGCAACAAGAAAATAACTATTTTCTAAAGAAATAACGTTAAAAGGAAATCGTTGCAATTATTTCTGATTAAGAAATGTTAGTATTCTTAAATGAATGTGTTTAACAACAAGCAAACGCCAATTATAAACTTAATGAACAACTTTCGTTTGCCGTTTGCCATTTGCCACAACTTGCCACAATTTGCGGCACTCGGTTGACTAACAGTTAGATAACAAAGCCCATTCGAGCGCATCCAGTGAATAGCGGGCCATTCATTTCAATTGAAATTAGCTTCGATTGCGGCTCGAATGCTTTTTCCACATCGCAATGCGATTTATAGATACGACTAACACATACACACACACACACACACACACATTAACACACACACACTTGCATAAATATTTCGCAAGATTTTCTATTATATGCTCGCTAAAACACGCATTCAAGCGGTGTCCGGCGCACGTTAACGGTAACGGCGAAACGGCCGCAGAACGGGCCAATGGGCGATCTTGGCCAGATCTGTGTTGTAGGCCTGGCTCAAACAATGCCGGCTACAAAGCGACCGATCCGGCGACAATTTCAACAACAATCAACGCCAACGACGTTGTCGTCGTTAAACTGCCAATGTAATTTATGTACTTCTGCTGATGGCTTGTGAAACACGCACACGCACGCACGCACGCACACACACACACACACACACACACACATTAGCAACTAACTGTTAGGTTGGCTGGTGAACCAACGAAATAAAGTATCTGCGAAATTTATCTGCGTATCTGGCAGAAAACAAAACAACAAAACAAGAGAGACTGACAACTGAAAAACCTGTTCGCATTTTGGCCGCCGGCTCGTTCTCGATGGCTTGATTTTTGCGTTTTGAAAGTTTCCATCAATGAAAGTCCATAAGTCTTTTGGCCGTCCAGCAAATATCATAATAACATAAAACAAATACATAAACAATAGCAACAACAACGGCGTCGGCTCAGATCCGCATCGCTGCCCATTCAATCAGAACTCGCATTTGCATTCGATTTTGAAAAGTGTTTTGACCCTAAAACAACTGACAGCGCCAATAACAACAAACTCGTCGTTTCATGTTTTTGCCTATTTCGCATAATTCGTATTATTCTTTATTTACGCCAGCCACACGGCGTATGAGTAATAAATGCGTTGACCATTAAAACTTAAACTGGCAACCAAAGTCACAGTTGCAGTCGCAGTCGCAGTCGCCGTCGCAGTCGCCGTCGCAGTCGCAGTTGGCATCGTCGTTGACGTCGCCTGGCCATGTCATCGTCGGTGGCCACGGACCAGGCCCCAAACAGCTGCCCCATCGCCTTTTTTTCCCACGCTCGCAGCCGCCGTCGCAGTTTTATGCACACTGAGTACCAACTACCTTCGTTTCTCGTGCAGTCCGCACAGTGTGACGAATGCAATTTGCCGTGCACATTCGAGCACTTTAAAAGCTGACCGCGCCAAAAATTATTACATCAGAGATAAGTTGCGTTTTTTCACAGAACTTTTTTTTTTTTTTTCTTATAATTTCAAGCACTAACAAATATAAAATACTCGAATTACAATAACGTTAAATTTAGTTTAAGCTTAAATAATACGAGGCACAATAGTATACCATAAATAAATAAATAAATAAATATTTACTTTATTTGCTAGCTAGAAATGTTTTCTTTTGTTTGGTTTAAAGTTACAAACTGACTCGGTAAGCTGAAACCCATTTCAAAAGTTGCTTTTCAGCAGATGAAAATGATACAGAACTAAACAAAGATTTTGCTTATTTTAACTAAATTATCTTTAACTAATACGCGTCATAAATAACATAGACAAAATGAATTCTGTAGAGAAAAGTACTTTAAATAAAGAAGCTTTAAAGCAGCTGGGTATTTATAAACACCGCTAGAACCTCTAAAAAGCTCTTAAGCTTGTTGAGCTTTATGTTAATTTAGCCTCAGAGTCAACTATTTAGCTTAGCTTTAAGAAACTAGCACAAGCTTTAAAAGATCCTTGAGCATATAAGCTGCTGGCCAAATCTTTTGCTGTTGAGAAAACATTATACATACATCCATTTGACTTTCGCTTTGTTTTTCTTCCTGTATACAATATTTCTTTATTTTATTTTTTGAATTAAACCACTGTGCAGTGTGCTGCTAAATTAATTTTAAAAAAAATTTTTTTTTGTTTTGCATTTGTATCTCAAAGTCCGAGCAAAAGCAAAGCGAATGCCGCCAAGCGTTTGGGTTAGTTATTTATTGTTGATTGTGAATTTTTAATTGAATTCATTTAGACGGTAACGATGGCGACGTGTTTGTTGCTGCTGGCTTTGCTGCGATAATTGCAATCAACTCAACGCACCGAAATCATAGAAAAAAAAAGTATTTAAAAAAAAAAAAACTAAATAAATTACCAACTAACGGCAATAAACAAAATATAAAACATTGTATAAGCGTGACGAAAACAACAACAACAATAATAACAACAGCAACTGCAGTTTAACTTTTTTATTTTTTTTTAATTTTATTCATTTATCGCTTGGCAGTTTTTCATTTAGACGCAATCAAAACTGCATTTCAATTTCAATTTCAGGTTTCGATTTCAGCTTCAGTTTCGGTTTCGGTTTCGTGTTCGTTTTCGTTTTGGTATTCGATATAGATTTGGAAATCTGAAAACACAAATTTTACTTTCGTTTTGCATCACACGTCGCTTGCAAAAGGTCAACACAGAAGTTTTTTGTCCTGTGTCTTTGTGTGTGTGTGTGTGCGTTTTGTGCATTGTGTGACGTCACACTAATAGGCTTACGATAACGGACCGTTACGATGACGACTTTTAGGGCCATCATCAATACGGCGGCAGCTACTTCATTTATTTATCTGGCAACACAATTACATATAAGCTTAAATGCAGCAGCAGCCACTTGCAACATCTAAGCCCGAAACGGAATTCGAGACCGCCCAGCCGATTGACATTTATGCATGGGCATAAATAAGACCGTGAAGAAAACACACACACACACACACACACACACATTCGATGGGTGTGTGGCAGCCGCGGGCCAGTGTGTGACCAGTTCCAGTGACAGCCCGCAAGTGGCCCAACATCATCAGCAGCGGCAACCAGCGATGACCTTGGCGCTGTCTCGTGAAAGAGGGGGGGGGGGGGGGGAGGCCTGGGCGGGGCTGTAAGCGGCTCTGGGTTCGATTTAACAAAATGGGAGTGGGCCAAAGATTTGTTTTGGGGCCATTGGGGCCCCGCTTGTAACACGCTGTCGCCGCAGCTCTCAATCTCTATTTTAATGCCGTAGGAAAACTGGGTGAATGTCAGTTGTCATCGGCTTTACGATTACGCGACCTTTTGCTTAGCCTAGCCCAGTTAGTAAGCTGGCCTAATGTGTGAGTCAAGCGGAATTGAGTGTGTTTAATGCATGAATCTAAGCCAATCAATTCATATCTCATTGAAGATAATTTATTTAAGCTTCCTGATTTCTCTTAAGCCTTTGAAAGTCTGGCTTATGTGAAAAGCTAATGCAGTTAAACTTTAATTAAAGTGGCTATTACTATATCTTTTTAAGCAGAGTGTTTTTATGAATAAACACAAATGCCGCAAAAAGTGTTGCGCCATCAAATTTTTGGCAATTCAAATGGCAATTGTTTTTGCTGCTTTTGTTTTGTGTGCTGCTTTTGTTATTATTGTTGTTGTTGTTGTAGCGTGCTTTCTAAGCAATACAAATACACCCACTGACCAACGAGCTGAGTGTCTAACTATCTATGCATAACTGTTGGCAATAGCCATTGTTTATTTACTACCATATGGGCAAAGCCTGAAACAATCAAGTGGCCCAAATTGATGCGGGCAACAATCACAATCACCGTAAATTTGAAGTTTAGCAAAATAAAACAAGTAAGAATATTGTTGTAACAACTGCTCGACTAGAAGATACGCTCCATATTATACAATAATATAACTATTTATGCAATATAAAGTGCATTGGATTTATTTAAAGCGACCTTTAACTTCGCTTAATATTCACTTCGTTTCATTTTCGATCTCTCTCTCTCTCTCTCTCTCTTTTGTATTACATGAGAAAGAAATGTCACAAAATCGCTAAAGCGACAGAAAAGCGACATAAAAGCGATAAGCGATTGCAGTTAAAAAAAAATTGTATTATCTTTTAAGATACAAAATAATAGAAAATCCAGTAAATAATACAAACTTATATACTATAAGACATAATTAATAATTTTCAAGCTTTTAAAACAAATCTTCCTTTAGATAAACAAGAAAACTTAATTAGCTTAATAAATTAAATATTGTTTTATTTATTTATAGCAATATGAAAAGTTGAACTCTCTCAGTTCATTGGATGGGTAGAGGGTATTAAACAAAACAAAATAAAAACGAAACTAGCATAGAATGCCTATATATAGTTCAAGGCATGTAGGCATAGGCCATTTTTGAATGCGTCAATGGTTTCTTTATTTTGTAATGCCATTGTGAAAAACTATTGACCTTAAATTGTCGCAAACGCGTTGGCGTAATGATCCCAAATTCTTGTCCGTGACAACAGATCAGCGATCGGTGTGCGACTGTATTTAAGCAAATGAGCTGAAATTTATGTTTTGACTGCTTTTGGTAGCAAGCAACAAACTAACTAACAAAACCAAGCGCAGGAAGCCCGCACTCAATGATGTTGCTGCTATTGGTTGTTATTGCTGTTGTTGCTGCTGCTAATGATGATGGCAATGACAGCTATGACAGTTGCGACGCATATGCAAATCAAGTTTCGGTCAATTGCATGGCCAATTAACATCGACAGAGCCAGCAACAGCAGCGGCTCAATATCCGGGCACGGGCTCCACTGAGTGGGGCAATTAAATGACCAACGCTTGAATCGGCACAAGAGCAACAATTACGAATGCGGAGCAGGCAGCCGTGGCACATGCAACAACGCTTTCACTGGCCAGTTGCCAGTTGCCGGTTGCTACCCCAAAATCCTAGCCAAAGATCAAAACGTGGGCGAGCAGCAGCTTTCCCACGTTGCCACTGCCACTTTTGTTGCTGTTGTTGTTGTTGCTGTTGTTGTTGTTGTTGTTGTCGTCTTGGGGCTTGGTCAGCCATTAGTCACGCTCAGTTTTGTTTATCTGGCCGCGGCGCATTCGCCCGAAATCGCGGGCCGTTGTCTTTGCCAAAGAACAAATAAACAATCAGAAATATGTCCATAGATGTTGCCATTGTGGCAATTCCCATACCAACTCCCAGTCCCGTTCACTTTTGAGCTGCTGCTGTTGATGCTGATGCGCATGTGTGGCCCAAGGCTTATTATTGTTATTGCGACTGCCGTTTTGGCCCCTTTTTGATTCCATAATAAATAAGTCCGGCTAAGAGCAAACTTTTTGCCAACATCAGCATATTCAATAAAAGCAACAACAACCAGCGACAAGTGCACCCAAATCATAGATACCCTGCATTCACATCAGTCAAGTACATAAGTACATATATTGTTATCTTATTTCCATAGACTTAAATTGCTTTTAAAATGTGTAAAAGCTTGTTGTTAAGTTCTAAAACATGAGTAAATTTTGAGACAACAATAAATTTGTGCTAATCAAGAATTTATAATATAATACCCCTTGTGATTTGCGAGCAGGGTATAACAAAAACTAAATTAAACTCGCGGCATTTTGCTGCCGTGAGACATTTGACGATCTCCTTTTGTTGTTGTTGTCGTTGTTGTTGTTGTTGTATGCCAAGCAGCATTTAAGCCGCCAAATTGGTTGCACAAAATTTGATAGCAGCCCAGAATGGTTGGCGGGAACTGTTGTGCACTTGGCATGGGAAGCGTCCGCCCAAGGAAGTAACATTACATTACGGAGCCAGCACCAGAGCCGTAGTCGAAGTTGGAGCTGGAGCTGGAGCTGAAGCCGTCGAGCCGTGACCAAAGCGCGTTCTCTGCAATTTACAATTATTGCAAGTGGGAGCTGTCTATGCACATCAAAATTGCCGACACTGTAAATGTAGCTGGAGCTGGAGCTGAAGCTTAAGAAGGCGTTGATCATTGCTGCGCCTCTCTCTCACACACACACACACATACACACACACAGAGGCAGGGCAAATACACCGGAAATTTATGGGGCTAGGCCCAAGATTTGTAGGTTTAAAGGGAGGGTCGCATGTTTTTCAATAATTACAAATCAAGCTATTGAGAAACATAAAAAAGAAGACTGAAAAAAATAAAAGAGGAAGAGCTATCGATCTCTATATGTGGGTGGTAATGGTTTTAATGATTTTTACTTTGAAAGAAAATATAAACAAACCCATCCAGAAGAAAGAAATTTGAATTTTGCTTTTCAACTATTTGTGCCCAGTTTAATTATAAAATATTAATTAAGTTTGCCAGCTTACAAAAAAACTGCTGACAAGATTTGAAAGCTAACACATAATTTGTTTAAAATGTTTGATATTTTTGATAGAGAATACAAAAATATTAACATATTACAATTTGTTAAATTTTCTGATATTTCGTTTCAAGAAGGTTCTTTTCCATGTGGAACAGAGTATTGAGCAGTCGATTGCGCTCGTTACTTAAGCAAAGAAACTTTCTTGATGTTCTTCTAACGCCAGTCTAATGTCGCAAATTTGATATAATCGCAATCATAACCAAACTGCCTTTTCACCATAATCTTAAGCTTGTGTATCTGGCTTGACCTCGATCTATGGCTGACCGATCAGACACCCATCTTCGTTCATTTATGTAGGTATGTACATATACATATGTATGTAGCTGAGGCTCACCTACATTAATGTGCACATAGACAAGCAGATAGACGGACGGACGGACAGACGGACGGACGGACGGACGGACGGTCTGATGAACGGACGCACTCAGCGAACAGTATCAGAAAGTGATCATAAATCTGTATAACCTGTATATGTTGATTTTCACCAACTCACTCGCCATCAACACACACAAATACACATATACATATATATAAAGTATATGTATGTATGCATATACACTCAGAGAAAAAAATACTGTTCTTAAGCCAGCTGGAATTGGTTTCGCATATTTGGTATTTGATAATCAAACTTTAAAGGTTTTCCAAATGAAACAACAATATTTATGGATCGTAAAAGTGCTCTTCAAACAAAATTTTACTGCTTAAATAAAGCAATTTGTTTTAGTGTGTTTAACTAGACATTTACTCGCTTATAACGAGGCTGAGTTGGAGTCGCGTTCTGTTTGCCCCCAAATATAAAAAGTGAATTTTGCGGCACTCGCTCCACTTCAGCCTTCAGCCTTTGTTGTTGTTGTTGTTGTTGTTGTTGTTGTTGTTGTTGCCAGATGACTTTTATACACTTTGTGTGCTGTTTTGGTTTTTTGTCTTTGGGTCTCTGTTACTTGATTTTATTTTATTTTATTAAGTTGCTTTGTTTCTTTTCTTTTTCTTTTCCTTTTTCTTTCTGCTTTGTTTTGTTTTTATTTTTTTCTTTTTGTTTGTTTTTTTTTTTTATATTTTGCGCACTTGGCCTTAATTGCGCATGCGCGCGCACTTTCAATTCCTTTGGATGATGACGCTGACGTCGCTTCGGGTGTTTAGGACGCAGGCCACAAGGGGCACGAGGGGCACAAAACGTGTGGCAAATTGAAGCTGGGGCAAAAGTAGACTTCAAGTAAGGCAATAATGATGCGGCTATGCAATGTAATAATTTTCATCGGGGGCTTTACGGTACTCAGTGGAGCTGAACGGAGGGGCGGGGCCAGCGAATTACGGCGGGCGAATCCAAATGAAAATTGCTCTAAAACATTGCGAGCAAAGTGCTGAACTGTTCGGCCGGGCCGGGTCGAGCCGGGCCTGGCCAAAAAGCAAGTTCACGGCAACAACAACAGCAGCAGCAGCAACAACAGTCAGCTAACAACAAGAAGAATCAGCAAGCGAAACAACAACGAAATGCGAATACGCTACACTATTAACTAGGCTCACATACATACATATTTAGAATATATGTTTATTAAATACTATTACAAATATATTGTTGGGCAACTTTTGGTTACTAGTAGACTTACTGTCTGTCTTAGCCAAATTCAAAAGCTAACATTGGTTTTTCGAATAGTTGGATTGAAGCTTTTACTTTACATCACAATAATTGCAATAGCTTAAGCTTGATTTGAGAATACCCTATAAATAAAACGGGCTTGAAGCGTATTGGAAAATTTAAGTTCTACTACGGCGACTACTCCGTTCATGCGTACAACCGCAAAGACCGAACCCAAATGATCATGTTTTGCTACCCTGATCTGATTGAAGTGTACAAGAAAAAAACGCGCTTTAAGATTGTCTCGCACACAGATTTCTAGAGGCTGCCAGCGGCAGCGAGATGTTTTTATTATATATATATGTATATATATATATATATATAAATTTTTTTTATATTTTTTTCTTCTTTTTTGTTGTGTTGATTTTTTTTTGCTACTTTGGCAACAGGTTCGTTGGTTGGTGTTGAGAAAAAGTCAAACGGCTCAATAATCGAAGACGGCTCCGACTGGGAGTCCAAGTCCGTGGCTGGGCTCACTGGCAGCCGGATAAAATGAGGACAACAACAGCGACAACTTTAATGAGGTTATGTCTAGCTTGTGTATGTATCTGTATCTGTATCTGTATATCTGCCTGGGTATCTGTGGCCATATCCATGTATTTGCCGTGTATGTGTGTCAGCTGGGATAGGCAGCCAAGCAGCCAGTCAGCCAGGTTTGCACATTTTGGTTTTCCTTTTTTAGTTTTTTTTTTTTATTAATTTTATGCGTTTTTTGTTTTGCACTGTTGTGTTTTCCGTGCAAGCCCAAAAGCAAAACAGATAACAAAAAAAAGCAACAAGCATCAACAAAGCAAAATAACAAATGCAATGCATATTTGCTTACCTCTTCCTCCGGTCGTAATGCCTGCTACGAGCACTCGTAATTGCTGTTGACTTTTGTTGTCTCGGCCGTTGTTATTAATGTTGCTGCATATTTGTGTTGGCTTTCAGCAAAATTGCACAAATCATAAGATTACAAAAAAACACCAAACGGCAAAACAACAACAACTACAAAATTCATAAACGCCCAGCAGCTCTATAAAATATGCACAAAACTTATATGCTTTTCACTTTACACTACAACGAAAACACAAAACAAAAAAAAAACATACCAAAGTAAATAACAAACGATAACAAAAACAAATCGTGGCTGAAACGTACAGAGAAAAAAAAACCGTTGCACGCCTGCGCTTTCAAAATTGTTTTGGCAAAGCTTTTTCCAGAGACGCAGACGCAGCGCCGACTTTCACGTACGAGTGTTCAAAGCAAACTGACAGCGGCGTCGACGATGGCGATGGCGACGGCGATGGCGATGGCGATGGCGGCGCCGACGACGACGGCGGCTCCTCCAATTCGATTGCGACTGCGCCAATCACCGCTGCTGACGAGCAGCTCTGTCTGTTTAGCCGTTTTATAGCTAAATATGGGTACCTGTTATCCATTCTGCACAGTTTCATTATTATTCAGTAGTTTTAAAGCGCACAAGCTTTAAAGCAACCAACTAGATATTTGCTTATTAAACTTTTAAATAGCTTTGCATATATTCAAGTGCCTAAATAACATTATATGCATTATATGGTTTTTAAACTACAAAATGTATTAAAAGGGTGTTAAAATTGTTGCATGTGCGCTTAAGAACATAATCGATGTGAAAGATTAATGTTAAAGAAATTAAAGTAACTTTTTGCAGCTGACAATGTTGACAGCACTGTTGCGCCTGCTGTTTTCGCTTAGGCGGCGTTGCCACTGCGTTGCAATTACGCGACTGATTCGCCGCGACCGCAATCGCTGCCCGTTGTCGTCGCCGTTGCCGCCGCCGCACTTACCTGGCTGATTAGCTGGCGATGCTGCCACAGTGGCCACTGCTGCGCCGCCTTGCCACAGTTAATTTCCTTCAATTTTGCGGCTTTTTCGCATATGGGCTAGTGCCCATACATGAATTACGCGTCAACTTCAGAATACTTGTACGCTTGTTTACAACCTGTACAACTGTACATTCGTAATGGGCGTCCGCAAATTGACCCATAAATCGAGAACGTCGCTTCTGATTGCCATATCACCTTTTCAGGTATCTATCGAACAGCTTAGGTATATATTTATATTAAGCATCAGCTCTTTAAGTATTATTTCTCGCCTCGTCTTTGTAGAAGTTAAGGAAACTTTGCTCACTGCTAGCTGCTCAATATGTAAGGCCGATCGCATCAATATCATTCGAAACATAATCACGATCGCGTTGACTTATCGATTTGTATGCAGGCAAGGTGGCCCCAATGAGTTGTGGCTAATCAAATCAAAGCTCCAGCGGAAGACATTCAAAGCAGCAAAGAGCTTCTGATGATCTTATCTGATATTTGAAGAGACAGCAACAATAAAACATGGTTCAGCACATGAGCCTGGGTTTGCCAATTTCTTACACAGGTTTTTGGTTCGAACCTTGGTTTGTCACATTTAACTCTATTTTCTATTAAAAATTGTCTCAAAGGTTTGCTTTATCGTACAGGTTTGTACCGGTTTTGTTCACTGTTGCAAGCTTAACAATTTCTTGTTTCTTTCCACTTCAATGAATTTAGTTTTATGTACGAACTTGGGCTTATTAAATATTTCCAATGGAAATAGCTTTGATCTTACCATAAAGAGGACGTTCAAGAGCAAAGCTTTACATTCAAAAGCTCTGGTTAAACATTAAACAACAAGAATTTTGAATAATTAACATTGCCCCATTTTAATTTTTATTGTCTATCGATCGAAATTTAATAATACCAACTAAAAGTTGCACGAACCGTTTGTTCACTTTGACTTTCTGACCTCAAACGCCTCGTAGGTATATTGTTTAATGCTCTTCATGTTTTTGATGACGAACTCCTTGATGGCTGCCACATATTCGCCGGCGGTGGCGATGAGCTTCTTGAAGGCTTCGATTACCTTGCCCTCGCCCTGCAGCTGGCCCCGGTAGCATTCGTCTGAGACTCGGGTTATATAGCCGCGTAATCCTAGCATTTTTGCCTGGGTAACGGCGAACAGCTCGAATGCCTCCTTCGGTATTTTGCCAAGTATCTCAAAGTCGCAGGACATTATGCCGGTCTTGGTTTTATCAGCTGCCATCGTGTTTTGTATTAAATATGTTTTGCCAGATGCTGTAAAATAATTTTAAATGCCTGCTTTGACTTTACAACGAAACCGAACGAGTTACGTGCGCTAAGCACGAACCTGGCATTATAATCTGAGATTGCAAAGATGAACCCAAGTAATTGCTTCAAATTAAGTCAAACCCTAGATCAGCAATTCAAGACAAAAATAAATAAAGAGGGGGAAAAAAATAGGAACATGCAAAAATAATACTCGTTATTAATACATATAATAAATTAGATAAGAATAATACCAAAAGAAAAAAAAATAGTTATTTTAATTTAAATCACAACTCGCTTTCAAGTCTTTGTGCTCGTAGAATGTATCTGGCCGGCGGTAATTGTATCTCAGTCTAGAAGCGATTTATCTCGACTTTGTTGCGCGTTTTCTTCTCCTCCGTTAGGACGGGCACTACGGTGCGCCTGGTGGGCGGCATGGAGGGTGAACATAAGAGATGATTATAAATTAAATAAATTGCTTAATTAAATGGCAAAGAAAAACACACGCATAGCAAGACACGCACACAAATACAACGCAACAGAGTAAATTAACTAACAGAAAACACGTAGGAAATAAAACAAATATAAACAACAATCTGCGCAGATTAAATACCCTGTATAAAAAGCAAATATAATAGTAAAAACTTAAACAAATATTAAGTATGTTCAATTCAAATGTAAGTATTATTAAATAATAAGTATAATAATAAGTATTATTAAAGTTCTAAGAAATAGTCAATTGAGTTATTTAAAATTGCATTGTACTTTTAATATATAGCATAAATCCATTTTGAATACAGTTTTAAATTAGGGTACAATTAAATGCTGTTGTAATATTGTTCTTATATAGTATGGTATATATATATACGGTATATAGCCTCGTGTATATTAAATATCAAAATTCAAATGCCCCGTTACCTGCAAATGTTGCCCTTCAGGAAAGGTGTGCTTGCGTGTGTGTGAGAGCTGTGGTTTTTTTTTTTATGTAATTGAAAGTAAATGTTAAATGTATAAAACCTGTCAACCTTTCTGAGCTACGTGACGTCACGCGGCGTGTGTCGCCGCAATTTTCCCAGAATAAGTTAGAAAATTCGCTTCACGCAATTATGCGCAATTTTCTAGGCCGTGCGCAGTTATTATATGTATGTACTATATAAGACATGACCAGTTCCAGATTAAGCAGATAGAAGCACACACATACACACACACACACAGAGAGCGAGAGAGAGAGGGGCACATATACATAGGCATACTTACACATACACGAGTATGTTTTATGGATTCCTGTTAACAATCTGATATCTGTTTGGTAAACTTAGTTTGTGCACAACTGAAATCAGCTTAAGTGCTATGTAGATACATATTTTCACAGATAATAAAAAAAATTAAAAAAAAAAAACAATAAAAAATACATACATATGGGTACATATATAGTATGTAGATGGGTGTACATGATATTCATACAGTTTACACAAGATTCATTTTTTTTTTTTTTTTGCATTATAACCCGCACAGAAGCCATGAGAATTTCGATAGACGAGTAAAAAAAATTGTATACGTATTATATGCATATGGATAGCCCGTTTTGGTATCGGGGCTTACGTTCTGCAGATGGAAAGCGTGTCCAGTAGAAAGACGGCACCATTGATGATCATCAAGGAGCCGGCGGCGATTGCGTTGCGCTTGCGATCCTTCAGGAAATCATACATATCATGCCACTCATCGATGACCAGCGCTCCGGAGGCGACGAACAGAATGCATCCAAGCAGCGAGATTAGCGCATTGAGGCGCTTCTCCACGACCGAGTTGATCACGTGACCTGTACGAAGAGGAGTTCCATTTAAATTGCTGTTCATACATTTATATGGATAGTTAGGATTGTGGTTACTCACCGACCAGCAGCACGGCGCAGATGATGGTGAAGCCGCCGATGGTGCCGCACACAATCAATGGACGCTTGCTCAGATCGCCGACCACCTCATAGAGCACAACGCAGGCAATGGCAATGCCCTGTGGAAAATTAAAAAGAAGGTAAACATAATCAGCAACAAGCAATTGCTTAGTTATTAAAAATAAATTTAAAGGCATTGCAGTAAACAATTCTTTATATTTAGACCTCATCAAGACCTCATGTTTAATATTTGTAATAAAGTTAAAACTTGTTTTAAGCTCCGTCAAATTTGTATATAAATCACTCTTATAACAATTACAATAATTAGTCTATTCACGATTTGCATAACTTACAAAATTCCTATAAACACTTTTAAATTGTCTCTAAGCTTTGATTTGTATAAAACTATATGATTTGTTTAAACTTAATGTTACGCAGATGTATCAAAAAAAAAAAAAATGACTTCAGGCAATCAAAATTGTAATGTGCAAAGCACAAATTGTTTAGTTGCACAATTGAACAAAGCAACACTGCGTATGTGTAATACATTCAGCATACAACGAGCAGCTGTATATGATGACTTATAGAGTCATCGCTATGAATCATTGAAAAGTACGTTTTTTCTGTGGAATTGCTTAGATTTTCGCAATATTTATTGGGCATGAAATATGACAAATGTGTCGGCGATAAAAATGGCGGCAGTGACAAAGGCCAGGACGCCCGAGGCCAGAATGGTGTTCTTATCGCTGGCAATCTTATAGCCGTTCATCCAGCGGTCGAGTATGATGGCCCCCGTCGAAACGAAGAGCACACAGCCGGCAACCGTGAAGAGTATATCGATGCGCTTGTCCAGCTTGGCGCCCACCAAATGTCCTGCAATTGAAGCGGCATTCATTGAGGGCCCACATGTGGCGGCCAAGCCACACAACAAACAAAACATTACCTATGCCCAGGACACAGCAGATGATCAGGTAGCCGGTTAACGTTCCACAGACCAGCATCGCCTGGCTGCTATAGCTGTGATCCGCCACGCTCTCAATCAAAATGATAATGCTCGCGGTGAAGACCTGCGATAAGCTCCCAAAACTTCGATCAGACGCTGATCAGGACGCACACAGATCAACAGGGCAATAACCAGACAGACAAACAGACACAGAGTAATCACAATAAAATTAAATAACAAACTTCAGGAAAGTGCATTCACAAACAATTGATTTGTTCTTATAATATCTGAGTAGTAAACATGTAAATATATAGAGAGAAGAAGGCATAACTGAGAAACTATTTGAATGGATATCTTTAAACTGAAAAACATATATTGCCTATAAAGCCTTAAAAAAGAGAATAAAAATAATTCTAAAAAATATTTAATATGGGTAATGAATTTCAAGTACAAATTAATATGCAAGCTCACATCTGTCTAACAATGCAGAAGGCGGCACTTTAAGTCGAGTGCCATAAATCATATTAAGTCGTATTGGCCATTGTTGATTTAATGCGTGAAAAGTCGGCGGACTTAACGCCATACGGAATTGCCCAGTAAGGACAGTGGCAACATTTGCCGGCAAAGTCAATTTGCTTATCAAATATGAAAATTATTTAGCTATTGATACGGCAAATGGTCGCAGCAATATTGATGAGCCATTTGGCACTCATGGTGTCAACAAATGGATTAAGCGAGCTATCTCTTAAGTACACACACACACACACACACTAATTTATATATATATATATATATATTTAGAGGGAGCGCCCTGGTTCTAAATGTGCCACATTGTTGCTGGGGACAGTCAATCAATCAATCAATTAGAAGCGACGTTAGGCGCCACTAATTGCCAGCATAAAGGATGCGACACAGTTCCTGCGACACATCCTGCCCACGCAGCCCATCAATTGTTTAATTTGTAATGCGAGCTGCTTGCAACAGCGTCAACAGCGAAAGCTCATTAAGGTAGCATGTTCAGAAGCTACGAGATAACGCACAGGTTCATGGTCATATTGTACTCTATATATACTATATACTATATACAGGTTTATCAACATATTTGTCTGGCTGGGCTGACTTATTGGCGTTCTGTTTACGTCGCGCCCATTAGCAGCAAATAAAATTAGCTGCTACCCCAGAATTATGTATGTCAATAATCAGGAAATGTTGGTGCCTTTTGTTTGCATTTGCCACACACAATGTTTTTATTGCTTAATTGACAATAGCTCTCAACTAACGGTCACATAAAGAAAACCCAGAATTAATATATATTTTCCAGGCACAGTTTTGGCAAAGTTATCGTTATTGGAGTTTGACATCAGGAAGTCGTTTAAAAAGATGTGGGAAGCTTACGCAGAAAAATTTACCACCTCAAAAATGCGTTTAAAGAAAATTGTTATTCTAATTAATCGATCTAAAATTAAATCGGACGCTTCTAAATTTATAAAAAAAAACTTCCAAAATTCAACAGGGGAAGATTTGGAAAGTTTTCTCTTATTTTTGTTTACTGTTGAAAGTAGATTTATTCATAACTACGATTTTATATACGTTTTGTTATTTATAACTTTCATAATAATATAAAGAATAATTGTGGTTTTTTATACTGAATTGTTGGCTAAATAAATTTAGTGCGCAAAAGTAGTTACCACAATGAAAATGACTTAATGGCAACGATTTGTGGTTTGGCCTGCTGATTTTATGGACCCTTAACTATTTGATTACCAATTCATCACACAAACGACGTAAAAAAATAATAACTTGGACCTTCAAGCCGCCTTTTGGATAATACAAAAATAACAACAATGATTAACAGCCAACTTAAGTGCCTATATTTCGATCCCTTTAGGGGTAAGCTTAAAGCGCAGAAATATGAATTTTTCACACCGATTTTTAAAAAACACGAACAGGTTTCAGAGCTGTTGAGTTGGCAGCAAAAATGTTATTTATGGTAAGACAAAGACTGAGGCCTTAATAATCTAGGAAATATCTCTGGCGCTATTTGCAAGAACGCAAGTAATAAAATATTTGTTCATTTTTAGTCATTTAAGAACCCAAGTTAAGTAAATAGTTAATACGTAGCAACAATTATAGTCTAAAAATAAAATTAATACTTCTTGACTCAATTATGCTTCGGCATTGTTTACAATAAAAATAATATGAAAATTTCAGGGCTATGAAGAATGCAGTCAAATCCTATAAAATGTTTATGTTCTGATAAACAAATGTTTAGGCTTAGCTGTGTGTCTGTGTATTACAAAATATATAACCATATGGCCACTTCCTGATAGAAACAATCAAAATAACCAAAATCTAGTTGACGATTTCCCTTTTACTATCAAAATTATTAACTCAAATGAATTGAATTTAACGCATTGGAAACTACTTGAAATTCATGTAATTTTGTGATTTAACTATAAACACAAATGACTCAAAGACCACAATTTGAGTTTATTGCTTGTTTTGGCCACAAAAATTTTCAGGTTTAAAACGCACATGAAATTTCAAATAATTATGAAACCCGCCCATTCGTTGGCCATCGTTAAGTCCAACGGCTGTTGGCCTAAAAATAGCCAAGCAACTTGTACAAATTAAGCGCCGCCAGACCCAGCCATGCCCATATATCAATTTTACTTCGAATCAGGTGCGCTTTAAACGTGGCTAAGTGTTTGTGTGTAGTTGGTGGCATGTAGTAATTAATTATATGACGCTGACATGCCATTGACATTGGCCAATGCTCCGCACGGCCTATTGTTCGGGGGCAATAGCGACCTGCCAGTGGCCCAAACGTATTACAAAGGCGAACAATAACGAAATGCGCTGCAAATAGCGCCACAGATTCGCAGTTAAAATATTTATTAGCTCGTAAACAGATTTGCGAGTGTGTTGCAAGAATTGTTTGTGGCGGTGAAAAAGCGCCAAAACTCGAAGGCGGGTCGCGCTACATGTGTTCAAATGAATACATTTGTATGTGTGTGTGTATGTGTGTGTGTGATGGTGTTTTTGTGTCTAATGCAAACAATTGCTGCGGCACCTTATCTGCAACGCTTTGAGCTCATTCCCATGACCAGCGATCCATAAGCCAATAACAAATATTTACCCAAGAATGCGGCCTGGTCGCAACACATTTCGCTGCTGGCTGGCCCATTGATTCTCGGACATGATGCGTCAGCAACGATGGCTGCTGCTGCTGCTGCTGCTGCTGCTGCTGCCGGTCAGCTCATTAAGAAAGCAAAAACAACAGTGAAATATTTTAAAAATTAGCTATGCCGCTCACACACACTTTTTGTTGTTGTTTATTCAATGCATCGCCCCCAGTTGCGACCTCGGCCAACTGCCCAATTGGCGTACACGGCGTATGTGTAATGCGAATCTGTTAATGCTCACACTTACTATTATGACATCATCATCATCGTCAATTCATGATCGACTGCCAATGCAACTCGAGGCGTGTCTCGACTTGATTTCATTTGAGTTCATTTCATTTAATTAGCCAGCTAACCATATACCTTTAAGGTGTGTCAGCCCCAACTGCAATACAATTAGCTCAAACAACAAGTACACACACACACACACACACACACACACTCATACAAATGATGATCTAAGCTTATGGCCATAACAAGCTAACGAGATTAGTTTGCATTCCCGAAAAATAGCGATCGTAGATTACCATCATTAATGTACCGCAGAAAAGCTTGCAATCGAACAATTTGTTTATTAAGTTATTTAAGAAAAATGCAAACAAGGTGATGACTTTTCTTTTTAAATGCTATCAAAGTTACGCTGCGTTTCCAAATTGTGCATCTAAATTAGATTATGAGCAGTTTAATTGAAAGTCATGGATAAAAAAAAAAGTTCGCCACTTAAGTGAATATTTTTGCACTTGAATTTGCAAATCTTATACTCTAAAAATAACTGTGATCACTGACCCACTTAGCAAACAGAAAACAACAACAAAAATTAGCTCATCCCGGCGGTGCAATAAGAGACAAAGCCGTTGCGATCCACCCAACAATAAGTAGGTGGCATGCGTCATGACGCTAATCGAAGCTTGCAATGTATACATTGAGTATACATACATACATCTCGTTGAAATTTATATTCATTTATTTTTTTTTTTTTTGGCCATTATGAGAAACGGGCAACGACGAACAATTGTGTGCGGCTTATTTCGATTTATCTTCAACGCATGGTTTCCAAATCTCGCTTTATTAATGACATCATGCCGGCCTGGGATCACAAAAGACTAAAATGCCAGCACGCATTAAAGAACTACGCAGTTACGATTGCCTATGCCGTGCAAAAGGAAACACATAAACGAAAACAAACCCAAAAGAAAAAAAAAAAACAAAACAAAACAGAACTTCCAAAAACAGAACTTCAAATGAAGTCATGACCAATAATGAAAACGAGTCTGTCCAATAAAAACCGGTTGCTTCAAGGCAACTGGTGCAAGGGTGGAAATCAAAAGCGCAACAATCTCACGAGATCTCAATTGAGCAAGAGAAAGGAGTTAAGAGTAAGAGTGAAAAGGGGAAAGGACAGAAAGAAACAACAACACAGAAACACACAAACGAGAGAAGCGACGTTGAACGGATACGAAAAATAGTAAGGAACACAATTGAAAGAAAAAAAATGTATGTATGTTTATAGGTACGTACATATGCGTATACACTAACAACTAACTGACACTGTTACTCACCAGCTCAATGATCTTCAGTAGCAAACGATTGTTAAACTCCATAGCGATTCCTTTTCAACGTTCGAATTTCTGTGCACAATTGCTTAGCTTTCGGTTTGTTTATTCTCCGCTCACGAACTCTAGACGTCTTGCCCAAACGTTGTGCGAAAACAGACTAAACCAATGCGACGCCAGCGCGCGCATCCAAAGCTTAGCCAGTTCAAGCAGCGCAGGCAGCGTCAAGCAGCAGCAGCTGCGACGTCGACGCCGACTGCAAATAGCGACAAACGATTTTTGAACGTTCACGACAGCAACTGGTGTGCGTTTGTCTGTCTGTATGCATGTGTGTGTTTGGTGAAGCCCCAATATACAGTGTATACAAATGTACACAAACTCTCCCATTCTTATCAAAGTCAATAACCAAAAACTAACTACATATTTACATAAATATGCAAATACATTATACTCATGTGTGTACGTAAACTTATGCACACCAATAACCACAATTCAAGGATCCGAATTTCAACCACACCATTAACACTTTTCAATTATATGTGTTTACCTTAAAAATTCAATTAAAAAGCTTTTACTAAAAAAAGTATATACAATTGAGGTGGAATTAGCCTCAGATAAAATAATTAAACTGTTTGTCTTTGCCTACAAAAATTTTCAACAAATAATTTGAGTCATTCGCGCTGCCTTTTAATTTTCGAAAACATTTGCAAATCTATGTGCTGAAAATTTGGAATGGAAATCTATTTTGATTAGTATTTGAATCGGAATAAAAAGCTTACAAAAAAATGTTGGTAGTAAAATCATTAAACAGTTTATATAGCTTATACTGTTTATAACTTTAATATTATATTCAAAATACGTTTAGGGATTATAGAGAGATTAATCTCATGTAAACAATCTTGTTAATTTGTGGTATTATCCAGTTAGGTTGAAATGGATGGACATGTGTTATTTCATTCAGCTGTAAATATTTTAAAATAAACTGGCCAATAATAAAAAAACAATGCTTACATAAAGGGTGACTTATGTTTATGCATTTGTTGTGCAACGGAAAAGAAACTAATCGAAGCAAAAAATGCTAACTTGATTATGAGCTAACTTAACTAACTAGTCACAGCCATGCCAACATGAGCCATGGCACGTTCTGCCTCAAAAATGGACACAAACTGCGGCTCCAGTGTGGCGAGTGCCCGCCGGCTGAGCAGGGCAATGCTTTTGGCCTCGCCATGGTCCCGCTCGAATGCAATGTAGTCGATCCAAACGCTGGGCTCGCGCTTGCCAAAGTACGTTGTCATGAACTCATAGCACATGCGCCAGGCCTTAATGGTAGACAGATCCTGTAACGGGCAATGATATAGTGGGTAAAGTGTATATATTAATAACGGGGACATACCTTCAGCTTGGAGCTTTGTATTAGGTTGACCATTTCACGATGCAGCTGCAGGGACATGGGCGGCTGTTGCGCCAACTTGGCGTATTCGTCGCGCGCCTTGCTCGGCGAGTGCTCGTGCCACAGGTAGCGCAAATAGCTGCACCGCAGGTCGGCGAACTCCGGCCAGGCCTCCTTGCAGGCCTGCGTGTAAATGTCGTTCAGCTGCCGCTTGGCCTGGTTATCACCACGCGCCCTATAATAGGCTATGACCATCTGCCAAAGAGGCAGACCGGCGGCGCCCAGAGTACGGCGCACCTGGCCAAACAGCTCATGCACGCTCGGCTCGTCGTCGTTGCGTATGTGTGCGGCCAGCAGCAGCTCGTGCATACGCAGCGACGCGTCGTGCTCCAGTGCCTCGGTTAGGATGCGCACACAGGTCTCCCCGCCATTCTCATTGCTACCCAGTATCATGCTGAGCGTGGCGTAGTGTCTGGCATGCATCAGCTTGGAGCGATGGCCGTCCTGCAGCGCTGTAGCCAAGCACTGCTGGATGAACGCACGCTCCGATTTGTGATTTCTGCTCAGCGCGAGCATGGCGTCTAGATAAAGATTCCACATCTCCTGCGTCTGTAGCTGCTGTACGGCCGCCTTGTAGACGGTCACGCAGAGTTCGATGCAGCGCTTTTTCGAACGGGACTGGAACACACGGACAGTCGTGTCTGGGCAGGATTTCTTCTCACTCGGCTCGTCGTCGTCCTCGTTGTCCGCCATGTTCAACAGGTCGCCCAAATGAAAGCCACGCAGCTCCCGCTTTGCGAGCGCGTCCCACAGCGCTGGCTCACGTGAAAACTTCGTCTGAATATCGTCAATTATGTGGTGCTGGAGCTTAGCTGTCAACTCCGCTTGATCCTCACAGCTTTCCAGCAGTTTGAGAAAGTAGTCCAAATTAGTGATGTTCGCCAGACTGTTACGATAGACGGCCACGACACGCTCCATTTGTATGTCCTGCTCCGAGACCGTGTTCTCGCCCAAATTTCGCTTGCTGTCCGCCATGGCGGCCTCCTTCAGCTGTATGTTAAAGAAGCAATTGTTGAGTGCCTCGGAGGCGGGATGACGCTGGAGTCCACGCAAAAGTATGTCTTGTACGCGCGCGATATTGGCACGATTGTATTCATAGAGCCACAAGGCAGCACTGATCCAAATCTGCGGATCCCCGCCATGATACTGCAAAAAGTAAATACGATTAAATACCAATTTAATGTATCCTTCTGCTAGTCTTTCGGCTTTACTTACCGACAACATCTTCTCGTATATGCCGGCCACCTCTTGGGGTGCCGATTTCTTGCTGAACTTGATGCAGTTGTCCCACAGACGCTGCTCGTGGGCAAACCTGACCAACATCTCCCTGTACATGCGCATGATCCGCGTGCTAATGGAAGCCTTTAGGCCGCTTAGCTTCATGCCGGCCAGTTTCTCCTTTTCGGTGATTGCTTTGTGCATGGTCTTTTCGTACACAATAAATTCCAGATAATCTCCCATCGTTATGTGACTCTTGGTTATGTTCAGCAGCAGGCGTTCCCGCTTCCGTACGCATTCTCTGATATTATATTTTTGTTTCTTTATAAGTTAAATTTAAATTAATATTGGGTGCGCTCACCTGATTTGGTCCGGTGTAAAGACTTGGTAGTGTTTCATTTGCTCATACTCCGGCAGCAGGCGCTCCTGCATTTCCGCAATAAACTCGCCCATTTTGAATTATAATACTCTGTCAATTAATCAAATAAATTTACTTTCTTGATATTTGTTGCCTGTCGCGCACGTTGTTCACATGCCTTTTGCGATCAGCTGAGACATGTTTTGCTATCGATAGTTGTGCGCAGCCTTGGGCACTGAATTAGTTGATTTTGTTTCGTCGATATATACAGTTCGGTCACCTAAAATACCAAATAGTCGGTAACTGGTCACTTTTTTCAAACACAAATTTTTTAATTTACAGTAAATAAATAAAGTTCCCAAAAAATACAAACGCAATTTGCAATGGCAGAATTCTCAGTCGAGCGCGTAGAGGACAAACGCACAGTGAATGGTCGCACAGAATATTATTTAAAGTGGAAGGGGTATCCGCGCAGCGAAAACACTTGGGAGCCGGTTGAAAATCTAGACTGTCCTGATTTAATAGCAACGTTCGAAGAATCACTAAAAAATAATAAAAAGGAAGTGAAAAAACGCCTCTCTACCTCATCAACGCCCGAGTCGATACGAAGCAAGCGCAAGTCGTTCATGGAGGACGAAACCGACGAACAGAAGAAGCTCATTGGCTTTGATCGTGGTCTGGAGCCGTCAAAGATTCTGGGCGCCACCGACTCGTCAGGATACCTAATGTTCCTGATGAAATGGAAGGGCAGCGATCACGCCGACCTTGTGCCTGCCAAACTGGCCAACGTCAAGTGCCCCCAGATCGTTATACAATTTTACGAGGAGCGCCTAACCTGGCACACAGGCAGCGGCAATGGCAACGGATCAGCAAGCGGTAGCGCCAGCGGCAGCGCGCACGCTGGTGGCAGCGTCGGCACTCCAGGCAGCACTGTTGATGCCAGTCCGAGCGGTAGCATCAACGATGAAAATATCAAACCCGACGCTGGTGCCGATTCAGGCAGTGCAGATACTGTTTGATTGCGTTCATGGCAATTGTTAAGCCAACAAAACAATGCCATGCAAAGCCTACATGGATACACATAAACACACGGACAGACAGACAACAAGCACACACATGCATTCGCACACACACAGGCACATGTTCGCTCCTACATTTTTACATACAAATAACATAGACATAATCATACATATATACATAGTTATAGCGACAGGCATGTTTTTTTTATTGCGCCCGGCAAAACAAAACGAATTTGATTGAGCGCATTTCTAAAATAAAATTAGCGTACATATAAATATGTATTTAAAATAAAAACGATTCTGTAACTTAAGCTTAAATAGAGTAGAGTTTATTAAATCCTTTTTACGAGTATACTACAAATGCAATCTGGCAACGCCAATTGTCAAACGGGCCAATCGATGTATTCGATAAATGTTGCGCCTCGCCGCCAAGCCGGCAAACTAGAAATAAAAAAACAATAAATGCAAATGTTTCGTGTTTAATTTAAACAAAATAATAATGGCTCAATCAGGCTCTATGAAGCTGCTTGGCGCTCGCAACATGAGTTGCATTGTGGAGCGCATAGAGTGGAACAACAAAATGGATCTGATTGCCTACGGCACCGAGAAAGGTGGGTTTCTCAGCCAACTGGGAGTGAGGCTCTCCCTCTGTGTATCTGTGTTACATCTATGTACCCTTAACTTACCAACCATTTCTTGTAGGCGAGGTGGTCATTCAACGCTTGAACTGGCAGAAAATCGTCACGTTTCCGACTCCCGGCGAGGATGTGCGAGTGCGTTCGCTCAGCTGGCAGATGGACGAGACATTGCTGGCGGTTGGCTACAGCAATGGTAAAGTGGCGCTGCTGGATGCCGAGAGCGAGACAATTATATCGGGTCTGATCTACGACGATGACATCAATAAGGTATACTTCAGCAAAGCAATTAACTGCAGAAACAAGCTCGACAGCTATACGTGCAACGCAAAGGACAAGCACAAACGTTACTTACCCAAGCTGCCGCCGCTGACCAACATCGATCCGTGCCTGAAGACGCTCGACCAGAAGTCGTTCCCCAAGGGTTCGCCCTGTTTCCTAGTGGTTATCATGCACAGCGGTAAAGTGCATCTACTCCTCCTCGGTGCTCTGCAAGCGGGCAGCATCGATCTAACACAGCATGTACTTATTCCGGATCAGTTCGAGGTGTACGATGTGCGTCTGAATGGTGACTTCAATGCCATCTACGCTTTGGTGCGCGACGGTCAACAGCTAAAGCTTCTGCATTTTCATAATCAAGTCCTGCAGGATTGCATCACCCCTATGCTCGAGCTGGCTTCTCACTGTGCCCACATACTGGAGACCAAAAAGTAAACCATTCCCATCGACAGTGACTGTGACTAACACTTAACTTATTGTCATGTCTATTCATTTAGTTATATCAACGACACACAGCAATGCTTGACGGAAGCTTGGGAGACGCTCCAGCTAGAAATGGACAACAAGCTGACCAAGTATGCCAATTCACAGGCCTATGGCATGATATCAGCGCACTTTTTGGAGCTGCTTGTATTCGGATTTGCCACGCTGGAGGTCGAGGAATTTTTGTTCGAGTGAGTTAAGTCCCTATACTCAATATACAGTGCTCATGTGCCCCACCGCTTTGTCCTTTTTTCTTTTCACAACACACAATACCTCAGGACGCTGACGGAGAAGGGTTTCAAAAAAATTGCCAACTCGGTGGACCTGAGCCTCAACAATTTACAGGGTCTCGTCTTTAAGCAACTTAATGGAGGCGCAATAAACATGTTTTACTTTCTCAATACGATTGCGGGCTTTGGACGCATGTCGCATTTCTTTGAGGTGAGTCCTAGTTGGCAGCAATAACACAAAAACGTATATCAATAAAGTATATATATAAATGATTTATAGGCACTCATCTCACCGGACGTGGCCAGTGAGGCGATGCGCGCCTGCGGCTCCTTCCTGCTCAAAGTGCATGAGATGCAGCGCACTATTGACACCTTGGTGTATGACATGAAGCTCTTCCACTCGTGGATGATATTTACCATACTGCGACTTTCTCATCAGGAGATACCCGACGATATGGTCTTCACAGGCAAGGAGAATGTTGCCCTGGCTGAATTCTTTTGCGCCATGGAGCCAGATCTGGAGGACCTCTGTGAGGCCGGCAACGAGATTAACGAGGAGCGCGCTGCAACGATGCCTGCAGCTGGGGAAGAGGAGATGTACGGCGCCGCCAGCGTCAGTCCGACGACCATGATGACGCGCGGCAAATTCAATTTGGATCGCGTCGGCCAGTACCTGGAGAATGCATATTTGACACAGCTGCATCCAGTGAATTCAGCAGAATTGTGGCCGCGCCTGCTTGCCGAGAACGAATGCCTGGCTCAGTGCAACCTGTTCGTGCCGCACGACAAACGGTTGTCGCTAGTGCAGCAGCGGGACAAGATGTTTAATGCCATCGACGCTGTGTTCCACAAGCCAACGGAGAGCATAAGTGCCAGCTTCAAGCTTACCACAGCTGTGATATGCACCGACCTGCAGCAGGTGTACATTGAATCTGCGGCTGAGCCGGATCCCCGGCCGAGCTATGAGTATGTTAAGTGCAGCTATTTTGTGAACGAGGCAACCAAATATGATATGATGGCGGTGACAGTTGGCCTGCAGGAGGTCATGGTCCTGGAGTTCAGTCGCGGCGAGGATTGCCTGCTGCGCTGTACGCGCGTTCAGCTGCTGCCCGGACCGTTCACACCCCAACTGCAGGATGACTACTACAATCTGAGATTCGTCGACATACAGTTTTACAACGAGTCTGCGCTATCTCTGCTGGCACAGACGACAATGCCCATTGTCGGCGTACGTCCACACAGCTACTTTTTGCAGCTGTCGCTGAGCGCCTCGCGGAATCACTGCACTCAGCACCAGTTGGCGCCGCTGATGAAGCTGATTGATGCGACAATGTTGCATAGCGTACACGATATACCGGAAGCAGCCGCGTTTAAGGGCCTAGACGGTGTCTGCGAAATGTTGGCCGTGTCCGGCAGTCGAAAAGTTGCCACCGTTCTCTCCGATCGGCGACGCAAGATGACCATATTCGAAATGGAGATTGAGGAGGAGGAGGACGACACGGAAATGTCGCAGGTATCATTCTTAGAGATCAGCAAGGAATCTGTGCTGGCGACCAGTATGAACGAAGCGGACAAGACCGATACGTAGTATTAACCGGCAACTAGCTAGAAAATTAATCATTGAATTTAATTAAAAATTAATACAAATTTGTCTCCGTTTAAATCTTATAACTTTTCGCTCCATTTGTTTAATCATTTTTTCTTTGATATTTTTTCGTTACTACTCTTTACTTAGCAAAGAAACATTATTGTATATTATAATTATAAAATACAGGTATGTACAAAACACAAAGCAAGCGCTTTACGTACCACGTGTTAAGACTAAAAATGAAATTTGTTGCAACAAAATTGCCGATACATAAAATTTTGAGCCACAAAACTGCATAAAAGAAATTAACTAATTATTTAAGACCCACAACGGACACCTGACTGAAATTCCAAAATTAAATAATTATAAAAAATACGTTAAAAAAATAGGTAAACTATTAAGTGAGAGAGAAAACAAGTGCTATTGGTTGTTACCATTTTTGCATATGAAACCCATAACTGAAACCGTTGAAAAATAAAAAAGTTTACTTGGCTAAAACATATATTAAGTTGGGTTAAATAGTTAACTTGAACGCTGTATGATAGAAACACATCATATGCTCAAGCTCAGCATCGCATGTCCCATCTCTCTATCTATCCTTCTCCGTCTCTCTCTCTCTCTCTCTCTCTATCTTGCCTCCTCTCGTTCGCACGTCACCCTCCCGTTCGGGGTGAGCCAGTTAGGTGTTTGGGTTTAGATATGCATCAGAATTGTTGGTCAAGTGTCAAATGGGCTCCGGTCAGGTATTACGGCTAACTGAACTAACTGAGCTCGTACTGATATGCGTCATCAGAATCCTCGTCGCTGGACAAATCGCGTTTGCGACGACGCTGCTCGCGTTTGCTTAGCTTTTTGGGTGGTACTGTAGCAACCGCAACAGCAGCAGCGGCAGCTACAACTGCAGCAGTTGGGCCTTCGTCAGGCACAGCAGCCTCTTCCTCCTCCTCGATGGTAACGGGCTCGGTCTCCTCCTCCTCGGCCTTCTTTTGTGTCTTTACCAGCTCGCACAAGTATTTGTAGCGCACCAGACACTCCTCCTTAGTCTTTTCGGGCACACTGTTGGCAATCTTTTGCCAACGATCACCGCTTGCGGTTTTCCTGTATTTAACAATGGCCGCCTCCAGAGCACGTTGCTGCTCCTGGGTCCAGTTGGTCTCTGGTATGAGCATGCTCTTCTCGCTGGCCGCTGTGCTACCCTTTTTGACCTTCTCCTTGCGTACCGCTTCCTGTGACTCCTGCACTAAATTCTCCGCAACGCTTTCCGACTGGCCTGGTATGCGATATCCGTTCTCCTTCATCTTGGCCGCCATGAAGGTGACCTCCTGCACGCTCCGGTTCATGGACTCGGCGATGGTGTTCCAGCGACTACCGGCACCGCCAGGATATTTCTTCACAAGCCTTATAAGTTCCGTCAGATCCTCGTCGGTCCAAAAGCCGCCACTAACGGTACTCTACAAACGCAGTTTAAAACAAAGACTCACAGAAGCCTGTTGTTATCGCCACTCACCTTTTGGGAAGCAGGACGAGTTGCGTCTTCTTCGGTAAGCTCGCGTGCCTGGATTTGCGAGTATCCGCGTAGCTCCTCTTCGGTCTTTTCCGGTGCCTTGGTGTTCTGCTTGCGCTTGCGTAAATTCTCTTTGTGCTCCTTACGCAGACGCACCTGCTCTTCCGCCTCACGCTCTAGTTCCTCCTGACGACGTGCAGCCTCGATCTCCCTGCAATGATTACATATTTATAGATTTAGTCACGTTTTGGCCACATCACAGATACTTACTGTCTGCGCTTTTCCAGAGCCAGCTGCTTAAGTTCGTTGGCCTTGCTGAAGCCACTTTTGATGGTCTTCGGCAGATGCCAAATCGCCAGAGGTATTTGAATTGGCAGTGTATTTAGCAAGGAGGGCATAGGTATCTCGTTAAGAATGACGTCCATGTCGATGTTTTTGTTGCGTTTCTGCAACTTTTTTAGCTTGGTGCCGAACACCTGCTCGGCCGTGTACTTCTTTTCCAGGTATGCGGCCCAGGCAAACAAGTACTGGCCCACGGTGATGATCAGGAACAGAATGAAGGCGCCCTCGTAAAGGCCAATCTTGCGCATGCGGCGATAGTAGTAAAGGGCCGACTTCCAGTTGGGCATGCCGTCGCGGAGCACTTTATCATATTTCTCGCGCTTGGAGGCATCCTTGAGCACCTCGTAGATGGACACCAGGTTGCGAAACTGGATGTTGGCATCCTCGGAAGGGTTCTTGTCGGGATGTAGCACAATGGAGAGGGTGCGAAAGGCTTTCTTTATTTCAAAATTCGTGGCAGTCTGGTTGATGCCCATAAACTCGTAGAAGTTTTTGTTAATCTCTTCGACCAAATCGAAAATCTCCAGCTCTTCGGAATGCCAAGCGCTAGCCGAGCCGCATATTAACAGCAGGCCCAGTATTATTGCTGGCAGTGTTGTTTTGGTGTGCAGATCCATTTAAATTATCAGAAAACCAACTAAAACCGAAAAGCGGCTGACCCCCGCACACTCACACACACAGACGCACACACGGGCATTCGTGCAGGTACTCACGACGAACTGTCAACGTCAAAAGTGGCAACGTCAGCAGTAAACAAAAACAATACACGCCAAAGTTGCCGTATCACTTAGTTCCAGGGCGGCAAGTTGAGTAAAAATTTAAATTGTATGTCAAAGAAAATGTGCATAATTTTATAAATGAAGTGAATTTCGTTTGATTTTGACCACACTGAAAGTATATTTATTCTAAATAATCCATTAACAAATATTATAAATAAATCCAATCTATCGATAAGTGCGCCAGCAGCCCTGCAGCATAGCACAGGGCTGTTAAATACTAGCGATATATCGCATAGAAAACATAGCTAATAGCAGCCACACACAACCTAGCGCTATAAGATTTGCAAAAGACGAAAACAGTGAAAGCGGTGTGAAAAAGCAAGCGAACAGAGATAAGAAACAAAATAGAAAAGTCAACGCAAGCAGCAGCGGCGCAGCGTCAACTCAGCGCTAGCCGCTGGGGCTGGTTTTAAATGGATTAAGCGTTGCTCACAACCAGATAACAATACACGGGGGGAAACGAAACGACGCGAGAGCGCGGAGCGGAGTGGACCAGACCAGAGCAAAGCGGAGTTGAGTGGAGCCATGTCTTCGGCAGTCAACATACAAATCGTTTCAATGCCAAATCTGGCCAAGATCGAAAGCTTTTTCAAGGATGTTAGTTATCGCGAAACGATCGAATATAGCGCCAATTTCAATACACGCCTCTGCATCGAACGGCGACTGAGGCTGCCGTTTCTCGATCCCCAAACGGGGGTCGCACAGAATCACTCACAGCTATTCATGGACAAGCGGCAACGAATGCCTGGCTTCCGCCAAGGCCAAATCTATACGTATCCAGCGGCACGTTGGCGCAAAAGTCGCCGCCAGTACTTGACCAAAATGTACAGGTAAGCGGTCCGGGGTTAGTTTGAGACTTCCACCTAATCAATGTCGTTTGTAGCCGGTTTCCCGAGCGCCCCTTTCAGGCGCTTCGTAAGGAGCATGAGGCACTCGTGGCCAGCAGCATTAACATTGGCAACACTGGAACCAGCCTTACCGGCGGCAGCATTGGCAGCACCAATAGCAGCAGTTCAACGCTCAGCCTGAACATGCTGACGGGCGGTGGCGCGTCGACAACGCCGACGCCGACACTGACACCGACGGTCCTGAGTACGCTCCACAACGATACGACGCACGACTTTAACGGTGCGTTCAGTATGGAGGAGTCTTGCTCGCTGGGCGCCGCCGGCGGCGATACATCCGACAGCAAAGACAGTCAATTGCAGCCGCAGCAGCAGCACCAACAACAATCAAAAGATGATCTGCCCAAGGAGTGGTTCTACGATGAAATGGATATGAACGATGTAGACTCGCTGGAGGAGCCAAAATCACCAGCGGACGATGAGTACGACTACGATCCGCGTTATGGCAACAAAAAGCGGCGCAAACGACGACCGGGGAAACGTGCAACGATCCACGCCAGCAGCGAAACTGCCAGCACTAGCAACAGCAACAGCGCGCGCAGACGCAGCACAGTGACGCGAACGCGTGTGACTACCACCGACGCGGCGCTGGACGCGTCACTGGAGGCCATTGAGGCGGGCGATATTGGCGGCACACCGACCTCGAGTGGTGGGCGTAGATCTCGCGGCATCAGCACACGCGGCCGGCGACGCGTCAAAGGCGTCACGTCAGGCAGTAGCACAGCTGGCGTCATTGGTTTACCTAGCAATACATGTGATCCGCCCAGTCCGTGCCTGGTAAATGAGCCGCCATCGTTTGAGAGTGCCGCTGCCGCTGTTGGCGCTAGTGTCAGCGCCGAGGATGGCAATGCGCATTTGCGCAATTATCGAAAGTATCTGTAACGCAAGGATCGGCCCATGTAGATGGCATTTGTACGGACCACATTCGCCCACTACCTAACTACCTATCAATCTATCTACTTATCTGTTTATCGCATTCGTTTCTTAAACGGTGATTACTATTTTTCAACATACATGTAATTTAAAGTAAGTTTAAGGCTTAGTTTATTAGTTCCTTATGCGAGTCCAGCACCCGACCCGACCAAAACAGACCAGACCGGACCATACAAACCAGGACTCCACCACCAAAACACACACAGACACACATCCAAGCAGCCGTAGCTAAATTTGTATTCTACTGGTAAAACTGTCGCCTATTTAATTGTACGTTCCCATAGCCAATTGTTTGTTGATAATCTAAAGTATATATATATAGCCCATATATACACATACAGTATGTATATATATATATATATATATATATATATATATATATATATATATAAAGTAACCTTACTTAAACAAAAGAAGGAAAGCGGCCAATTCACTCGCAATCTGCAAATGGTTTTGTTGTCGCCATATTCAATTTGTATACTCTTGCAGTGTATTATAATTTGGTCACGAATTGTGTAACGCATAGGAGACAAGGTCGGACTATATGTATATAAGATATGACCATGTCCGTCCGTCTTTATTAATGTCAGATATATCGTTTAGCAATCATAGGAATTTCCGGTCAAAAAATAAGTTATTGTATGAAAATCCCATTTTGTTTCTAAGCTAGGCATCGCTATGTTCTTTACGTAGCAGCAATGAATCGACAACATCGAATTGGAATATAGTAAAGCCTTATATAGGAACAATCGGTCAAAATGCAAACAACTAAATATAAGTAATAATAGAGCACATTATTCATATGTCTGCAAGGGTATTTGATCTTCGGCAGACCGAAGACAGTCGTTTTCTTCTTTTTAAATTTTGTGTTTTATTATTATTATTTCTCTTTTATTTATATATTTAGTTGAAATTCGTAATCCATTGGCGTAATGTATTCTTAGGCAGTGTGGTAGGGTTTCAAGGGTTTCAGTCCAGTCCAACGCAAAATCAAACGATTTCGTAAACCAAAATTTTTTCTCTAGGAATAGTACGTTTCTTAAGGAAGAGAGCTGAAATACAAAATAAACAAAAACTGTGTACATTTTGAAAATCAAAGACAAAAAATCTAATAAAACATATAAAGAAAATTATCATAATTTTACACACCTTTTGAAAGGCTTTTATACAAATTTTAAGGTTATTTAGATCTGGTCTTTATACATATATATATGCATATATACATGCATATGTATACCACCAAAACTTGGATAAAAAAAATTAAATACAAATTTGTATGAAAAAACAATATTTATGTATATAAAAAAAACTCAATTATAAATCACTTTTTCAACCGATCTCTATATTGTTTTTTCCATTTAACTTCGACGCACAAACAAACGTTACTTAAGTATAACTAACTTCATATTTTGGGAACGAAATATAAACATGTTGCTCATTAAATATATAATTTTGTTAGTTGATGACGCAGAAATTCCTGAGCTGCGAGGCAAAAGTTTCACATTGAACAGCTCCTGTTAGGGATTTACCGTTTAATGATCATATGGCGCTACGGCTGAGATATTGACGTCATCAACTGAATGCAGAGAGTGCCTATTCACTGGAACGCTGACGTTTCGGCAATATCGATGTCGATATTGGCGACAGTGATGAGGACTGCGATGTGCGCTTCCGTTTGTTCTTGGTGCCCGACAGATCGTTGAACGCCTGCACAATTTGCTGACACATCGCATCCACGTCGGGAAACTTTTGGGCGCGCGGTGTGCGCTTGAGACCGGACCAAAGCGGACGCTGCTCACTGGCATCTGTTGTGGGATGGGGCGCAAAGGACAACTCAAAGGCGCCGCGCCGGGGAACACCCTGGGCATTTAGCTGCAATTGAAGCTGGAACTGCTGGCCTGCTTCTTGAAGTTTGGTCAGCAGCGTCGCGTGAAGCTCCTCGGCGCGACGACGAAAGACTCGTCATGAGCGGCAATGTTCGATATAAAGCACTGGATTATTGGGATCCAGCGTCATGGACTCCTCGCTTTCTGGCGCCTTCTACACAACAATCAAATATTTTTCTGTTGATTGCATTTCATTATTATTCGGTAAGACTTACACGTTTAGGCGCCGCCTTTTTTGCACGTCTCGGCGGCATCCTCACATTCAACGCAGAAACTGTATTTGAAGGAAATGCGCGCTTCAATTCCTTAGAGAATTATTTTAATTTTTATCGGAAAACCGATATAATTTATATATAATCAAAAATTTATTGTCTGTCTCTTCTCTATATTTTATATATCGATTGAAGGTTGGACCTTAGGGTTGTTGTACAATGCAAAAATAATTAAAATGGAGTTCTTAACAGAAATATCGCGGAAAGTGCACAGGTGAATGTTTACCGATACCTAGTCGGGTAATATACCCAAATATAAATATCGCATGGACAATCTGGCAACGCTTTGCTTATTTACTTGGCCTTTATATACTATATATTCTTGTGTTAAACAGTAAAAATGAGTGCAGGTGTATAAACAAATGCAAAAGAAGAAGAGAAAACACGGTCTGGATCTGAGCTTCATCATTAGGTTATTTCCAAGGTAATAGGTAAGGAAGGGATGCAACATTCTAGACTAGTTGAAAGTACGGCCTTGATATAATTTATAATTTTCATAATTTCAGACATTGAATTGAATTTCTGTGCCGATTAAATCGAAGTGGCGACACGTTGATTTTGGCGCCAACCGAATTCAATGGACGAGCCAATGCCGAACGAACCTGCCAAACTGCCGACGACGTCACCGCTGCCGCGCAAACGCCTTGGTCGTCCACCCAAGGCCAGCCCACAGCCACCTGAGCCAAGTGGGGCGCTGGAGGTGATAGCCGAGAATGTGGAAACGGAGCGTGTGGTCAGCATATCGCCCACATTGAACGAGTGCCGACGCAGCTCGCGCAAGAAAATTATTAAATTCGATGTTCGTGATTTGCTCAACAAAAATCGAAAAGCGCACAAAATAAATATTGAAGCTTGCGTCGATTCCAACTCGCCACCGATAGCGAAGATCTCTACCAGCAATTGTCCATTTGACCTGCTGGACAACAGTGCAGCAACACCAAAAACACCACCAGCTTCAGTTCCTCAATTGATAGAGTCGCCTGCGCTCGAGATCTTTGCCAAGCCGAAACCGACACACAGCCGGAATGTTACCCAAGCGAGCGACGAGGAGCCACCAAAGCAGTTTGAACTGTCGGCACAGACTGAGCCACAGCAGGCGCCCCGCAAACGTGGCCGCCCGCGCAAGGTGCAGCCAGCGCTGGTGCTAGAAATACCGTCGGCTGGCATTACTCGCAGCTTCAGCTACTCCGATTCGGACACCAATTCGACCAACTCCACAAACTCGATGGCCAACTCCAGCGCGAGTGGGGAGAGCGATGCCAGCGGCGACAGCAAACCGAAAGCCAAATCAAAATCCAAACTGCGCGTCTCCCTGAAGCGCATGAACATGCCAACAAGCCCAGAGTCCTCGGACTCGCATGAATCGTTTAAGGGCCCATCGCTGCCGATCAACCTGGTGGAGCTGTCGAATACCTCTGCTGAAGAATCTGCCTTGCAAACAATCGGCGAACTGAGTGAGCAGAAGCCCCTGGACAATTACGAAGCAGCTGCGGAACCCCAAGTAAATATTGAGACTGAGACAACAATTGTGTTGCTGCCGGCGGATGGAGATGACTCCGATTCCCAAATCATGTTTGTGGAGAATGAATCTGATAAGCTGAAGCAGGAAACGGAGATCGATTTGCAAGCCAAAGAAGACATCAATAACTTTAAGCTTATCTATTCCAAAGAGGAGGAGGAGCAGCAAGAGCTGCCCCAGCATACGCAGACTGATGTGAGGGATGAGCAGCAGCTGCCGCCAGCGAATCTTACATGCAGTGAAATAGAGCTTGCTGTGCAGGCGGAATGTGATGCGCTGGCGGCATCGCCGGTGGCCGGCAGCAAGCGACGCAGCAAGCGCTCCAGTTTCCGTGGCAGCGAGCTTGGTACAAACGGCAGTAAAATGACGCTGGAGGAAACATTTGCCGAAATCGCAGCCGCCAGCTCCAAGCGCATCCTCGAGAGTGAAACAGCCGAAGAGTCTAACCAGGAGCTGCAGCTCAATGCGCTCCTTGACCTTGCCGAAGACAGCAACAGCAATAATAATAGCAATAATAATAGCAATAACAGTTGCAATAACAATAGCAATAACAAAAGCAATAGCAACAGCAACTTGTTGTCGCCGCAATTGGAGGACAACTTGAAAAGCAATTGTACATTAAGAACACAGGAACAATCACCTGGCCCTGACCTTAAATTGGATGCACTACCCGCTGTCCCAGTGGAACAGCCTACCTTGGAAGGCGAGCAAGCCAGAAGCGATGCAAATACCGTTGCCACAGACTTGCCAAAGCCAAAGAATGGGCAGACGACTAAGGAGGAGAGTAATGCGCCCGCAGCCTCAGCCGAGAAACCTTGCAAAGCACTTGTTTTAATCGACCCGGTTGAGCCAGTAGAAGAGTCAATATCAACAGCTGTCGCACTTAATCTGCAGGCGCTCTCACCGAAATCGGAGCCAGCAACAAATAAGCAAGTCCCAAGTCTCAGTTCCACGCCAATTGCCGGCATGGCCAAACCAGAAAAGAACGCTCCCAGCATGTCAATGGTTGAGTGCGATGCGCTGTTTAAGGCGATGGATAAAGCGAGCGCCCAGCTGCGCGCCGATGGCAAGACGAAAAAGAAGATTAAGCTGGGCGTCAAGAAGCCAGCGAGCAAGCTGGAGCAGGAGCTGGGGCGGCACAGCAATAGCAACTCAAAACTAGCCGGGGACACTGCGCGTCGCAATACCATTTGCGAGGCCCCACAGGCGGCGGCGGCGCCGTCGGCGCTGTTGTCCAGCCGGCGACGCAACTCGCAGCATCCACGCAAGGCAACTCCGAGTCCCGAGTGCCCAGCGCGCACAGAGCCCAAGACCAAGGCCAAGCCAAAGAAGCTGTCGCGCAAAGACGGCGCTGCCAAACAACTGATCCGCAGGGCTTCGCTGGACTCCAGTTCAAGTGCCTTGCACTGCGACTTCAGATGCAAGGCGGACAAGGCCAGCGACGCATTGCAATTGGCGCTCACCGAAAGCGAGTCATCCGAGTCCACCAGTTCCGGCAGCAAGGTGCCCAGTTGCGGCATACCAACGCCCACCGCGGAGCTCGATGCTCCCGATCCGCTCAACGCTATTGCCCAGTTCATAGAGAACGGCGTCAAACTGCTCGATCACGAGCAGCAGCCGCTGGCAACAAACGTGCTGCTCGAGGACGACTTTGCGCAGCGTGTAGCCAACATGGAGACACCAGCAACGACGCCCTCTTCCTCGCCGCAGCCCAGCAGCGGCGCCAGCTGCATGGAGGACGCAATTCCGGCCGCGGCTGTGCGTCGCTCGCATCGCATCAAGCAAAAGCCGCAGCAGCGTAAGGCCAGCGTGGGTCGCGCCAGCAGTAGTCAGGGCTGCAGCTCCTCGATAAGCATGGAGGAGCAGCTGGCCGAACTGGCGCACATCGACGCCATCAACGAGCAATTCCTGCGCCAGGAGGGGCTCAATACATTTCATGCGCTGCGCGACAATTATTACCGCTGCGCCCGACAGGTTAGCCAGGAGAATGCGGAAATGCAGTGCGATTGCTTTCTGTCCGGCGACGAGGACTCCATGGGACATCAATGCTGCGGCGCCGGCTGCATCAATCGCATGCTGATGATCGAGTGCGGTCCATTGTGCACCAACGGCGACCGTTGTACCAACAAGCGCTTCCAGCAGCATCAGTGCTGGCCCTGTCGTGTCTTCCGCACCGAGAAGAAGGGCTGCGGCATTACGGCCGAACTGCAGATACCGCCCGGCGAATTCATCATGGAGTACGTCGGCGAGGTCATCGACAGCGAGGAGTTCGAGCGCCGCCAGCACTTGTACTCGCGCGACCGCAATCGCCACTATTACTTTATGGCGCTGCGCGGCGAGGCGATCATCGATGCGACCGCCAAGGGCAACATTTCGCGCTACATTAATCACAGCTGCGACCCAAACGCGGAGACCCAGAAGTGGACGGTGAACGGCGAGCTGCGCATCGGCTTCTTCAGCGTCAAGACGATCATGCCCGGCGAGGAGATCACCTTCGACTATCAGTATCAGCGCTACGGACGCGACGCGCAGCGTTGCTACTGCGAGGCGGGCAATTGCCGCGGCTGGATTGGCGGCGAGCCGGACTCCGACGAGGGTGAGCAACTGGACGCGGATAGCGACAGCGAGGCGGAGGATCTGGCCGAAGAAGAACCGGATGACCAGGAGCAGCTGGAGGCGGAAAAGAGAGGCTCGAAGCCGGCCAAAGCGGCCAAAGGCGGCAAACTGAAGAGCAGTCGACCGCCAAAACTGGCGACTGCGGCACGCAAGCAGCGTAAGGAGCAGCCCAAGCCCAAGGATCGCGAATACAAGGCCGGTCGTTGGCTGCGACCGTCCGGCAGCAGCGCAGGCGCAGTCGCTGGCGAGAAGTGCGCTGTGCGCAAGCTTGACCGGCTCGAGGATGCAGATGTGCTAGAGCAGCTGGCGCTACTGAGTCGCAGCGGCCTCAAGAACCAGGCGGACACGCTGCGCTTATCGCGCTGTATGGTGCGCGCTAAACTGCTGCAGACACGCCTTCAGCTGCTGGGCGTGCTGACGCGCGGTGAGCTGCCCTGCCGGCGGCTCTTCCTCGATTACCATGGCCTGCGGCTGCTGCATGCCTGGATCAGCGAGAGCGGCGCCGACAACCAGCTGCGCCTGGCCCTGCTCGAAGCACTCGAGTCGCTGCCCATACCCAACAGGACGATGCTGAACGATAGCCGCGTCTACCAGAGCGTTCAACTGTGGAGCACCAGTGCGCCAGCTCAATCGGCGGCATTGGTCCAGTCCGACGAGCAGTCAGAATCACAACAACAACAGCAACAGCAGTCCGACTCACAGCTGGAGCTGGAGCTGGAGCTGGTGAGGCAGCGTATGCTGTCGCTGCTACAAAAGTGGAATGCCCTTCCCGAGATCTTTCGCATACCCAAGCGCGAGCGCGTCGAGCAGATGAAGGAGCACGAGCGTGAGGCAGACCGCCAGCAGCAATCGCACCACACGACCACTGCGCTGGCAGACAGCAACAGCGCCTCCGTCACGCTGAACAGCGATCGCTACAGGCAGGATCGGTTCAGGCGCGACACCAACAGTCGCTACGAGAAGCCCAAGCTGCCGACACGCATGTCCGGCAACAACACCATTTGCAGCATATCCACGCAGCCAAGGGAACGCAATGCGTCCATTGAACGTAGCGGCGGCATTGGCAACGGCACTGGAATAGGCATCAGCAAATCCGATCCCAGGCGACGATCCGATCTGGCCGCTGGCAACGACGACACGCGGCGCACCATATTCAAGAAGCTGCGACGCTCTCTATTCGAGCGAAAGGTACGTCAAAGTGGATGCGGCTATACTCTACTTTTATCCTACGTATCATATTAATAATTTGTGTAATCACAGGTGGCACAGGACGAAGCAGAGAAGCGCGTTTGCAGCGAAGATTGGCGGGAACACGAGTCGCGCTGCGAATACTTTGGCGCTGAACTGAACACAGAACCAAAGCAGCTGCCCTTCTATGAGAACACGGAGACAAACGAGTGGTTCAACGGCGATGATGCGCCGGTGCAGACGCCACAGCGCTGTGGCCGACCGAGTGAGCAACAGTCGCCTACGAGCAGCGAGGGTATGGAGTACAAGCTGCCCGCTGGTGTGGAGCCATTGCCACCGTCGTGGCACTGGAATCTGACCGCTGAGGGTGACGTCTACTACTACAATTTGCGAGATCGCGTCTCACAGTGGGAGCCCCCAAATGCGCAGCAGCGTCTACAGCAACTGGTCGACGATTCGCCGGTGACAGAGGCGAGTCAAGCAATCGATGAGGAGGAGCTGGTCAGCATCGACGTTGACTATGTCGGTAGCCTCAGCGAAAAGTCGCTGGCGCAGTATATCGAGGCGAAGGTGCGCGAACGGCGCGAATTGCGCCGCAATCGCCTTGTCTCCGTCTGCGTGATCAGTCCTCGACGAGAAGAAGATCGCATATACAATCAGCTGGAGTCGCGCAAGTATAAGGAGAACAAGGAGAAAATACGCCGCCGCAAGGAGCTCTATCGTCTAAAGTGCAGCGAGTCGCACACTACAGATTCAGCAGCGGATCCAGCCGGCGCTATGCTGCCCATTCAGGGTTATCTGTTCTCCTCCGACGAGGAGGTCGATGCGGATCCGACGAACTTTGCTCCATTGTTCAATGCCATTGTCGATGGCGCTAAAAATGGCGATGTGGACGAATTGGAAGCAACGAATCTGAATCGTGGCCACAACCGCAGGAATACAACAAACGCGCTCAACGTCGAGTCAGGCAGTAGCAAATCAGCGACAGTTGAACTCGCCCAGCAGCCAACACCGTTCACAGCTATCGTCACCGATGCCGCCGAGGCCCAGATCAATGGCAAGCGCAAGCTTGTGGGGCCGCACCTGCCCGAGAGCCAAAAGAAGCATCGAGGCGAGCGCGAAAAGAAGCGGAAATCGTAAGCACAGCACCTTTGCATTTTCAAAACATTCCTATTACATATGTATATATTTTTATTTTCAGGCTACTGAGCAGCACGTCCAGCGAACGGGAGGCCTACGAAAAGTTTCGCTTTGAAATAAGTGGCCATGTTGCGGAGTATTTGCGGCCGTACCGCAAGGACAACTGCCAGCTAGGCCGCATTACCAGCGACGAGGACTATAAATTTCTTATTAAACGAGTGAGTTCCAGTCGATCAATACTGCATCCCATTATTTGTATTGCGTTTTGTATAAGTTGCCAATCATTTTCGAAATGGCAATCAACTTACTTACTAATGTTAAGCGAAATGCTTGTTATTAGATCTTAAACAAACAGAGGAGGCTGATAGATACCACTTTATACATTTTTACACTTTATACATTAAGATAAAGCCATGTACATTCGTCGTTTTGTAGAAAGTAGTGTAGTTTTAAAAATATTGTTTAGGTAAAGCAGATTGTATATTAAAAGTAACTGTATATATATATATATTAATAACTGGGTTGTCGTCCTATAAAACTATATTTCAAAGGCAAGAACATGCCTATTTTATTTTTAAGTTCTCAATTATGAGTTTAAGAAAATATAATTTAAAACATCAATATGCACTTATAAACTAATATTAAAATTTGCTTTACTATTTGCAGCTGAGCCACCACATAACGACGAAAGAGATGCGTTACTGCGACTTAAACGGGAATCTTTTGGCCTGTACAGAATCGGTGAAGCACAAGTCCTTTGACTTTATCAATCAGTACATGTGCAAGAAGGGACGCGTGTACAGAAAGCCAGCCGATGAACCCGACTACTAAACCAGCTATATTATTAGCTAACGTATCTTGTCGTGTTTCATTTCTAATTTTAAATGAATCTACCACGTCAGTTTTTACCCAACCTTTCGGGTCGATTTTGGCGACAACTAAATATGATAAGACACTTGCATTACGGGTTGCCGCGTTTTGCAATATGCAATAAAGAAATAGAATTATTTTTGGAGTCAACTTTAAAACTGATTGAAAAGTGTTTCTTGCTATCTGAGGCCAAAAGGGTTTTTATTCAATGAATAATTTAAAGCAGAGCATAAAACTGAAACGCACATAACTATTGCGGGCGGTTGAGTAATTAAGTAGTTAAGTTCGAAGAATTCACGTCTATTGTTGGGCGGACTGCTGCACATCGGCGTCATTGGCTGCTGGTGTGCGATTAGCCTCCTCGGGTTTCATGGCAGGGAACAGCAGGACCTCCTGCAAACGAACAAAGTTCGAATTAGAAAGTGTAATTGATAATTGATTATTTTAGGCTTTGCACATACCTTGATATTGTTGGAGTCGGTTAGGAACATAGTCAGTCGATCAATGCCCATGCCCCAGCCACCAGTTGGTGGTAGACCGTATTCTAGCGCCGTGCAGAAGTTTTCATCCACCATTTGAGCCTCGTCATCGCCGGCAGCTTTATCGCTGGCCTGCTGCGCGAAACGCTCGCGTTGCACCACAGGATCGTTGAGTTCCGTGTACGCATTGCATACCTCCTTCTTGGCCACGAACAGCTCAAAGCGCTCGGTCAGGCCAGGGATGCTGCGATGGTACTTGGCGAGTGGCGACATGATTTGCGGATGCTCGCAGATAAATGTCGGATTAATACATGTCTCCTCGATGAAGTCACCGACCAGTTTGTCCAGCAGACGGGCTGTGGTGCGTGGCGCCGGGCACTCCACCTGATGTTTAGTGCACAGTTCGGACAGGAACTTGTTGGTCTCCGAAGTGTTAAAAGTTTCCGCTGACGGAAACTTAACCTGCAGTTTTTCTTCCAGCGTTTTGATCATGGAGACTCGCTTGAACGGTGGCGTAAAATCAAGCTCTTGCTCAACACCATCGGGTCCATCCGGATGATATTTAATTTTATACGAACCGTGTATGGCCTTGACCATGCCAGAAATCATTTGCTCCGTAATCTCAATGAGATCGTGGTAGTCTGCATACGCCATGTAGAACTCGCAAGTGGTAAACTCGGGATTGTGCGTCAAATCAATACCCTCGTTCCGGAACTGGCGGCCAATTTCGTACACGCGATCCAGACCGCCCACAACAAGCATTTTGTGATACAGCTCAGGCGCAATGCGCATAAATAGATCCATTTTGAGTTCGTTGTGGTGCGTGACGAAAGGTTTGGCAGTGGCGCCGCCAGCAATCATGTTCATCATCGGCGTCTCAATCTCCAGGAAGCCCAAACGATCCAGAAACTGGCGCACAAACGATATTATCTGTGAGAGCAAAATAGATTTAAGTATAAAGCTTGTGGAATATATGTAATTTGCATGGTTACTTACCTGTGCACGAATCTGGAATTTCTCGCGCACTTTATTGTTAAGTATGAGGTCCAGATAACGCTGACGGTAGCGTGTCTCCTTGTCCTTAAGCCCAAAGTGCAGATGGGGCAGCATGTGCAGACAGGGCGAGAGCAGCTTCACCTCGGTTGGCATAATGGACAGTTCACCCTTCTTGGTCTTGCCGGGATGGCCGTTGACGCCAATGATGTCGCCACGACGCAGTTTGGCCGTGTCCAGCTCGAAGGCCGCTTCGCTTTTGTATGACTTTGCACTGGCCATTACCTGTAGCTTGACACCTTCGCCGCGCAGATCGTAGAAGATGAGCTTGGCACCGGACTCGCGTATAGCATGAATGCGTCCAGCTACACTCAAATTTACTTGGTCTAGTGTCTCGCCATCCGTGAGATGTGCATATTGGGCAATGAAGTTTTCCAGCGAGATGCTCACGTTAAATTTGTGTGGATACGGATGACTCTCTGCCGTTTGCTTTAATTCAGCCACTGCTGCCGTTCTTAGTTTAAAGTACTCATTCGGTGAGATCTCCTCCTCCAGTTCAGCGGCAGATTTTTTCTTCTGTCCGGCTTCTGGAGCCTCAGCAGCTGCTGCCAAGCGGGTCGCATCCTTCTCAGCCTTTTCCTTGGCTTTCTGTTCGGCCTTCAGTCGTCGCTTTAGTTCACTGAAAAGCAGCACAGAGTCAGATGAATGGAAACAATCCGTATAAAAGGTACCAACAGTTTTGTGCCTTTGCTTGGCGCCAGCTGCGCTGTGTTCACATGGTAAAGCCTCGCAGTCGCCGCCACTATTGGCTTATTAAGCCGTGACCAACTTATCAGTTGTCTTAGTGTGCCGCTTGCAAGCATTTTGCACCCAAACGTGAGATATATTTTTTATTAAGTCTTTTTAAGCTATTTAGGGACGATACCTTCCCAGTAAGCAGTTCAACTTAACCTCACAGTTGGCGCCTGGTTGGCCGTTTCTTCGTGTTGGCATTAACGCTTCAATTGGATATATGTACTTACTTCTTAGACAGCTCACCGGTTGCAGTAGCCATTGCGATTGGCGTCTAAAGAGTTCTGTCTTCGAGACAAGTGAGAGACAATAAATAAATAAAGAATGCGAAAGTGAATGCGCCACACACTCGAAGCAAATTGAAATAATAGTACACAAAACACCGATGTATCGATAAGTTAGAAAAATACCTTAATACTGGCAGATTGCCGCGTTGCCAACAATTTTAAAACACGTGTTGCTAATACATCAGCTGTTTTCAGAGCTTTTTTTTCCATAGTCTGGCAGCGCTTTCAGTATTAGTTTTGGTGTCGTGATTACAAAAGCCGTGAGTTTGAAACTAATTACATGTATACACGCGACATATTTATATTTTCTGAGTACTCACTGAGTACTTGTGTTCTAAATTTAAAGACTTGTGAAAGAGATAGATGCTACAAGCAAATACTAAATTTGCCGAAATTTAGTTTGTTTTTCACCACTCTTAAGTGTTTATTTTTTGGCGGTGCACCCTCACTCTGTTATTAAGTAATACTGATTCTTGCTTATTTATTTATTTTCACGTGCACATCTCTAAACATCAGGTGAAATTGTGCCGGTTTACCGATCAAAATTAAGTGTGAAAGTTGAAAACAAATTGAACAAAATACTGAAGCAAGTTTCATTAACTCGTCAAAAAATATATCCAACGAATTATACAATTCGTCAAGCACAAAAAAACAAAAAAAAAAAATCAAAATACATATAAAAATAAAATAAGGAAATTACCGTAACCGCCTGATCATAAACCAAAGCAAAAGTTTAGCTCCTTCAGCAATGGTGACGGTTGGCCTGCTAACGCGCCTGCTCTGTGGCAGCGGCGTTGGCAACGGCGTTGTCTGCATCCGAATGCTGACGCGCATAACGAGTCCCAGAGTAAGCTGCCTTAATCCTAATCTACGTTGTCTCAGTCTATTGGGCAGCGGCAAGAGCACATCTTTACCCGCGACATCGTCGACATTACCTTTAGCAACAAAAGCCTCAATTCTGTCGCCGCTGCTTGTCGCCAAATATCGCAGCTATGCGCGTCTCAGCACCAAGTCGACAACGCATTGCGCCAATGCCAACAAAACGGACATCAAGTCCTCATCGACTGCCACCGTTTCCAACACAAACGAACTATTCGGCGAGGCGGCAAATATGGGCCTGTTTGCCAAATTCAAGCATATGTATAAGCAGTATTGGTATGTGCTTATACCAGTGCACGTGCTGACATCGATTGGCTGGTTCGGCGGCTTCTACTATCTATCAAAAAGGTAAGCATCAGCCGGCAGTAGCTGTCCATAATGTCTCTCTATATGTATTTGGTTACTACCCCCTCAGTGGTGTAGATGTTCCCGCCCTGCTGCAGCACCTGCACCTGAGCGAAACGATCATTGAGAAGGTGCAAGGCTCCGATATGGGTCACTATGCGATTGCCTATCTGTGCTACAAGGTGGCCACGCCCGTGCGCTATGCCATCACATTGGGTGAGTGCCTTCTTAAACGCAGCTAATATGAATAATCTTTAATATAATGCGCTTGCAGGTGGTACCACGGTATCTATCAAATATCTGGTTCAATGGGGCCATATCAAGCCGATGCCTACCAAGAGCCAGTTAATGAAAATGTATGAGGACACAAAGGCAACGCGTGCCAGTGCCAAGGCAAACAAAGATGAGAATCACAAATGATTGCTGTTAACTGGGCGTCGACCTAAACCGCCAGTTGCCGTTGTCGTCGTTTGCCATCCGGCCTCAGTTGGCTAATTGTTTTTTTGTGTGTGTTAATCTGTTGCACGTTGAATAAGGCAAGTGCCGTTTCTGGAATTAATCTCTCGCCCAGACGCACTTGCTCATACATTAGCCGCATCACCCATTTTTAAATGCCGCTGTCTCGCATTAGAGAAAGGATGGGGAATACATCCTTGCATACATCATATATATTTTGTAGTAACATTTTTACACAGTGCTTGTTAGTTACGAAACCATTGCCATTGCCGAATGCAAAGGAGAACCAAACTCACACAAATGCCCATACAAAAACCAGCACACACACATCCGCATGCACTCACACACACAGACACCAACAAATAACCAGAGCAAGGCAGCCTCCGATACAGACAAGAAATGTTGTAGTATATTTTATAAATGTAATTGAAAAGTTATCGAAAAAGAAACACCTCGATGGTATAAAACGAAATCTTTTGCCTTTTTCTTTTTTCCAAAGTCTATTTAGCATTAACCGATTAAACATTTGAGCAGGTTCGGCTGTCCAATCAGAATTATGCACACCAATCAGCTGGCAAACAGTTGGTTTCGCTAACGCAGACGTGTTTATAGATAAGCGTCAAATACGAATATATATCCATCTCTGTCTGGTCGCCATGCTGAGCAAATATCACACCGCTCTTCCCACGAAACTTGTCACGATTCCAGTTTGCATAGAGGTATGAATGTATGTATGTACATACATGCAAAATTTTGTATGTGAAGTGGCTTTAGATTTAAACTGAACTGAACTGAGTGTTTTTTCTGTGCTTGATCTAGTCGATTAAATTGGATAAGTATTTTGGTAACATTGTCTTTTAGGCTCTTTACCCCATTCTAACGCTTGTAGAAATTCAAGGATTTTTCCTCTTGCAAAAGCTATTTCCATAGCTAATTTCTCTTATAGTTTGAACCTGGCCCCCCCAACTGACACGGTCTGTACGACATCGTATTACAATATGCGTTTTGATGCTCTTCCACTTTGGCCAACGGGTGTTTTAAACTGATGTTAAATATTTTATATTATAATTTTATATCAAGGCGATAGATTTTTTAATTCCTATTTTAATACGAAACTGAGCTTTCATTCTTTTGCCAGTGTTCTATATTGACTTTTCGCAGGGCGAATGTAGTTCGGGGCAAAAAAAAAACTAAGGTTGAAATATATATATACAAAATAAGATATGCTTTTATACAAAATATGTATGTTTTTGTTTTCAGTTACAAGAAAGAATCCTCCTTAACATGGCTGCAACAAAAGTCAAATCTTTTTTAAGCTCATGATATCCTTTGAACTAACAGACTATTCTAGTCTACCCCAAGGTACAATGTTTGGCTTAGCAAAGCAGATAGATGGTATATATCTATAAATATATATAAACATATCGTACTCTTCTAATAATAACAATTTATATATTTAATACAAAGTTATTTTAAATATCAGAGAGAAGCCCAGTCGCGATTGCTGATAAGAAATTGTTTGTTTTTATTTGAATGTGACAAGTATAAATATAAGAATTCATATATTGGAAGAAAGGATATTTTCGCTTCAGCTTATTATGAAACCAAGTAATTTGTTTTTTTTTTTTTTGCTATACTTTAAAGCCAAAAGACTTCTGCCTTCTTGATTTATAAATCTTTTCTTTTAGATCTTTTTAGATGCAGTTTTTTTAAAAATAAAAAAAATACAATTTGTTTCGATTTTGTTTTTGCGTTTTATATTTCGTTATCAATTTTTTTTTGATTTTTTTGTTTTTATGTTTTTTATTTCAATTTTTTTTTTGTTTGTTTGTAACGTTAGTAAAATATCCAACAATTATAATTGTAACTAATAGTTAAGCCAGAAAAAATATATATAGTAGTTGTTTCTTTCTTTTACAAATAAATAAATAATGTGTCTTGTTGTTTAGTTTTGTATGCTCTGTGTAGCTGTGTGTGTGTGCTATGTGTGTGTGTGTTAAGTTATAGTAGTATTTAATATGTAGGCAAGTGTTTTGTTTGCCACTTATCGCTTGCTCGTGGATACAAGTCACATTTATGTACACATATTTACTCGTTTTCTCTCTCTGTGTTTGTGTTTTTGTGTGTCGTTTATATAGCATTTACATAAATACAATACAATAAATAAATAAATAAATAATATAAATAAATAGGCAACAAATTAGGTAGCAATAGCAATTATGTATGTGCGTGTGAAGGTAGCAAAGGGTGGGCATTTGTTACATGGAAAAAAATAAATAAATTGTACAATAAACAAGGTTCTCCAGGTAGCCATTACAAATGGTGGACAATAAGTAGATACAATGTACATAACTTTTAAGACTAGTTTGTTGTTCAAATCGAATTGAATTGCACTTAATTAAATTGGGCTTGGGATTAAATAGGGTTAGAAATTGGTTGCAAAGTGAAAACGAACAAAAGATTGAAAAGGGTATGTGTATGTTTAGGTGTTTTTATGTGTAGGTGTACTTGTTTTGTTTTCCTTGATTATTGATGTTCGTCGTGCTATGCTCATTATTACAATTATAAGTGTGTATAATTTATAATTAGCTGTTAGCATTTATCATAAGTATGTTTCACAATGTAGCTTCAGTTAGTTTGTTTTGTTTCTTGCACATTACGTCAAATATTTTTTTCTTTGTTGTCTCAGGTTGCATTTCTCTTTTATAAACTATTCATTTGCTAAAAGCTTTTTTGTTTCGCTAATTATTTTTTTTAGTGCGCGTGTATTGTGTGTATGTGTGTCGTGGTGTGTGTTTGTGCTTGTGTGTGTTTGTTTTTTGATGGAGTTGCGCTGTTTAGCGCCCCTAAGTTTTCCCTTATTGACTGCTTTTCATAATGATTAATCGTTCACCATTTGTTTTGTTTTTATATGAAACATATACTAATATATATTGCACAAGTTCTGGTGAATTCCAAATTAGTAATTGTTTAATTCGTTTTGTTAAACTTTTTTTGGTTTTTCTTTTTTATAGCTTGTTTGGTGTTTTGGTTTTTAATTCAGTTTCTTTTACGTTTTTTTTGTACACAACCACTTGACACGGCTTTCGGCAAACCAAGAAATTTTCGCAACTATTGCTTTGTTTCATTTGGGTCGGCAAATCGAACACTGTACACGAACTGTACATGTACATATATTTATATATATATATATGCATGTATTTATATATATACATATATATACACACACTATACAACATAACATTGTGTCACTGTACAAGTTTTTTTTTCCTGTTTTAAGGTGTACTTTCATTCAATGGGGACGGGTCAAAATTTTCGTTGAAGACGCTAAGAGAACAAACTAAATATATGCCAGAGAAATGCAAGACAAAATTTGGTAAAAACAACAATTTTGCTTTTGACGTTGTTGTTGCTGTTGTTGTTCCTGTATTCTGTTGTTAGTGTATAGCGATTGCTGCTGTTGCTGCTGCTGGTGTTTTTGCTGCTGATGTTGATCGATTGTTGGCTTGCCGAAAGCGGTGTTACCCAAATCGTTAATTCTTTTATATTTAGTTCTCTTTTTTTGTTCTTTTTTTGTGTTGTTACATGTTCCTGTTGGTTTCTGTTAAAGGTAAGCCATCTTTTATATACATCATTAGCCTCCAACCATCATCATACATGATCGCCATCCAATAACCCAGTGTTGTGGTTTTGGTTTTTGGATTTGAGTTAAGAATTAGTTTATAGTTAAGTTAAATTTAAATTTACGCACGTTTGCACAATTGCAAAATTCTACGAAACATTTACTAAGGTGTTCCAGTTTGCTCTTGTTGCTGCACATTAATCCAGTTACTGTTATTGTGCCTGCTGTTGTCGCTGTTATTGACGTTGTTTTTGATAGTGCTATCTATCGTTATATCTTCATGCTTTCTCTCTTTCTCTTATCTCTTCGTTTTATATTACTTTTGGTGTTGATAATTCTCATTGAGTTGTTCAGCTGCAGGTAGTTGTGAGGAGTTAGCTTTACGCTCGTTCGTAGAATAAAATATAGGCACTGGATGAAACGAGACAGTTTTCAGATATAGAATCGCTGACGCTGCAATTAAAAGACATATTAATAGAATATATATTGCGACAGTAAAAAATTTATTTTAGTTGAATTTGCGTACCTATTGTCATTGAACTCATGCCACTTGTGCGAGACTGGATGCTTACAGATTGCCACATAGTGGCCACCAGCCGTTGAGCCTACAGATGTGAGGTGATCAAAACGAGGATCGTTTATTTAAAGAAGATAGCACTTACCCATATGATTGGAGATCGCATAGAGCGAATAATGCACATTCGAATTTGCGTTAGCGCCGTATGAGGCCATATTGAGCTCACGATCCGCTGTGGGAAACTCAACAATATTCGATAGCTTACTCCAGCGCGTCTCCGAAAAGCGTTTCAGATCTAAAATAAAATAAAATATCAGTATTTATAATATTATATTTATGATTCGCATTTGACACTTACGTATCACCAAGTATTTGGGGAAACGCTGTATGGTAAAACTTTTGGTGCATTTTCGTCTTGTCTTGCACTTGGAGCATGTAGGCATCTCGTCACCATCCAGCACTTCCTCGCGTATGAATAGATCTAGACAGGCCTCCAATTTACAGCGCGATGACGAGGGTAGGGGCACACTCAGATCCCAAAATGGGTCAAAGGTAACGCTTGTATTGCCACACGTGGTACACTTAAGTGTGCTCTTCAATTGACCGACAAACAGGTCGCGTATCAGAGAATTCTCATGCCTGGCATACCACTCCCAAGTTAGATCGGCCTTTTTATTGTCACTAAAATAATTCATATTTTTGTCAATTGTCTTTGCAAATGTTTGAGCATATGTTTTTCTCACCTGAGATTATCATCAATATTAAGCGTTTCACCTTTGACGCCCGTATTTAGCGCCGAGTGCAGCGAGTCTAAAAAGAATCGCAGAAACTCCTGCGCATCCTGTTGATTGTAATCGCTGTACATGCGATGCTTTGTCGAGAAAGCGCGCTTCAGTTCCATGGGCGTCACACTATGCACATTTGTCGTCCACATTTCCTGTATGAGCTTGGCAAATTCTGCAAAAAAATTAAACAATTATTATTGGCAGACTAAAAATATAGTTAGTTACACTCACCGTGTAGTATTTGCTGATCCTTGGATGTCGCGCTGCGCGTGCTGGTGTGATGTGCGCGCAGGAATCGCGTCAGCTCAGTCGTGTGACTCAGGCATTGGATGACCGAGTTCATGAAGCAAGTGTTTCCAATATTTCTCAGACCGCATAGACCTGTGGGCGAGGGCACATAGTCAAAAATGTATTAATTATTAATAGCCATTTTAGTAGTTATAGCTAACTGGGCGTGGCCCAAAAGGCACTCCCCAATTCGGATGGCGTATTATGGATTTGTCTTCTTCGCGTTCGATTGACAGCTGGCATTCTGAATGGTTTGAAGATCTAGTTTATGCGGGAGTTTCTACGTATATATATCTGGCTCACTGTGTCAACTGGCATACTGGAATATTCTTACTGACATCTACAATTACCTTCAGAAGGTGCACAGCCTACTTATCGGTGAAACGGTTGACTATCACCCGTTTCACATATGTCTGTATATACATTTACATTAACATCAAATCACATAATATGTGTGCGGGTTTATTTTGTTTCTATATTTTGAACGAGTTATTTTTGGTGCGCTTCAAATGTGTAAATAAAAATAAAGTGAATATTTTACTCGCATCAAGAATAAGTGAACGCCTACTGTTTTTCAAACTCAAACAAGGTAAAGTTCAATACTGAATTCAAACAGTCATTGTTATTTTACTTTCTATAGAAACTATATACGTTATAAGCCAATTTTTTGTTACAATTTTTCTACATAGATTTTTAAATAAAAACAAAAGTAAAGTATTCTCGTCGGGTATTCCAATGTCGGAGATACCCTGATTTTATTTATTATTAAATATTTTTTTTTATCTGCGTATTCTTTAAAACAAAGAAGAACCAAACTTGGCAGCTCCCACTTTAACAATCGATATTTATCGATAGTAAGAAAGAAAATTTATTTAAGTGCAGGGCAACAAAAATGTGATCTTTTCCATTTTAGGTTTATAAATATTCAGTTAGATTGACCAACTTATGTCTTGGATACACGTTTTATGTAAATATAACTTAAACTTACCCTCGAATTTCTCGTCACGGGTGCTTTTGTAGCCATCGTCGATGTTGTTATGCTTATTGCTCAGCGACGATGTGCCAATGGAAGAGGATGTTGCGTTAGCGCTGCTGCTGCCTCGACCGCTGTCCCGATCCCAATAGCGGCTGGACGTTGGCGAAACAGGTGGTAGCACAGATCGAACGTTGCTTGCGGTGTTGCGTGCCACCTGCGCCAAATAGAATTTCGATTTATCGATATACGCACAAAAATAAAGGAGAAAACAACAAAATGAAATAAAATCGCAATGGCTAAATTACAGTTAGTACTCAAAAGCGAGCAATCGATCGTTAGAAAAGGATGCATATGTTGAAATTGACTGGTGCTGGTTTTTGTGTAGGAGTGAGTAGATGTGATTGGGTGACTAAGCATGTAAGTGGGAGTGGTGGTAAGTGGGAGTGGTGTTTATGGCAGGTTGTGGAACAAAACAGGCAAACTTAACGAAACGCAACAACAACATGGGCAAAACATAAAATTGTGCAAGTGCTGGCGAGTTGGGCGAACGAGCGAGCGAGCGAGAAAGGGTTAGCGGGAGGCAGTTAAAATTAAAGCCAATTAAAAAAAGTATCAGCAATTAAGTATGATCAATTATCGACACGATATCGATAACAAAGGCAAAACGAAACCAAAACCCAATGGCAAATCAAGACGCATAGTTCTTGCATACCTACAATAAATTTAAATAATATATTATAATCAACTACAACAAAAAAGCACATACACACATAGAAAAACGCGTACATTTAAAATAAGGACTTGCTGAAAAATTAAAATGGATTACGTTGTGGTCTGTGCTTGTGATAAAGATGGACATATGATCTGATGCCTTTTGGAGCCACCTAAAGAAGTAGCTGCCAAAAGCCTAAGTTGTACAAACTATAAACTGAAACACACAATGAGAGAGACAGAGACAAAGAGAGAGAGAGAGAGAAAATAGAGAGAAAAAAGAGTGGGCAAAGAGCGCAATGAGAGCGCCCACCAAAAAAATTGGGCGCCACTTACGCTATCGCTGGCTGCAACGCTGTTGCTCGTGGCTGAGGTGGAGTTGGCGGTGGAGAAGTTGCCCGTTACGCTGGCAGCGACAGCAGCTGTGTCGTTGTGCTGCTGCTGGTGATGATGATGGTGATGATTTACCTTGTGGCTGCTGGGCGTTGCAGTCGCTATCGTTGACGCTGACGCCGTCGCAATTCCGGCGCCCGCACAGTCCGAACTGGTCGCCTTGGCCAGCAGCCCCTGTGCAATGCGATTGGCCGATTTATTAATGGCTGCCACCGTTGCCGATGCGGTCGCATTGGCTGTGGCATTGCTGCTGCTGCTGCCACTGGTGCGATAAGCGGCGCGCGTCAACGAGCTGCTGTAACCGGCTGTAATCCGTGCGTTATCCATGTCGTTGCTAAAGCGCTGCTGCAGATTGCTGCTGCTCCCGCCCGCTCCAACGCCAGGTCCCGTTGCGCCAGAAACTGTCGCTGCTTTGGAGGATGCGGTTGTCCTGGTTGTTTCACCAGCTGTTGCTATTGCTGTTGTTGCTGTTGCACTGTTGCGCAATGGCGTTGGCTGTCGCTTCTGTTCGCTTAGATTATTGAACTTCTCAATGGAGGCCTTTATACTAAGCGAATCGATGCCATAGCGACGCGCATTGCTTCCGCTACCGCTGCTCGAAACCCGCTCGTCGCGTTCAAGGCGATGTTCCCGTTCCCGCTCCTTGGGTCGCTGCTCGCCATTTGTGTGCTTGTAGTTGTTGAATTTCTCATAGCTGGCCGCAAAATTCGAATTTGAGAAGGAGATTATTGTCGACTTGGGACGCGCCGAACGCTGACCCATGGGTTTGTCACCGCCGACGCTGCTTAAATGTTGACTACGCAACTGCAATGGCGGCGTTATGGGCTTAAAGTAACATATGTTGGTCACCTTTTGGCCCGATGTTGTTGCTCCAGATGTCGCTGCTGCTGCTGTTGATGCTGCTGCTGTCGTGCCAGTTGGTGTCTCGTCGCTATCGATGTAGCTAATGTCATCGTGTTGTTGTTGTTGTTGTTGCTGTCGTCGTTGCATGCTGTTGTTATTGCTGCTGCTGTTGTTGCTGCTGTTGCTATTGTTATTATTATTGCTGTAACTGCTGTGACTGTTCATTCCGCTGTGATTGTTGTTGCACTGCAGCACCAGCGGCTTCAGTTTACCAGCCACAAGTCGCCCACCTGTTGCTGTTGTTGCTGCTGCTGTTGATGCTGCTGAAGCTGCTGCTGTTGTCGTCGCTGCCGCCGCTGCAACTGTTGCCTTTTGCCCCAACGTCAACTGCTGCTGCGACCCTTTACTATTGCTCTGGTTATGGCTGTACTTGATATCGATCCTGTGGACGGTTGAGTTGCTAGCTATTATTGTTGTTGCTGCTCTACTGCTGGTGGTTGTGGTGGTAGTGGTGGCGGTGCTGCTCGTACCGGCCGCTTGATTGCCATTAAGCGTCGTCGGTCGACGCATGTCATTCAATGGAATGCCGCTGCCGTGGCCGTTCGTCAGACCCGCAACTACCGCTGCTGTTGGTTTGCTGTTGCCGCTGCTGCTGATGTTGTTGCTGTTGTTATTCTTGTGATCGTCGCCCGCTTTGTTGCGCTTGTGTGTTTTGCCAGCTTGAGCCTGCTTGAGCGTCACTTGGGCATGCGCCAGCTCGCACTCTGCCTTCAGAAAACTGGGATCCTTGTAGCTGGATACCAGAAAGTACCGCTGATTGGCCGCGCGCACAGAGTTGACGCCGCCAACGCCTATTGAACTCGGCGCCGCCGCCCGTCCACCGCTGCCGCTAGGTTTGTTGCTACAGCCTGCCCCGTTGCTGACGCCGTATTTAAGGGCGGTCGCTTGCTTCTGTACAGGTGCTCCACTTATGCTGTTACTGCCACTGGTCTTCAATGACCTGGAATGTCGTGACACCAAATGTTGCTGCTGCTGCTGTTGTATGTGGTTGTTGCCTCTTTGCTGTTGGTCGTCTGTTGTCGCTGCCGCTGTCGCAGTATTTGCCTCGCGCTGCAGTTTGGACGCTGGAATCTTATGGAATCCTCTGGTTTTCTTAATGTCTAACATCATTCAACAGCTCCTTGTCCAGTGGTTGCTGCTCCTGGTCCTGCTGTTCGTTCTCCTTCTTGAACTATGTTATTTGTATTTATTGGGCTTCTTTTGCTGATATTCCACTTTGATATTATTATTATTTATTAGTTGTTATATTTAGCTCTTGTTGTTCGAATGTTCTTCTTGTTGTGTTTTCAATTTTTTTTTTATCGAATTTGAATAGAATGTGTTGTGCTTACCAAAAATACATACTCTCAAAACTACCTATACACACACTTGGACTGTTTGCAAATACAAACTACTGCGTTAAACTAAAAATTTTCAAATACGGATGCTTTGAACTTTCTTTGGATCGCCTGCCTAAATCATTATCGATTCATTCAGTTATACAAATTATGGTTGCAGTTGCGTTACCGATAAAAAATATATCTATATATCTTTATAAATATTGGTTTTGGTTTCGATTGCTCTGGGGAAAATAATTAGTTGTATTTGATTTAGTTTGTTTTTGACTTCGCTAGGTTGCAAGAGTTAACTTGATTCGATCAATCAATGAAGTTAATAATCAATTGAGTTAGTTTTGGTTAGTTAAAAGGGGACGCGATCTGCAAGAGTTTAGCTAAAAATATATAGAAACACATGAACACATATATATATATATATATATTGATGTAAATCGAATATTTGCAAAATGCGTGTGTAACGGTTTAGCCACAAAACTCATAAAAAAGAAAGCCAGTTCGTAAAAACAGAAAACATATACAAGCATTTTATACGAATGTCGAAATTACAAATTTAATATGTGTATATATCATACAAATATATATAAAATATATGTTTATTAGGAATGATTAATTGGAATGTTTGATGGGCCGATTGTAACCGCAATAGAGCTAAAACGTCCTAACATTGGGTTGAGGAATGGGTGGTTTAGGGTGAAATGTGGTTTATTAAAGGCAATGCAAAAGCAATTATGTATTATTCACACACATACTTTTAAACAATACTAAAAGTTATTGCTTATATTGTTTTTTCTCAAGTACACAATGGTTATCGATTATTAGTTGAAAAGTTATCGTTTGGCAGCAGCTCGTCGTCGTGGGTGGCAGCCCTGGCATGCGATTAGTAAGTTTTAATTAACTATTTTATATAATCTATATTTTTTTTGCTTGTCAGTTGCTTAGCTGCTTATCCTTGATTTTAGCATTTTCAGCTCGTTTACCTTGCTACGTGCAGCGGCGCCCTCTGCCAGCGTCAGCGTTGCCGTTGCGCTAACATCGCCATCGCCATCGCCATCGGCATCTGCATCGCCATCAGCTGCTTGGCCATTGAAATCACCGTTGACCTTGGCCCTGGCACTGGGTTTGGCAATTGTGATCGTTGTGCTCAGATTATTCAGATTGGCCGTCGCATCGTCTGTGGTGTCTGTTGCCGCCAGGCTGGAACTCTCGTAGATGGCATTGCGTTTGGGGGACGTCGACAGCAGCGAGAGGCCGTTGAGCTTGGCGTCCAGTCCATTGCTGCTGCTGCCTGCCTCCGGTGCATGGCCATTAAGAGTGGGTGTTGTTGCCGCATCCTGTACAGCGCTGCGTCGCGTTCGATTGCTGCGCAACGTAAAGGTAGCCGTTGGCACATCGCCGCTGCTGCTGCTTCCGCTGAGAGTGAAACGGCCGGAGCCGCTGCGTTGCCTGAGCTGTGACGTTTCGGTGGCACCCGAATCAGCGCCAGCATCGCTGTATAGTCGACTGTAACGGCTGCTTCGTGGCCTGTCCAGGGTAACGGTACATGTGGCGCTGTTATCATTGCTGTTGTTGCTGCTGTTGTTGTTGCGGCTGTTGCGGTTGTCAGTGTCGGCTTCATTGACCGCCGATCTGGAACGTGACAGTTCACAGTTGGGTTTATAGTTGGCCGGACTGTACTTTTCGTATATGTCCAGGGCGGATGTGGCAACAAAATGTTCTAGGGATGATGATGAGCGTGAGCTGGGCAAACGTTTTGAGCTGCTGCCATTGCTGCTGCCGTTAGCTGTGGTATCATTGCCATTGCCATCGCTTGCACCGCTCGGTGGCAGCTTCCTGGCAGCAGCATCTCGGCGATGTGTCAAGCCGTAATCGTCTTTCTTTGCCCCGGCTGATGAGCTAGCTGCTGCTGTTGTCGTCGGGCCATCGCCATTCGATATTGTGCCCTTCGCCCGACGCGGCAACTGAGTGTTTATTTTATGTTTTTCGTGTCGTGGTTGTTGAAACATTTATACAGATGTGTGACAATTGAATGGTTGGTTGTGATATAACGGTAACGGTAACGGCAACGGTTAACGATCATATATTCATATATATATACATATATATATGCATATATGTAAATATATATATATGATGGACAGCAACACATACCAAAATTCAAAATTATAACAAAAAACAAAACAAAAAATATATAAATAAGAAGAAATATAATCAACATCAACAAAGTGATAAGAACTGGGAAAATAAACGCATCAAATATCAAATAAAAATGAAGACGAGAAAACTGAGACTGGCAAACCCCGCTGAAAAGTATGCAATTATACTTCATCTATTCAATGAAAACCACTAATATCTTAAAATTCAGTGCCATTGTCTTTATTGCAAACTTAACATGTAATTTTGAATGCTTTGGAAATTTATTCGAAATATTAAACTGTTTTCTAATAAGGTACTGAGGACAGTTGACAAGAGCATGCCAAACGCATTACATTTCGTTTAAAACAGTGGGCGATCGGAAGGTTAATCTCTTGAAAAAGTAATTATTTATAAATTGTATAATCATGGTATATATACAAAAGCCCTATGTACATAATCTGCTAAAAATAATTTATTTTTTACATCAAGTATATAACAATCAATCATTTTTCAAAAGAAAAGAACTTTTGTACTCAAAGGCAATTATTCAATTTCTGAAAACGAATTTATAAAATAAAAATTATTATAAATGGTGTCAATTAAAAGAGCTGACAAATGGATTTGCTATCACAATAAGCAGTGTGCTATTCAGCCTGTTATCGTTATCGATAAGACATGCCTAACATAAATGACGGAACACCCCATGGGTTTTTTTTGCTGTGCTGTGCATGTTTATAGCAAATTGTACATACATGCAAACTATGTATATACGCATACATGTTATTTTGATATAAATGTTTCTATATATATTTAAAAAAATATGTATTTATCGCCACAACGCATACACACGCGCGCACCCGCACACACGCACGCACAGACGCGCATTAACAGTGCAACAGCACATAAAACATATTGCGAATTTTGAATTTTTAATGCCGCCAATGCCAATGAGAAAAACTTTTTATTTGTAGATAGCACAAGGGCGGTGAGCCACATTTGTTGCTGTTGTTGTTGTTGGTGCCATTGGAGCGGTGCCAACAAGTGGTTTGGCTTGGCGAAAACATTCCATTGCTGTGGCAAGGCGGGCGGGTCTATGTTCGTAGTCATGACGCATACGCCGCCTTATCGCAGCTTTAAACACACACGCACAGCAACAACAACAACAACAACAATGGAACAAAAACAAATGAGTTAGCAAACTGTAAATGCAACTTTAAAATGCCGCCAACTGTCAAACGAGGTGTCAAATAAAATAGTACGCTAAATACATAGGTAGAGCTCTAGAGGGTAACAGTGTAAATGTGAGGGGAGGCGAGGGGCAGGGCTGAAGGTGTAGCGTACCGACATGCTTTTAAGCAGAGCCATAATGGGCGTGCCTGGCCGGTTGTGGCTATCAAACATATACACATACACCAGAGTGTGCAAAAGGGTTGGGCGAGCGAAGGTAAGTGTATTTGTTATTGGGCTGGCTACTTGTGACTTTTGGATAATGCACAACATGAAACGCGCTGCCAAAGCTGATTAAAAAATAGTTGTATATACTAAAGACACATACAGACACCCGCACTTGTATATATATATACATATAGAAATACATTCAATTTGAAGCTTAACTTTTGATAGACTCTTATGAACGGGAAATTTAAAGAATTAAGTTAAGTTACAACAAGTAAACCGCTTTCATAAACCTTATCTTTTAAGTTAGATTGTATCTAATATATAAAGATAAGTTATACGTGAGTTTTTAAAGCGGAATATTATTCTGAACAGCACTGATTTAAAAATAAATATACAATGTATGTGTGTCTGTAGTATATAATAGTTTTTTTATCAAAATATTTATGCATATATAAAAGACACGAATCCTTGACTATCATAGTATATGTAGAACTAGTTGACTAACAAAACGCACCAAATGATTTAAAAGTGTGAGTGTGTGTGTACATGTATGTGTGCGATTGTGTGTATTGGTGTGTGTTGTTCCAAGCCCAAATAGTTTCGAATTCGAGAGTGAAACTTTAATGTTTCAAGATGAAAAGAAATCTGCACTTTATATGTATAATGCAAATATAGAGCTCTTTTTAGCCACCAATTAAACATAACATATGTATGTATGTGAGTATATGCATGTACATCGACAAAAACTAATCAGGACCAATTAAGAGGGGGCAGGTTGGGGGTAGAAGGTGTAAAAGTTGGTGTGGCTAAAGCGATTGTCATTGTTAACACTCACTCCGCATCGGCCGAACGAAATTGCATCATAGTTGGACCCGCTCGCATACGATGAACTGCCACGATATCCAGAGTTGAGTACTGATCCCGATCCGCCGCTCAGATGCGACGTGGAGCCAATGCTATTCCGTTGTGTGCTGACGCGCGGTGTATACGAATATGCTGAATGGGAGCTGGGATAGTAGCTGCTCGCGAGGCCGCTGCCGCTGCTGCTGATGTAATTGTAGGCGGATGTGGATGACGCTGATGTGCCGGTGCCAGTTGATGATGGCAGCAATTTGGATAGGCTGCTGCCGCGATTATCGTAATAGGTGGTGGAGTAGCGCGAATAGCCGTTGCCTGTGGCGCCGACGCTGCTGTTGCCGCTGGTGCTGGTCGAGCTGCCAGCGCCGCTGGTCGACGTTGTGCCGTATAGACTGCCACTACCCGCTGCTGACGTTGACGATCTACGCGGCGAAATCACACGCATATTAGTGGCAGCAGCGTTCTACCGCTTCAAACGGAACAGTTTGCCGTTTTGCTTTAACTTAGTGAATTGACTCGTTAAAATAGTTTTTTGTTGTTGCTGCCGCTCCTGTTGCTGATTTTGTTGTTACCAATTTGCCGAGCGTCCTGTTTCTTGCTCTCCTTATGTCCGTTTTGTTATTTATATTTTATGCTGCTTTGCCTGTGTTATGTTGCTTTATGTTACTATTGCACGTGTTGTGTTATTGCTGTAAGAGTAAGAGTGAAAGTAAACGCGTGAGTGAGAGTGGCTTTCAAAATGGCGCAAGATGCACTCACTTACCTTGGCTTGCAGTTACTGTTTCCTTTCCTTTCCTTTCCGTTTTTTTTCTATTTGTTAATGTTGCTATTATTTTTCAGCTGCTTATTTACATAGTTTATAATTGTTGTTGTTGCTTATGCTACATTAAAGACCCGTTATTGTTGCAATGGAGAGTAGGCAAACTGCAATAAAATAAAATTCATTTTAAACGACCTTCATATATACATTTATCTTCATATATTTATACACACTATATATGTATGTATGTATTTACATGTTTACACAGAGAGGCTGACTAATAAACCTATTTATGTACATATGTTAACAGTAACTGTTGATTACTAATTTCATAAATTTAACGCCCACGTCGTCGTGTCACTTGTTTACAAAACAACCAAACAACAGCAACAACAAAAAGCGAAATGCCTGAAGTTTCCCGACGTGACAACAGCAACAACTTAAAATGCAACTGCCGGTCTGTGTGTGTGCGAGTGAGTTGGGTAGCTATGCGGTAATAGTGAAGTTGTATTTGTTTGCATGATGCATGTGCGTGTGCGTGCGCGCGCGTGTGTGTGTGAGAGTGTATAAGACGCCGCCAGGCTGTCTACGGCCCTATACGGCGCTCAATGACATTGTAACCGAGGAAACCGATTCTCATGTGCGTGGCGTGTGTGTGTGTCTTGGGTAGGGCGCCACAAACTCTCGCACACGCACGCACGAACACGTAAACAAACAGACGGACACATGGTCACTATCATATCGATCTCTCGTTCATAAATACAATACTGAACATACAATTACAACTACAATTATAAACAACACTATAAAAGCAACTCATTCAGCTTCACACATTCCTTTGCGCCTAAGTGAAGCAACGATGCCGAAAATCACGTCAAAATCGAAATAATTATAATTAAAGCAACAACAAAAAATAGCAAAAAAAAAACAAAAAGAAAAAAGGCGTATCTATTTATAAAAGCGCTTAAAAGCACACACACACACACATGGCTGGCGCTGGCGGTCGCCACGTTCCCGTTGGGTTGGGTGGTGCGGTGGTGGCGGCAGTAGTAAAACTGCGCTGCTGTGCCTGGCCTATAGGCGCCACAAGCGCAAATGAGATAGCAATATTGATATTGGCGACACACACATACACTAGAAGGCGACAAACACAAAAACACACATACACATACATATATGCATGTACATATACGCGGCCAGGCCAGCTACGTACGAATTACGCAAAGTGAAATATCTTTCACAAAAATGGAAAGTGGAAAAGTGACGACTACGACTGTAAATTTTGCTTCAGAACGCGAACATTTTGATATATATGTATAGGTGTTTAATGGGGAAACGCAACGCCTTGAAGCAATGGCAGGCAGTATATTTATTTATAAAATTCATCATTTGGACACAACCCACTCACGACGCTAGAAAAAATGTGATACGCCTAATAGTATCAGCGATTTTCACGCACACACTAAAACACACATAAATTGCACTAACTGAGCTTCTTTACATGGTAATAACTTATATTATTGGCTTTTATATGCAATTTTTCAGCCCACAGCACGCACAACTCACTTATGAGCGAGTCAGTTTCGCAAACGAACTACTGAAATCAAGGGTTGCATCGATATGAAAATCGATAGCAGAAAAAATTTATATCGCACCATAAGCCAGATAATTTGTTATCATGTAAGTAGCCATCACTAACGCTAGAAAAAGTGGCAACACCGCCGTGTATATACATTTTAAGAGAAAATTCTGTTCAGGTGTGAAAAATTTTTGCAATTAAATCGCATTTATAAAAAATCTACAAATTATTGCGAATGACTTCTTGATTAAACAAGCAAATTGTGTTGTCATTCTCGTTGCTCGTCAAGTGCGTTACGCCGTATTTGTTTAATATCAAACCGTACCCAGCAGCCGCAAATTGTCGCGTCGCATTACATTTAGTGTTGCCAACTTTTGGCATTTGCAAAAAAGCTAACTGGCCAAAACTCATTTTTATATGCACTTTGTTGCATTCAAATTCGCATTTTGACTTACAAATTGACCTTACCTTGCAATACGGCGGATTTTTATTGTTGGAAGCTTCATTTCAAAACCCATTAACGTAAATTTTTCAACAGGGCTGCTCCTCAACGCCATACCAATTGCATACAAACATTTTAAGGACTCTGGACATTAACTAGCTAAATCTAACCGGAAAAGGCTGAGTGGGCAACACTTTAGCCTGCGCCGCCGCCAACGTCGTCATACAAAATGAAGTGAGCCACAATACAAAAAAAAGAAAATAAAATAAATTTGCAATTGCAATTGAAAAAATTGACCAACAAACCGACGATTTATACAATAACATTTCATATGCTTTCATTTCTTCTCGTGTACAGTAAACCAAAAGGCACAACGGTTTTTTGTTAATTTTCTGATATTTCAATTCGTCTCGACATCATCATCATCCGCATCGGAATATTTAGCAGATCCTTACTAAACACCACCCATCAACCAACCGCCCGCCCACTTAGTTAGGTTTGTGGCAAACCCTGTAAAAAGCAACGTTCTTTTACCAGATTTAATTTCATTGCAACAAGGAGCTTATCAGTTCATATCCTCATTCCCAATACGAGTACATATACACAGTCAGATTTAGGTAAGTGCTATCGGAAGCTTCATTTTAGATTTTTTCCTCTCCGACTTCTGTTGTATATATCAATTGCATATTTCAGTTATGTCATCGACCGCCGGCAAACGCAAGGAAATCTACAAATATCTGGCGCCATGGCCATTGTACTCAATGAATTGGAGCGTGCGCCCCGACAAACGCTTTCGCCTTGCCCTGGGCAGTTTCATCGAGGAGTACAACAACAAAGTGCAAATCATTAGCCTGGACGAGGATACCAGCGAATTTAGTGCTAAAAGGTGAGAAAACGGTCACAGAAACACGGAATACTATTGGATTCAATACTATTTTCATATTTTTTACCAATTGTTTCGTTGTGTGTTAGTTTATTATTATAAATTAATTGTAGTTAGACTTGAATTATTGTATACCTATTTTGTTTTCAAAGCAAACACAACTTTCGTTCGGTTATTAATATGACAGCTGAATGTTTCCTGAAAAAAAGCTTTATATTTTAAATGAAGAGTAGAAGGTAGAAAGAATGAGTTATATTTTTTACTTTATTCTATATTCCAGAAAAGTTAAAGTTTAGTTTGCCAATTGACTTTAATGCAAAATGACATTAATATTTTATCACACTTTTGAAACTGTCAACAACAACAGTATTAGTTTAAATGTATATGAACACCATCTGTTATATAATCTGCTATCATCGCAGACTTTTCCTCAATGCAAACATTTAAAAGTTCGCTTAAAGCATCTTTTGTCAACAAAATATAGTTATTAGAAATTTATATACAATAGGCAGATGTCTTACCTTACTCTATACTCTCTAGTTTAATGTTCCTTTTTATTTAGTTATCTTTTGGAATCCCATTAAAATGTTTGATCATTTTAATTAATGTTTGTATCGTTTACTTACAGCACCTTTGACCATCCATATCCAACAACAAAAATCATGTGGATACCCGACTCAAAAGGCATTTATCCCGATCTGTTGGCCACTAGTGGGGATTATCTGCGCGTTTGGCGCGCCGGCGAACCAGATACGCATTTGGAGTGCGTGCTGAATAACAACAAAAACAGTGACTTTTGTGCGCCGCTAACGTCGTTTGATTGGAACGAAGTGGATCCGAATTTGGTTGGCACATCATCCATAGATACCACATGCACAATATGGGGCCTGGAGACGGGACAGCCGCACGCACGCGTCTATGTGGCCGGACACGTTAAGACGCAACTGATAGCGCACGACAAGGAGGTCTATGATATTGCATTTTCACGTGCCGGTGGCGGCCGGGACATGTTTGCCTCCGTTGGCGCTGATGGATCCGTGCGTATGTTTGATTTGCGCCATCTGGAGCACTCGACCATTATCTATGAGGTAAGTGTCCCCATTTAACATACCTAACAATGTTCTATTTATTTAATTAACATTCATTGTAATTAGGATCCAGCGCATACCGCACTACTGCGCTTGGCTTGGAACAAACAGGATCCAAACTACTTAGCCACAGTTGCCATGGACTCATGCGAAGTTATTATTTTAGATGTTCGTGTTCCTTGTACACCTGTTGCAAGACTGAGCAATCACAGAGCGTGCGTCAACGGTATTGCGTGGGCGCCGCATAGGTGAGCAGTAATTTAATCAATTAATAATGATATATACAAATTAACCAATGTTCGCCCCGCAGTTCCTGTCACATTTGCACTGCCGGTGATGATCACCAAGCACTGATCTGGGATATACAACAAATGCCACGCGCAATCGAGGATCCAATTTTAGCCTATACAGCTGCTGAAGGCGAAGTCAATCAAATACAATGGGGTGCCACGCAACCTGATTGGATAGCCATTTGCTATAACAAAGCGTGCGAGATACTGCGGGTCTAAGAGTCAATTTTTTGCTTAATACCCATGCCACCTGACTCGCACCATGCCGCTCTGCCTGTGACTATGACTGTGAGGATGTGGCTGCTTATACGCGCTGCTTTACCAATGCACAGTCGATTACACACCTCAAGACAACAACAAGAAGAACAAAAGCAGCAGCACAACACATACAAACACACAGATACACAACATACAAACGCAATGTAGTTGTAGGCTTTGCAGGCGCAGCGGAAGAAATGCGTTTTAATTATAAAATATATCTACATGTGTATATATATACATACACATATATATATATATATATATATATATATACATATGTATATATATATTGTTTTGTATTCGGATATCGATGTGTATCGCCCACAGACCGTAAACGCATCTGCATCGTATCTTAGTGGTGTTGAATGCACTGTGGATCTAACAAGCACACTTAAGAAACAAAAACAAAAATTATTTAAACGCGTTAGGCGGACCACCCGGGCGTCGATTCTATTATATTAGCGTTTAGTTTTTGCAACGCTCTCTGTGGCCGGGCCAGGCACTTTTAGCATCTTAGCTTAGTTCAACGTAAACGTTATGATATATAAGTCTCAAGGTATAACCAAAATATGTATTGCTAATTTGTAATTTATTATTTGACTCGTTTCGCACGTCACGCTGGAGAAAATGCCGCTTAATTTTATTAATTAAATTGTCTGCTTACAAACTATCCGTTTTAAAAAATGCAGAAAAACAAAAAGCAAAGCAAAAAAACATGAACAAAGCAAAAACAATGTCCTACCTCGTTTTCCAACATGTTAAATGTTGTTAATATTTGTGTCGAGCCGCAGCAACAACAATAAGAACAACAACTACATACAAACAACAACAAAAGGAGAGAAACCCCAGAAGAAAAAGAAACCAAAAAGACGCAAAACGCTTTTTTCGAAATGTTTTTTGATTTTGTGTTCATATTTTTATTGTACGTTTTCTATGAGAACCAAAAACAACCAAAACATAAAACCAACAAAAGGACTTAAGCAAACAAAAAACGCAAGCAAACATAAATAAGCAAATAAAACAAAACAAAAACATAAAAATACTTGTACTAAGAAAACGGAAAATGAACTAAAACAAAACAATTTAAAACAACTGCACAACCACAGCTAATAACAATACTTACTATTTAAAATACAACTAAAACAAAAACCGAAATATTATATTGAGCGAGAGAGAATACAAGATTGTTGCTATCCATTTAAAAAAAAAAAAAAAACAAATGAAAAAAAAAACAACAAAGAAAAAACCAAAACAAAAAGAAACACGTGAAAATAATGACTGCATACGATTACCACAAAAGAACTTCTTAAATTAATAAAAAATTAAAATAAAGCCAGGCCGAAAAATTGAACGATCCTCACTCCCGCAGTATAAACTGTAAGCACTGAGAGCAGAGAAAACAATACTAATCCAAAATAAAACAAAAACACAAAGCCTACATTTTCTACGGTCAAAACTTTAGTGCGCCGCTCTGAGACTGAGATAAATGAGAATCCCTTTAGAAGAGAGATGCTTTGCCGTTTGCTCAGAGTTATCTCTTGAAACTTCAAATGCATATAAACCATGAAAACTGCTCATGATTAGCCATGTAAATACAGTTAACACCATACGACTCTACAATTTTGTACATTTCTTTTGTATTTTCAAAATAAAAGACTTGTATTTCTGTTCTCACCAAGCAGCAGATATTAGAAGCTGTTCAAAATCAATTGACAAGACTTGGCGCAAGCAACACAAATTCCAAAATAAATCAATCGAATACCGAACCCAAATCAGAACACACCGAATCCCTTTTAATAAGTCAACATATATACATTCAATACATTAATATATAGTATATATATATATATACATCATCTATATATTCGTACTGTGTGGCATGAGCAAGCATTATCTGGCGAACGGTTTCTGTAACTTTTAGCAAAACATTAACCACTTCAAAAGTAACATCATACAAATACAAGATATTCTTTATAATTACATACACACACGTAAACACACATATATATATACTAAATGTAAATCCACACATTAAGTTGTTTTTTATATATTTCTTTGCATTGTTTTTTAATACATAAACTTAGTTTAAAGCATAGGCAGACACACAAAGGCAGACGTACATCATAAAATGTAATTACATATACAAATATAGGTATATATGTGTATATATATACATAACATCTGGTACCATGCTGGGTCAGCGCGGAGTGATGATAAAACTAGGAGGCAGCAGGAATGTAAAAGGAACAGAAACAAAAAACAAAAATCCCAAACAAAAAAAACAAAAAAAATATTTAAATAAACCATTTTTAAATAAACATTTCTGCATTTAAATCAAATCGGGCAAATCGGCCGGCGCACAAATGTTGCTTATGTCGACCGTCCCACGTGGTTCCTTCACGGTAGCTGTCCTGACGCTGTAAAATGGAGTGTTTGGTTTAAAAATGCACCCAGCGGTAACTAGTTGACTTACCACTTCTTGGGGCCCTGGACGGACTTAAGGCTGAGCAGCTCGTTGGACTTTAGTTTCTTGAGGATGATCTGCAGATGGCCGGTGATTTGGGAGCGCTGCACAATGGACTCGTCCGGCTTGACCTCATCGTGATAGGCTATTTGGAAGATCTTGCCTTTGACAGTGACACGCACATAGTTTGTCTGTATGTCTACATCGATAAGAGACGTGTCCAGGTGTCTGTTACGGAGTAAACAAATGTAAATTTAATATTCAGTCAGCGAATCGCAAAATACACACTTGAATACTTCCAAAAGCAGACTGTAGTGGTCCGGTTCGTCTTGAAAATTGAATGGCAACTTGGCCTGGTTCAGGTTGTAGGGTCGTCCGCAGGGCGCAAATAGATTCGGCGTACGTTTCAGCTTCTGTGTCAGAGGGTTGGGCTGCGACTCATGCTTCTCCCTGCCTAGCTTATGTTGGCGCGCGATCTCAGTGCGTATCTCCGGACAATGCTCGCTTTTGGCATTCCAGAAAGCACGAGAACGTTCCTCCTCGTCTTCAATACTGGCGCAGTCTCTGGCCAATTGCGCCTGCTGCTCCGCCACGCGAATCCGCTGCTCGTCCCGGTCAATGGCCTGTGCCGCCTGGCACTGCACGATAACAGCGCGATGCTGTGGTAGTAGGCGCTGCGCCTGCAGCCGCTCCGAGGACAGAATTTCCTTGCAGTCGAGACTGTGCAGCTGCGGCAACATGCCGAGCACATAGTCCCGATATTTTGGATAATCAACACATGGGTTGCCGATGAGGACCAGCTCGCGCAGGTTGTAGTTGTTTCGCAGTGACTCCACACTAGTCAGCTCGCCTATAAAATTTAGCGTCAGATCGAGCTTATTGAGCGACTCAAGGCTCTCCAGGTTCTCAATACGCTCAATATTATTGATTGCCACATTGAGATACTCGAGGCGCTTTAGCTTATGCAGGTTCTCCAAGCGCGCGATCAGATTGGACTGGAGCAGAAGTATCTTGAGATCGCGGCACCAGTTCTGTATGTGCTCGATACGCTCAATATCCTCCTGGTGCAGCGATAGCTCCTCGAGCGTGCTAATCAAGCGCTCATTGTGCTCCGACTTTTTGCGCACCAGTTCCTCGGTGACTGCGGAAATACATTCGTTTAAAAACGAAGAAATTAATGCTCTTCTCACTTGCTCAACTTACTGCGTACCATAGTTGCTCGGCTATTACATAAATATGTATGTTGTATAAGTCTAAGCGAGCTCAAGCTAAGTCGAGCAGCATTTGAAGCAATAAACAAACACGGTGACTACGTTGCTAGGTACACCAACAGAGTGCTTTTGACTAGGAGATACTCTAAGCCCCGATGCTAACTGTCGTCGTCGTCCCCCCGCCCCTTCTCCCCACCACCCCCATATTCTTCAAATTCGGTTCAAATGAGAAGAGCTATTCAAAAAGTAAAATATTCAAACCAAATTGTTTTCTTTTACAGTTATATTTATGTTTATCGATATTAAAGGACTATGATAATATATCGATATACCATATTCTATTTTGTGAAAGTTAAGGTTTTAATGAATTGCAGAATTATAGTTGTGGAGGTCATGTCTGTTGGTCATGTGGTTTAATAAAGAATATGTACTTTATTTTTAAGCGCAATCCGCATATCGTCCAAAATACAAATTTTGTAAATTTTATTTTTGCTTAATAAGTTTTGTAATATATGTACATATGTTATTGGTTTTGTGCTTTAACTTATGTGCCCATTTTTGTTGTTTGTGGCACTCAAGCACAATTGAAAATTTTTGTCTTCGGCGGGCAGCCGATTGAACTTATCATCATTAACATATCGATTTACATAGCGGCAGCGTAATCGTCAACAACACCCTGTTTTTGAAATGGGGGAAATCTAATCAGTTGAATAAGTTATCTGTCGCATTAATTGTCCAATTTCAGGTCCGGAGTAGGGTAGCAGTAAATAAATGTTTTCATAATTATAGTACAATTCAAAAACCTAATGGAAAACATTTTTAAAAATATGGGATTTTATTAAATGTCTCCAAATGGAGAACGTTTTAAATTAATGATGAATTATTGCAGTACATAGCTGGGACTGTGAGAACTCTTTAAAAAATATCGTAAAAATATGTTTAATAAAAAACTAAAAAAAAATTTCGACAAAACCTGAGCTCCTTGATGCGTAGAACCAGTTGTACAACCCAATCTTAAGCAAAGGATTTGGTTCGAATCGTATTTAGAACCCTTTGAACAGTTATCTTAGTTTGCAACCACATTTAATAGATATGCACACCAAATAACACCGAGACCGACCCTGTGCATAGTGGGATTATTTTCGGTCGGCTCATTGAACCGTGCCAACACTGATTGTTACCAGACAGACTTAGAGACTCCAAGTGTGATCAGCGATTTTCATCGAAATGGGTGATAAGGATGTCGATATTTTGCGTCCTCTCAGCGATAACGAAGTCGATGAGTTGATGCAGTTGTATCACGACAAATACGGACCGCTCAACTTCCATTACCTGCTATTCTACAATCAGCGCAAATGGGATCATCAACTGGACGATGCGGGCATTTCGCGCAGCGACGAAGCTCATATTTCGCTGCGTAAAAGTTTTTATACTCATCGCACATGCGATTTTCGACAATATGGCACCTACGTGAGCCTGCATCGCGACATTGTGCAGAGCGTCTCCTTTTACAGTTGGCAGTCGGTTGAGCAAGCGGAGCTGTTTGCCTGCCTAGAGCAAACGCAGCTCATTGAATGGTCAAAAGGGGCGCTGCTTACCAACGTTGATCTGGAACTATGCCCACGTGTCAAGGAACTGGCCGTGAGTAAAGGCGCAACGGGGATGAAAGCACGCGAGTGCTTTGGCATGGTTTTGCCCCACGCCGATGCCAAGAAAGTCCAAGTGCCCGAATTGCTGTCCGACTTCGAACTGCGTCGGCTGAGCGATGAGGATGCGGCCATGGTTCACGCTATCTGGCCGAACAAGGGCGAAGGGTCTCTGTCGTACATACGTGCTCTGATTAGACACAATAGAACATTGGGTGCATGTCGCAGCGATACTGGTGAGCTGATCGCTTGGATATTCCAAAACGATTTCTCCGGCCTGGGGTATGTCGTTGTCGTCCATGTACCCTCCTGCGAGGTGCATAAAATCCGTTTTCTTTTGCAGTATGCTTCAGGTGCTGCCCAAGGCAGAGAGACGTGGCCTTGGCAGTCTGTTGGCCGCAGCCTTGACAAAGCTGATTGCCAAAAGGGAAAAGGTAACGCTCACCGCCTGGATTGTGGCTACCAACTGGCGCTCAGAGACACTTCTTACCCGCATCGGCTACCAGAAAGCCGTTGTAAATGAGTGGATACAGCTGTTGCCCGCATAACTTAGACATTGGTGGCATATAGAGAAATTGGTTTATCTGGTATATTGCTGGCTGGAAAGGGGAACAAGTGTATGGGGGCGGGTGGGTCCAACTTTAAAAAAAACCCCAAATTGCTTCACACATTACGTTGAACGTCGAACGTAGTACGTAAGTATGTATTTATTGCCTATGTACACGGTCAACAATTTTTATTACGCATCTTGATGCGTTTCGATTTTGGAAATACATACACTTTTAAGGCTTAATCAAATTCGAACTGAGAAAACAATATTCATTTTTCAAGCGGTAATTGAGGCTCGATCAGCTCTCGAACTTATACTTATTTACATACCGCTTCACATGCATACATACACAAACGTTTTATCATACAATAATTTACAATACAATTAGGACTGGTCAGGCTGAGGGCTGAATGCAGAATGCACAACGAAAATACAAGGAAATAAATCAAATGGGTGTCAAAAGGGGGAACACAAACGGGCAGAGAGCTGGACACGATTATTGCTTTGAATGCGGAATACTATCCGAATAGCATTGCCCGCATGTTAGCCGACTCTGATAAGAGCTGTTATCACGAATGAAAAAAATTGCGTATACGCAACTTAACCGGTCGATGCGAAAAAAACTGAATGATGTGTAGCTATCGTAATACAATTTCACTAATTACACAACTAAACAAAGAGCAAGCGCGTGGTGCTCCCGCTCGGCATACCGCTGCCGTTGGCCAGCAAACTATTGCTTGCTGCCGGCATTGTCATTGGCATTGTTGCGTTCGCAGATCCGGTTGTCTGCATTTTGTGCAAACCATTTCCCACATTACCGTTAATTGGGCTGCGATAGTAGTTATCGCTGAGGGGCGTGTACTTAATATGATTGCTGCTGTGCGGGGTGTGCGTTGGCAGTTCCCTGGCCCTCGTGATTTGCTTGGCACGATTGTAGCAGAGCACGCCGATAATGGCAAGGGTCATTCCGAGACAGTTAACCCATGTAACCGGGTTGCCCAATATCAACAGGGAAACGGCAATCACAAATATGCGCTTCGAGGCGCTGGCCACCGCGTAAGTGAGCGGCGTTACCAGGGACAACACACTAAAGGCAATTATGTTTTGCATCCAGTTGAGAACGCCGTCGGTGAAGAGCAACGCAATAACCCGATAATCCAAATTTTTCTGCAATTCAATCAAGATTGTGCATCAAACGAGGTTTCTGCCCATTTATACGAATATAACTTACAATGGCCGAGTGCCGGAAAACAGCTAGACTGTCCACGTAAAGCCAGAGTGGCAGAAATATTATTAAGGACAGCTTGCCAAGTAAATGTAGCAGGCGCAAGTGATGTATCCCCGTGTCCTTGAGTACCTGGCATGGTGGCATTTGCATAAAGTAGTATTAAGCGTCAAATACAAATTGTCAACAGACATACCTTCTTGGAAAAGATGTTTTGCAGGGAAAAGCCCATTGTCGATATTAGTGCGCTAATCAATCCAAGCATATCGAATGAGATTTCCGTTACGGTCGCAATCGCCACGCCAGTGATGATGGGCAAGAGGCTCAGATACACGAGTGTGGGCTGTTTCTCGCCAAAGAAGAGCCGCGTCAGAACAACGGTAAAAAGCGGCATAGTCGCTTTAACTGTAAATGATTAACGCCAGCAACGTTTGATGACGTGTGAGCTTAACAATATTTATTTAATGTTTACCCAGCCTGTCTGCTCACCTGTGTGCGCATAGGAAACGGGCACCTTCCATAGCGATATATGAGATGTGACCGAGGCGAGCAGCTTGCCAATGGCCAGTGGTACAATAAGACGCATGTAATAGGCGCGCGGTATATCCTGGTATTTGCGAATGCGCCATAAATTGAAGAATGGCCCGCTATACAGCGTGATGCTGCACAGTTGTATAAGGGTTACCGTCATGGGAAATGGGAATTCGTTGAGCACCATTTTCCCGATGACATTGTTGCTGGACGAGATCACGTACCAGAACAGGCACATCAATAACACGACTGCAACATGACGGGAACTTGTGCGTTTGCCGCCCAACATTATTAAATTTTATGTTTATTTGAAAGGGCGTCAGTGTAGGTCAGTATCAGCGCACCAGTGTCTCTTCCTGTGCGCCTGCCAGTCAGCTGGTCCTTTTTATTGAGCTTTGTTTATTGCATCTCGGTAGCTGTTTAAAAGTGTTAAATAAAGCCTATGCACGTCGACAATGTTGTCCGTTTGTTTTCTACGTGGACGCAACAGTGTGGCCAGATATTATCGGATGTTAACCAAGGGCTGATAAATGCTAGCATATGTGCTATCGATAAGTATCAACTTAAATATGTATTACGAGTTTGAATTTAGTTTTTAAATTTAGATTTAAATTTAAGAATATAAAATAATCAAGAGTTGATTTATATCATATACTTCTAAATTCAATATATTCTTAATTTATGAATAGTCTGTATAAGATAACTTTTGCTTTACATAATTTTAAAACAAGTTTAAGCACTCATTTAACAATGATAAATTCGATGTGTTAATTCGCACGGAATGGTAACTTTTTGGTTATGCTTTGTTATAAGGTAGGTTTTCTTGTATTATTATTACCAAGGTATTGGCCCAACTCCTTGACTTCTGCACGTTTAATTGCCAAGGCAGGACGCAACTCCCTAAATAGTTTTTCAGCCCACGCGGATGAGCTGGGATTTGTTGCGCACAGTTCCTTCAATGCCAACAGAACGTTAGTTTGCTGCTGCGTCAAATCCGTATCGTCAAATCCTTGATTTAGCCAATAAACGCCATAATACGACTTCACCGGCATTGCTTGAACGCCAACATCCCGGCTACGGTTGCCAATGCGTGAATCCGTTTGAGTCGCTACGCTCTTATACAGCCCCGTGGATAGGGATTCGTCTTCTGTTTGGTTTGCCGCCTTCTCTGCTGCTTGCTTAGAGCGTAGTTTGTGCAGCAGCATCTTTGGATTGCTTTGCAGCTCCGTCAAACGGGTTGCATCGATGCCGGTGAGGCGCAACAATGCAATTGTCGCATCCGGAAGACGCTCCAAGCCCCATTTGGACATATTGATAATGTTTGACGCGGACGTCGAGTTGAACTTGTAGCTGACATTAAAGTTATTGCACAACGGCGAAGGATTCTCAAAAATGTCGCTGCTCATATACGCTGCACGACTCGGCAGCTTTTTAATGGTGTCCACCACAAGGAACTCGGTGGGAGGCGCCTTGGATGCCTGGAGTCGGATTAGGTGGAGTACATTCTTAACGCGATCCACAGCCAGCTGACGCTTCTCTTTGATGGTTCGTTGCGGCAAAGGGGCATCTGATGCTAGGGTTTGCATTAGTTTACTGATGCTCACGACTTTAACGTTCCTTTCATCCTCCTGGACCGGCACATAGTCCAGCTCAGTGGGTTCCATCTTCAAGACGCCAATTGGTGTGTGCATTGACGCACTCGATCTGTCCGACTCCTGGATGCGTCGCTCTTTGCGAGCAGCTTGTGGACTTCGGCTACGACTGGGACTACGACTACGTCGTCGTTTTTTATGGCTATTATGTTTTTTTTCCTTTTTGTGCTTCTTTCGCTTTTTCTCTGTTGTTGAACGTTTCAGTTCCTCGAGTTCCTTCCGACCTAGCTCAATGCGTGCCTGCAGCTCCATCTCATCCTCGCTATCCTGAATGCTTGGATGTTGCTCCATTGGTGGTTCGAGATCCATGTTGTCTAATTCATCAAGTTGGCTAACAGCGTTTGTAACGCCTTCAAGGTCGGCTTCGGAGAGAGCGTCAAGAAAACCTAATTGTATTTCTCTACGTTCTTCCTTCTTGACATTTGCATCGGGCTGTGGCGCCGGTGAATCTGCCAATAAATCATCAAAATAGTTGTCCGGCACATCCATAAATGTATCACTCGCTTCAATTCCAGGCGGCGTTCTTATGAGCTGTGTTTCAGTGCTCGTCGCTACTCTTAATGGTGTTTGATCGTGATCATTGGTCGGACTACGTTTAATACTCCGTTCAAAATCAAACGACGTGGGCGCAGGCGCCGGCGGAATCTCAACCTGATTCTCAGCATCGCTATCCCAAGCGGCGTCACAAGGATTGGCTACTGCCTGATTAAGCGGAAGGTCCTCGGTTTCGGCACGCAACGGAGTACACGCGTAGTCGTCTTCATCACTGGAAGGCGATCGCTTGCATTGCACAGTTGTGCCAACACTATCTGCAGCTGTTTCATTTTTAACACGAATTGCATCTTCCATTTTACATAGAACGCCGACAAAGCGATCTGCTGTCGCCGACAATAAATACAAGTTGCAATGTGAATGTTTGAAAGCATCTTAAATAATACCAAATTACTCGTTGGGGTGACCGTTTGCCACGTATTTAAAATAATTTTTGCTCTATGATAAAAGCTGTTCAGAGCGAATATTAAAATTTAAAATAAGAAAATCGCATATTTTTAAAAGTTTCATGAGAATTTGTTTTTATTTTATTTTCTACGATTAGATATTTTTTCCATGCCGATAACAAAGTCAATAGCATCGATATTTATGAACCATCGATTTATACGAAGCATTTATTCTTTATTTCCAAAACGATCGAAGTCAGTCGAGGTCGTTCGACGAAAAACTGGTTTGCAAAGTTAACAATAATAATTTGTTTAAAATGAATCGCAGCCGCAGAACCGCTGTTAACAAACCGTTTATATTGGGTGGCATCTATGTAAGTTGCATATTTATATATTAAACATTTTTGCATTTACACAAGCAGACATACATATGTATATATATATGAAAACGTAATTCATGATTGCATTACTCATCTACCTATCAGCGTCTATTCAATATTTTCATACCGATTTCATTGGAGCACGCAAATGTATGTATGTATTTGTGTATTTTTGCAAACTTGATAACAAAAACAATATGAATGCATATCAGCAAGACAAAAATGAGTGGACATTAAAAGAAAATATGTTTATATATATACATACTATAACATACTAGTACTAGTTTTCTGTTTCTGCATACTGCACTCTTCCGTATGTATGCATGTGTATATAGATGATTCTGTGATACACACGCATATGTAGGCAATCGATACTGCTATACATACATACATACATATGACAGTTACAAAAACTACTCATCCACATAGCTATACACAAGCGCATATGTATGTCAGTACACAAATGCAAACGTATGCATATATATGCATTCATTTCTCTTTTTCTGTTTTGTTCTTTCATATTACAACAACTGTTTTTGCAATAAAAGTAATTCTATTTTTATTTATATAATTTACAGCGCACAAATTGAAAATGTGTGTCTCAAGCCAATTGTGAATTCATTTGCAATAGCCCATTAAAGTTTCTTTAATCGCAAGTGCCAAGCTTTGTCCAGCTTCCTACCTCCCACTCGCACAGACTCACACACAACACACACACATACACAGAAACCCTCGAGGGTATTTGGCTGCTGTAGCTTTTGGACAATTAACAATATGAAACAGCTGGACTTGCTATTTTGGTTACTTTTAGGGCTGCTGAAAATCCATTCATTCGAAATTGTAACTAAAATTATTAGTTTTGTGTTAGATAGCAATGCTCATTTACTTCACTTGAGTGCCCAAACGAGACACCGAAGCGCCAATTCGAAATGACCAAACGCCTGGCCACCCCAGCCACGCCCCTCCCACTCGCCTGCTGCAGGTGGCCGAGCATTTGGTCAATGTGATATGATTGACGTCAACAATCTAAGGGCTGAGCTCAAGGTTGCGTCGGTGCAGTGCGTCTGCCTGGCTTGTTTGGGCACTCCGGGTTGTAGGATTGGTCATGGCTACTCCTGAACTATGGTTTTTAGTCGAACCGCCGGCACACTTGCTGCTGTCTTTAAAGCCTACGCCCACGCCGTTAGTAGAACCCTTGAATGGCATGTAAGACATTTCGAGATTGGTATTATGCAAAGCGGGCAAAACGAAAAGTTCTGACCTTGTCTTTACGTTTTTTTTTTTGTTTTTGGTACTTTAAGCCTGAAACTGTGGCACCAAACCTGTTCAACTTTCCTTTTATTTTTATTTAATTACCTTATTAGTTATTTCCGTTTCGAAGTTAATTTAAAAAATAAAATTAAATAAACTGTTTAAATTAATTTTGAAAGAGTTTATCAAGCAAATATCTCGACCTATAAAATTTCGTATTTCATTTTAATATTAATTAACTTCTAATTATCTAAATATTTTAAAGATGTTCAAAGTTAATTTAAACCCAAAAAATCTTAAAAATTAAATTTGATTTTCGTTTGTTATAAAGTTAAAACAGTTTTGTGGCATGCTGCAAGGTAAAGTAAAGTTGAAGCCTGTCAGGTACATTGTTTCCACTTAACACACAGACTAAACTCAAATGACGGTCGTCGACTGTTTCGATTATCTGTAAAGGAAAATCTTAATAAATTTAAAGTAAAAATTAAAGAATTCGATTAACTTTTAAGACAATGTCCATGGATTTTGCAAATAATCTTTTTTCTTCAAAAAAAAAATTATTTGCTGTCCACGTTTACGTGTTAATAACAAAGCTCTAATCGTTTAGAATCCAAATGCCATCGCACCGCAGCAAGCAGCTACTGCGGCCGCCCCGACCGTGCGGCCGGCCAATCCCAAGCCGACGGACATGGCTGAGGTGCTGCCCATGCCCATAGCGGTGAAGAATGAGCCGAGCTCGATTATATGCGATGACGCAAGCGAGGAGATTACTGATACTATCTCCAATACTGATAGCATTGACTTTAACACTCTCGGGGACAGCGAGCATGGTGGCAAAATACCATTCAAGAAGATTTTCCAAAAGCGCAAGAAGTCGTCGGGTGAGTAAATACGAAAGTTAACTAAAAATCATGTACATAATTTGTTTTCAATTTATTATATTCACGCACAATACTTAATGTTCTTTTGGCCAGAAAATAACTTTGTAATGTGCCGAATACGAAACTATTTTTATAATTTATGATTATATTTGATTAGCTAGAGTATTGACTAAATAAATCTTTTTTAAACTTTGCTTCAAACATTTTACCTTTATCTGATTGATTGGACTATGCTTCGAATGCTTCGTCAGTGACGTAGTATACAGTGAAGTTGAAAGAAAAATCGGCGCAGTGAAATCAAAACAATTACCTATTCCCCGTTCTGAAAACTAGCAAAAGACTAGCAATTAAATTGTTTAGGCAGCATAACACACGCTCTAGTAAATACATTGCTCATGAATATCAATTAACATAACTGCGTTTTGATTTAATTGCAGAACGTACACGCGATAAGAAGTTGCGCCAAAATCGGCAACTTCGCAAATCCATGCTGCCCAAGAATGCTTTAATGGCTCTCAACGAAGTGAAGGGCATTAACATAAGCGATTTTACCATTAATAGCAACCCTGATGGAGGCTTTACCGCCATAGTCACTGTCAACACCAAGCAATACGAGGGCAAGGGTCAGTCGAAGATGGCCGCAAAGAATTTGGCTTGTGAGAAGGCCTTGCGCGATTATATCATTTCGAAAATGGGGTCGAGGCACAGGAAGGCGTTGGCTGCAAAGACGTCAGTTGAGGGCGAGCCCGAGACAATGGATACCAACGAGGATGATTGTGAAACTCCGCCGGATGATGTCCCAATGCTGAACTTAGCCTCGTTTGCCATATACAAGCTGTTTTCCGAATGGGAGCGCGAGGGCTACATCGTGCCCGAAATGCATCCATCGGCTGCTAACGCCGCTCCACAGGCAGGCGATCCGAACTCGCCCTCGTCGGCTGCCGCAGCTGTTCCAAAGGAGCCAAAGAAGCCGCCAGTACGCACTGAGTTGCCTCTCAACTGGGAGACAATGCATCCAGCAACATTGTTATGTGTTGTAAGTGAAACAACTCCTTTTAAGCATTTGTTGTTTTAAGCATTTGTTGTAATCTATTGACAGATGCGTCCGGGACTGTCGTATGTAGATCACGGCTGTATTGGCGATAAGCCCAATATCATGCAGCGTCTGGGCGTTATTGTGGACAACCAAGAGTTCACCGCCAACGGACGTTCCAAGAAGATAGCTCGCCGCAATGTCGCTGTTAATGTTTGCAACAGTTTGTTCAACACAAATTTCGTCTATGAAGAGTATTAGATACACCCTAAAATTAAGGCTTTATCCTTAATAATAAATATATGCAACGACAAATCGTCACGTTTATAATATGTTTTAATGTACAATTTCAACATTAACATCTGTAACTTCTTGGCAAACATAAATATGTCCTATCCTTATTTTTTGTCTTAAATTAAATAAATATTTTTAAAACTTATAACTATATCCTGGTTTCTATATGTACAATATTTATTTATAATTTATAATATACATTATATATAGATATAATAAAAACATTGTCATTCCAATGTCTTAAAAAACGAAATTTTTATTAAAATCTTGAACTGAGTATAAACGGCGGTTGAAAATGCCATAAATTTGGCAATTTGGTGACAGTACTGCACAAAGCAGCTGTTCCATATATATCGATTATAATCATCGAATAATATAGTCCAAGCTATTAAATATTTTAAAACCGGGTGGCAACATTGCACACAACAGCTGTTGCATTGTTAGTATCGATTACAACAAAAGATTATATACGCAATGTCGAAATTAATTTCATGCGCTGCTAAAAGCACTTTGCGCAATACACGCATTGGTGTAAATCAAATAATGTAGGTACCAATTAACATTTGCTTCGCCACTATAACTATCCTCCATATACGTTAGTTGCCAGCATGGAACCAGGGAATATACGTTGCACATACCTGCAGCAGCGTCGACTACGTCGGCACGTAACACATATTCGACGCTGGCTGGCGGGCTGACAAAACAACCGGTGCTCCAGCAGAAACTGAATGCAGTAACAGTTGTGGGACATTTTGTAAAGCGCAACATGTTTATTCAGACGCAGGACACTCCAAATCCCGACAGCCTGAAGTTCTTGCCCGGCGTCGAAGTGCTTGGCAAGGGAAATACGTACGATTTTCCAAGTGGCACGACAGCTCATTGCAGTCCATTGGGTACGTCTCCTTGTAAGGCATCGATTATTATTTAATTACGACTTCGTTACAGCCAAATTATTGTTTCGTGTGGAAGGTGTGCGTGCTGTATTCTTTGGCTCCGATTTCATCACCATATCTAAGGAGGAATCCGGCGAATGGGGCCTCATAAAGCCGGAAGTGTTTGCCGTCATCATGGATTTCTTTGCCAGCGGCTTGCCCATACTTCACGAAGCGCGGCCCAATGCAGACACCGAAATCTTGGAGGACGATGACGAGACGGTCATGATGATCAAGGAACTACTCGATACGCGCATTCGGCCGACAGTGCAAGAGGATGGCGGCGACATTGTTTTTATGGGCTACGAGAATGGCATTGTCAAGTTAAAAATGCAGGGCTCGTGCTCATCGTGTCCCAGTTCGATTGTAACGTTAAAAAACGGTGTTCAGAACATGCTACAATTCTATATACCGGAGGTTGAATCTGTCGAACAGGTCTTTGACGATGCAGACAAAATGGCAAACAAGGAGTTTGAGCGCTTCGAAAAGAGTTTAAAGCAAAAAGAGTCGCCCAATGCGCCTGTTAGCATTGGTGGAAATCCAAATTAGTCGTTATAATTGTTATTGTATCTTTAGTCAATTTAGAACTACATATATAAATTATACTTGAGCATATATGTTAGTTTAAATAATGTACAGCTTAAAAAACATGTAATTCAATTATTGGTTTGCGCTCAGTGCATAAACGGTGGCAAAAGCTATGGAAACTTTTACGGGCACAATAGTGTTGAACAATGACGATATTAAAGTATCGCTTGAAATGCATGTACACTTCATTCATAAATATTGTTATCGTTATCGATATACTTAACTACCTAGTCGCACATTCATACACAAAACGAACAAGCGTATAAAACAAATCAAATTGTTCCAAAATTGATATTTATACGAATATAAATAAAACGTGTGCGACCTAACTGAAACCCACCTGGCGAAGCTTTCGAACGCAAACGAAAACCACATTAATCAACCCCGCATTGCAATACAATAGTGGAACGCACACATTCTCAAGCGCAAGTTTTGCAACCCGCATACAAATCGTAAAATATGGTCAGGCTCTTCACGCTGAGTGTCTTTTTCAAGGGTGCCAACGAAGCGCGCTTATTGAAGACAACATCCGACTTGCAGTCCTTTTCGTTTTTCCAACGTGGCACAGTCAATGAATTCATGACGTGAGTACGGCGACGGCGCAATTTGCCCCCATTTACCACATATGTATGTTTGTATATTCAAATTGACTCGCCCTTCATCGCGCAGCTTTGCCTCGAAGACAATTGTGGAACGCACTCAGCCGGCGTTGCGGCAGTCTGTCAAACAGGATGCGTACATGTGTCATGTCTACGTGCGGGCGGATAACTTGGCTGGCGTTCTTATCGCTGATCACGAGTATCCGCATCGTGTGGCGCACACGTTAATCACAAAAATCCTCGATGACTTTACGGCCAAAGTGTCAGCTGATCAATGGATCAACGGGTCGGAGGCAACAATTTCTTTCGATACGCTGCCTGCGTTTCTGGTCAAATACCAGGATCCTAAGGAAGCGGATCCGCTAACGAAAATGCAAACAGATTTGGATGAAACCAAAATCATTCTAAAAAACACTATTGAATCGGTGCTGGAGCGTGGCGAGAAACTGGAGGACATGGTCACCAAATCGGAGCAGCTATCCATGCAAAGCAAGGCGTTTTACAAGACAGCGAAAAAGACCAACTCGTGTTGCAGCTTCACCTAAGCCAGTTTTGGGGCAATAAACAAGGAACAGGAACACCACACTAAATGAATTAAAAACACCAACAAGAAAGGGCATGTAACAAACTGGGACGGCGCGGCATTGGCTTAGAATTTGTATGCTTTTTTATAATATAATTAGTTAATTTTATATTTAATATACACGTATATATACATAAATATATATACATAAACATATATCCATAAGTACTTATACAAATGTTTATGTTATGCACATACATATGTGCCACAACTTATATATACGCCCAATAACTGTGCGTGTGTATGTACACGTTCTATTTGGAATCTTGTTGTGTGCATGTCTATGGTAATGGTACAGAGATAATGTAATACATATGCAATTATACCAATACAACTATCATATATACATACTTACATATATGCGTATTCTGTATAAGCATTGGGTACGCAATTTAAGAATATATGTGTCTATCTCCTTCGGTTATGTGCTATCAACTTTTTAAATAGCTTCTGTCTTGTGCCTGTCGCCTAAATCGATGCCGAATATATAAAATGCAATTCGATTTAGACGAACTGCCGAATACTCAACAGATGCCCTATGCTAGTTTTGTGGGCCACTAATAAAAAGTATTATGTCAAATATAATTGGATGTTCTAGAATCTGCCTTTGTAGTTTGCTTATTTATTTATTTCATTAAATATTAGCTCGTTTAAGCTATTTGTTTTCAGCTGATCTTGCAACATGCTGAATGATCGTATATACAAATATTTATTCCCATAATAGTATTCCAAACTCGTATCAAACGATTTGGAATACAGTCCAAGCAAGATGGTCGGGACCGGAAGTATTATGTATAATCGATTTTTTTTTACAATGATCCCGGATAATAGGTGTTACCGGTTAATGGAATCACGGGTAATTGAAGTTCAACTGTACTTTTATAATTATAAATATATTTTAAAAAGGCACATTTTGCTAAAGCGCTTATTTATTTTTATAGTTTTTATAGACTTTATTAAAATTGAACCATTAATTAAAAAACAATGATTTAAAGATCTTATATTTTAATATATGCAGTTAATATTATTTAAAATACAACTTTTTTCTTAAAATATTTAAAATACCTTTTTTCATTCAAGCAGGATCTTTAAAACAGACTTAAGAATTAAAGTTGCTAAAGAACAAATTCTCCAGAGAACATATTTATATTTTGGTTAATAGCAACAGAAACAAGAAAACAGTTTTAGTTTAAAAAATATTTGGTGCAGTTTTTAAGGATATTCTTTTCAACAATATCTTAACAAGGCAATAGTCAAGGCATAAAGTCTTTGTAGAGTTTTAGTTAAAACACAGTTCCCGTTGCAAAAGCTAATTATATGTGGGGTGATCGAAGTTCGCATTGTTTTGATAAAGATTAACCCGAGAAAAATCTATTGGCGATGCTTTACGTGCATAGCCAAGAGTTTTGTCTTAATGCGTTTGCGATCTCGCGCAATAATCTCCATGCGCTCTTTAATGCTCGTTTGGAAGAAGATCAAATGCAGCGTTCGGCTAGCGGAGCATAGCTGGAGGAGATAAACAAATTTAGGCTGCCATTCAATTAGTTAATGAAATAAATGAAGTGACTCTCACCTGCTGCAACAGGCGCGCCTTAAGCCGTATGTTGCCCGGCGCCTCCTGCTCGCGACTGTCGCCGTAGGTCTCCAGGTGCAGATTGAGCACAAAGATGAGCGTATCGCGTATCGTCTGCACAATGCGCTGCACTTGCTCCGTCCGAAAGAGGCGGCGCACCAGAAAGCCGCGCGTGGCCGCATTAAGTACCGTTGCGGCTAGGTGACGCCGCTGCGTCTCGGGCACCAGCTGGTGATGATCAGAGGGTATATTAATAGAAGCGTGACAGTTTGGCGACTGGGATTAGTTGAGTTGGTTAAAGTTAGTTGGCTCTTGCTGTTTTTTTTTTATTACTATTCAACAATCGTAAGGGAAACGTTTGATATGCTTGGAATATATATAAAGATATATATATATATATATATATGTATATTGGTTCCCAAAGATTGTCCAATGTGGGGCTTAAGGCACTTTCTTGGCTTCGATTTGTTTATCAACTACTTCTTGGCCACAAAGCGCTGAGGGCGGCACAACAAAAACAAATCGCAAAGAACAAGACAATTGGAGAAAAAGGAGAAACATGGTTAGCACTGTTGCGTTTGCGGGCGCGGACGCTACTTACGGTCTGGCGGCTGGGCGAGGCGTTCCGGCGCTGTTGTGTTTGCTGTTTGCCTTTGGTCGTTGTAGTCGTTGGCGTCTTGTTGGCCAATCTCCTTGTCGGCGGCGACTTGGCACCCAGCACTGGACTATTCGCCTTCTTGTTCATGGGCGGCTTCGACTGGCTGCGCTGCACGGGTTTTTTGATTTTGCTGCTGTTGTTTGTGCTCCTGCTGCGCTGAGATCCGGACCGGGGCGAGCTGGAGGCACTCAGCAGGGGCAGTAGCTCTGTTAGCTCATCGGCATCGTTGTCCATCTCAAAAAGGCGCTTTCGTGCGCCCGAGTCCTTGTCCAAGAGTTCGTCGAGCTGCGCCTGGCTGTGTGGCGTCGTGTCCAGCGAGTTGAGTGTCACAATATTCGTTGGCGAGAAGCGCGACGGTGTTGGCAAATCGTCAGTGCTTGTGTACTCGGAGATTACGCTTGGAGTGGGCGCGCCTGTGACGGGCTCTTGTGCATATGCGGACACATTAATCTCCTCACAAATCTGCTCTATAAGAAACTTTTGCTGGCGATCGAATTCAGCCTGCATTCGACGCTGCTCCTCATGCTGGTACTGAACCAGCTGCTGGAAACGATCCCGATGCGCACTCTTGATGTCTTTGATCATCTGCCGCTTGGCTAACGCTAGCTGCTTGCGATCCATCTGCTCCTGCTCCGCCAGCACGCCGTTTGTCTCATGTAGGGCACGCTGCAATAACTGCTCGAGATGCTGTTGTTGTTGCTGGCGCCGCCTGGTCAATGCAGGTGACTTTTGAGCATCGACGCAGCTGGTGCTGGCGCTGCGTTGCACCTGCTTTGCCTTGGACTCGATGGTGTCGCGACGCAAATGGGCCAGGCTCTGTGCAGAAGAGCAGCCCGAGACTCCGCTCGGCAGCGCAAAGCGGCAACGTGGTGAGCCCTGAACAATGGCTTTAGTCGCTGTAGACATCGACAGCGGTGGCGGAGGAGGTGTGGGCGGCTTCTTGCCCTCGCGCTGCATATGGTCTACGAGCGCTTGCGACGGCTCGTCCAGCGTAAAGGAACGGGAACGATGCAGCTGCGTCATATGCATTTGCGTAGCGCTTAGCGAGGGACTGGTGCTCGAGCGCAGCATCCGCTTGTCCGCGGTAGCGACAAGTGCCTCGTTCTGCCACAGCAGCTCGGCCGGCTGTGGCTTCAGCGGCGTCTTTTTGCCCAATCCAGTGCGCTCAAACTGTAGTATACGGCTGGTAATGTTGTTCAGCTTGCGTTGCCGCGTGCTTAGCATGTGCGTGCGGCTGTCCGGTGATGATATCGGAATTGTACATGCTGGCGTGCGGTTTGGCTCCTGATCGCACTGTGGTGTTGGAGGATTCACGCAGATGGTGGGTATAACACCAGTATCGAAGCTATCCTTGTGCTCAATGTCAAGCGTTAGGGGACGACTGCGCGGGACCCTGTCGCGCTGCTCCGCTAATGCCAGCTCCAATTCCAGCTGTTGCTGTTGGCGTGTGCTATCATAAATGAACGTCTGCGTTTGCTGCAGCTGCGGAAATCTGTGTGTGTGGTTCATGGTGCTATTGTTGAAGTCGCTGCTACTGCTGCTTCGGCTTTTATCGCTTCTGCTGCTGTTGCTGGTGGTCGTGCTACTGCTGCAATTGCTATCGGAGGCGGAAACTTCAGGTTCGTGTATGATTGTTGGCGATCTGACGGCATTTGCCTGTTTGTATTTGGCCTCCAGCTGCAGAGCTCGCTGTCGCAGCTGCTGCATCTGGCGTCGCTTCTCCGCGGTCATCTGTTTGGGGGGATTCACGCTTCAGTGCTGGCTCGCCCACAATTTGACTTTACGCTAGCTACTCACCAGCGGCGGCAAAATGGGCTGGCCATCGATGCAGAACTGAGACACGTATTCGGGCGGCGCTGGCAGTTGAAAGGGATTGGCACTGGGTGTGTGGCGGTCCGTCGTTAACGTGGCCTCATTCTGCTCTGTGGCGGCACGCAGCATATCCATCGCCAAGCTGTTTCAATAGAACCAAAAAACAAAATAAATACAATTGGAAGCCATTTAAAGAAATAATCGAGAGACCCACCTTGCATTATCCATATCCATAGGCTAGAGTTGTTTTCTGTGTTCGTACTTAAAATTTGGAATGTTCTGTTACAAGAACAATAAAGATTAAACGCCGAACGATTTTTGCTAGCGTGCCTTTTGCGCGAGAAACGCGACCCAGAAACAATATTGAAAAACTAACAATTCATTTGTTGTGTGTTGCTATGACAATTTCAAGGCCAGCTACGCTCTTTTAAACGGCCTCTGCTGCTTAATCCAGGCACAACGAAACAATAACTATAAAAAAGGTAAATAAAAATAAATGAACAACGAAAAATTAAAAGTTTGTTTGGCATTCGCTTTAGTGTTTCACTTTTGGCATGAGCCTGCCAGCCTGTTTGAGTTTTTCAATTCAATTTGCAGCGGCGCAAGTTGACAGACCTGGCGGGCAGCGCGCTTAGTTAGTGGTGGCACTATTTTATGCGTGCTAACCAGGGACTTATGCATTACATAAAATCGATATCGCACCGGCTGAAGTAGTTATCGAAATGTCGATATACCGACCAGTGGAACAGCAGGTTAACATTAGCGCAACATAGCATTTGATATCGCGTGTTGCGCGTTTCGTTGCAGATTTGTTGTTTATTATCAATTTTTTTTGTTGTTTGTTATTGTGCCATAAAAAACACACCAAGCAGGTATACAACTGTGAAACGCAAGCATTAATCAATAAATAAAAATAATATTAATTTGTCTCGCGAGTGCCGAAAAAAATACAGAAAAAAACAAGCGTCTTGCAGCAAAACGCATTACCCCCGCTGAGAACCATCCCGCCCCCGCCATACCCACGCCTAAAGAAAATACGCTGTTTTTTGTCTGTGCTGTTGCGCGTTGTCTGCTGCAGGCAATTTTTTTTGTATGTGTGTCCAAATTGCAAAATGATTAATATAGGAATTACAGCCAAACAAAACAAAGCATATATGCATATGTAAATTTGCGTTTACAAATCGCCATTTGTTAAAATACAGAAAATTACATGTGCGCGGAAAAATATGTAGCCTTGTACATGTTTCTGTATCTAAATACATGAGTGTGTGCGTGTGTGTGTGTCGGTGTTGTTAATCATAGCAGTTGCCCTTTGTGTGGTTGGGAGTATTGTAACTGTAACTGTAGCTGTAACTGCGTTTTAGTTTGTACCAAAGGGAGGCGTCTTTCATCGTGTAAATTTTTTCTTCTCTCTTTTGGTTTTTTTTCGCAATTTTTGCCTTTGTCACTTGACTGGCCGTTTGCTTTATTTGCGCTGCTTACTTTTTTTTACCTAAGTATGTACAATTGTATTTAATTACACTTTGTGCAAGAACAAGAACCAAAAAGAATACAAGAAAAATGACAACGCCACAAATACCAAGCATGTACGCATAATATACATAAATATACACATATAAATATATATACATACGCACACACGTTTTAAATATACACCCAGTTAGTACATACATTTGTATGTGTGCGTGTATATTCTGCGACGCAATTGAAAGACATCGAAGGCCAAACAACTTTGCCGTTTTTGTTTTCGCCCTCTCTTCCTTTTACGTTTTTCTGTTAGTTGGCATTGTTTTGTTATTATTATCACAACTTCACTCACAATACTCTCACACTATTTGCTGCTGTTGATTGGCAACGCGAGCGCTCTCTTTCGCTATGGCTTTTTTTTCGTACGCTGCCGGCGTCGCAGTCAATGCCAAATATACAATAAAAACGGGAACGCACCCCCCCTTAAAATCGAAGTTTGAGCGCAGGTCAACGATTTTAATTCCAACTATAATGAATGCAGCGTAAAAATAAATGTTGTAATCCTCTTCAAGAAGACGCAATGTCGGATATGACATTGTGTTTTGACCAGCAGCAGCCGCCGCAACACAGTTTATATTTTCTAATACTCTATTTCCAAACGCAAAATAGAACATTTGTTCCTGTAATGAATTTTTTGGGTTTTTTTAAAGGGAGATAACCAAAATTTTTGGTAATGAATTATCTATTCATAAAAAGTAAGGAGTTTTAGACACGCCCCATTGGGTGTTGACAAATCGTACAATTCGATATGTTTCACGGTTATTTATATATAACAGTTATATATATTTTTACCACGCCAAATTAAAAGAAAACTCACCTGAGCTTTAGTTATTTTGGCAACAGGGTATTGCGCAGTTGGATGACTCAAACTGCGACGTTCCTTTCTTTTAATGGAAATTAATGCTATTCATGTCCCTGGTCAAGACAATGACGAACGTTGAAAGCATCTGCAAGTGCCCTATATATTATAGAAGTCGTTGTTTTCGTCCCATTTCGATGTACCATAATAATAACAATTAGGTGGGAGTTGGCTTGTTTGATACCCTGTATCCAGCTTTAAGACAATTTTCCATATTTTATATATTTAAATTTGTAATCTTTTTGAACATTACTAAATAGAATTGAAAACCTTCAATTTATATTTTTCGATAATCAGTAAATGTTTTTCATAGCATACGCAAAATCTATTTAGAATGCAGGAAATCAATATATCCTTTCTGATCAAATTTCAATGGGAAGAGGGTACAACAAAAAACGAATAAGTATTTTGGGAATGGCGTAAAAAACAGAGCTCCTGTAATATTTTTCATAACACTTTTTTGACAAATTTATAAACCCCCACAAGAATAATAATAATAATAATAATAATAATAATAAGATGAACAACAAGAATATTGTTTTTCATTTTTGGACATTTCGTTTGCATTTATTTTTGGTAAATTGCCATATTTTTGTTTTTATGCAGCAATATTTCATTTCTACGCAGCAGCATCGGCATCAGCAACAGAAGCGGCCGGAAAAACAAGTTGGCTCAGTGCCCCGTTGCGAATTGACACAGATTTTGGTTTTGTAGCACATTCAGTGGTAAAGTGCAAGTGAGCAGGTTGTAACGGCGCCCATGCGCGCACAGCTGATCGATAAGAATCAATTGAAACTAACCTCGCCTAACGCTAATTCAGTGGAAAATCAAAACACAAAATCAAATTAACATTATCAGCTGTTAATCGTAAAGGCCATAACAGCAGGCTGCGATAAAAACAAAATCAAACAAAATATAAATAGCCAAAACAAACAAATCATGTTTCAAATTCCACGACCCTCGCGGCTAACGCTGCAAGGTGCCGCCATTGCGCTGGGCATGGTGGTGCTAATGTCCTGGTAAGTACACCTGTTGACACATATCTACTCAATCATACATACATACACCCACACACGTAAAAGAAAAAGCGCCACGAAGGGCCGGTTCCTCCTTCTTTTTTCTCCACTTAGTTTCTTACAAAACCACATTTTAGTTATGTTGTTTTGAGAATAAAATGAATGCAAGCAAGAATTATTCTTGGACTAAAATAGAACATTTTTTTCAATATTTATTCATTTAACATTAACATGGACATAAACGAAAATAAATATGTACAAATTTGACACAAATGTGAATGAACTTGTGTGTGTATCCGTATTTGCTTCTTTCTTCGAAATTTTACAATTTTTTTCGAAATTGTCTGTTAAGTCATACAACGCCATTTTTCGTTCAATTGATATCTTCTATAATGGTTTAATCTTACAAGTAATTTTAAAAAAATTACCTGAAAAATACAAATTTAAAAGAAATTTATAAACTTCCCGTTGAGCGTGAATCAATACCTGTTCGCTAGTTATATACCAACATATATGTATGTAAATGCATTATATATATATGACCTAAGCAACGTTGCACGCATTTAATTAGTTATTTCAAGTTTTAAAAGCGCACACGCCTCTCAAATTGGGTCACAGACCAAATGCATTTACATTCTCGTTCGGATTCGCATTCCGAAAGGAAGCAAAGCAAAAATACATTTTAAAGACGGCGACAACGCAACCCGAAAACTTGACAGGAAAAGCTACGCTACGCAGAGAGCGAGAGAGAGAGAGTGAGTAAAAGAGATGCTAAGCTCTATATATACTCATACCCTAACTGCAAGCTTTTGAATTTGCCCATTATATGTGGAGTGCATTCTTTAAATATAAAATAGTGTTAGAAAACGAACAATGAAAAAAGGTAAACTAATGTTTTTATTACTAAGAGCTCGACAATAAATTAGCAAAGTTTAAGATTGCAGGCGTATATTATTACTGGTATCGTAAAACTTGCTTTGTATTTTTTTCACATTATGTTTATTAAACTTTCCAATTACGCACTTATTTCTGATAACAAATTGTCACATGAAACTAATTTAAAATGTTTTTTTTCTGTTGGTGTAGGGAAATCCAAAAGTAACTAATTTCTATGGAAAACAATGGTCATTTGATTTTGTGATCAGTTATCTATCTAAATATAAATAAATTTCTAGAGCATTACTAAAAAAAAACATGTTTTGTTTTAGGATTTTATTTTGCTTAGGGTATTCAATTGTCGACCGTTTGCAACTAACTCTTCTTTGTTGAAAGTTGCAATGTTTTATTTTGGGAATACGTACATACTTGTATGTGTGCTTATATATGTATGTATATGTATATAATGTATGTACATAGCCAGAAAATGTACGTGCTAACACCTTCGTTTTGGCTGGCTGCTCAGTATTTCCCGTTGTAATCCCCCCCAAACAGACACACACATACATACACACACCAAGTCGCGTGCACGTGTCAATGTATATATGAGTGTTTGTGGTTTAAGTGTATGCACTTATGTATATTTGTATACACAAATGTCACATCCATGCTTGCCCCCCAAACAGCTGAAATGCTCCCCGCATTGGATAAATTTATATAAATATATCCGTATGTATATACATTTATATATATTCGCTGTGTGGCGCAATTAACCAAAGAAGAATGCAGCACAAATGATTCGCACGCAGCCTCAGGCAAAGCTTGCCAGATACTGCTTATAAATATATGCATGTACATATATACAGTGAAAAAGCATTTACTCATGCATGCGAATGTGTCTGTGATTCTTTCTAAAGAGTTAAGCGAGTGCACTTGTCATTTGTTGTATTACTTTGTTTATCATTCAACTATCAGTGAAAACAAGGCAGCAGCAATAACAACAACAATTGATATTGTTATGCAGCTAAAGGTTGTTTGCCATCCAACGGACGCAAGCAATTGCAAATAAAAAAAAAAAACAAAGGCATAAAACAAATACTCTTATCCCACACAGATCCCAATCACGATCGATAGTTACTTTAACTATCTGTAAATCATTTGTTATTTTCGTTTTGCGTATTAAAACTCGTGTTGTGTGCGTTTAAAAATAAACTGAAAATATGATCTCAGCTTTGGTTTGTATGATAAGCAATTTGTTTTTGTTGTCCAAGCTTTTAAGTTCAAAACTAAGCTGATTCTTAAATAGAAAGAACTATTATCTTTGCGAACATGTATATGCATAAATTTACTAATTACACGATATCATTTTGAACTTAGCCACAGAGCGGCTTATTTCTATAATGCAATCAAGCTATATCGCGTGATAAATAGAAATGCCAGGTTCCGGGACACTTTAAAGTACCTCTAATTATTATTGTTATTTATTCATTTTTCTATTTGTTAATATATATTAATTTGTTCAGTTCAAAACATATAATTTTTAAACAGAAAACTGCTATATATTTATTTATCATAAGCTCTAATTAAATTTTATTAAAAGTTATAGCTACATAGTTAATGATATAATGGCATGTAGTTATTGTCATATTTTTCACAGAAGTTTATTTGTAGTAGGAATCTTATGCAATATTATAGTTCTTTTAGAATATGGTTCATTTTAAAAAAATTAAATAATCTGTGATACTGAAACATTTAATAGGGCTCAGAAATAGCATGCAAATGCATCTGAATTAAAAACGAGAAGTCAATTTGGCAATCGATGCAAGTGTTTTTATTTACCGATTGACAGTTGCCCTCTGGCAACAATGTTGCCCTGAACTTTGTAAACAGAGAAAAGCGATAATGATACTGATAGACAGTGCTTGATATAAAAACAAGTCGCGTAAGCTTAAAAGTGTAAAATACTTCATATAAACAAATAAAGAGCAACTAATACCTTATAAACAAAGGCAGCTATTGCGATATGGAAATGGCCAAGTCAGGCGATTAGTCAGTTTTGCGCGTGCCTTTTGTTTTTGGCTCTTAAGATACAACGTGCGCATTGAGGAAATAACAACTTTCGCTATTAGCTATTTGCTGCTTGGCCCACATTAAATAATCTAATCTTTTATAAACGGACTTGCATATACTATATATATATATACATATTACATATTCGTTGTGTGTGAAGACGAAAGAAATTTGTGACTAATTGGAGACTATAGAATAGATTTATCGACACGTACTCTCTTGAAGTGGCCTATTCATTTGTCTGTCTCTTTGAGATGCATTTGGTTTAAACCTATTTATGTGTACTATTATGCAATATACCCCGCAGCCAATTGACTTTAGAGTATGCTCGCACAACACTGTGCTTGCAACATATTTTATAACAATAACTATATTCTATATAAAAAATATTTATTCTAATTTTTACAGGTTTTTTTGTGGATAGCAGATCTTTTCTATTTATTACACAAATTTGTTGAAACTGTTTGACGTATATTATAGATATAGGGTATACTTAATCGGATTGACAAATGATTAAAGAGCCCGTACAAATGTCTTAAATGTTAAATACAATTTTGAATTGGCCAAAACTTCTAGAGTTCAACGTGTTGCTTCTTTTATTAGAATAAAAGCCAGTTTTCGGCTAAATATTTCCGTAAAACGTGACGTGAGAGTGAGAAGTTCGGAAGGGGGAGGAAGAGTGAGGAAGATGGCAAAAATAGTTGCGTTCGTTTTTAGCATAACCTGTAGGTGATTCTAGCTCAGGGAACCACACAGCCGAATCGGGTGAAGAGGCAGAAGAGTAAACAAACACAGATCAGCTGAGCGGAATTTAGGCGGAACTCGCAGCTGAGCCAAACCAGGTTTGTCGCTGTTCTCTAGAAGATTATGACCAGCAGCTGTGCGCATGAAACAAGTGCTTCCTGCTAGAACATGTTTTTTTTGGCTAGCACACAAATGTATTTTGTGGCATCGTTTGTTGATGAGATAAACTAAGTTATCAAGTCGCATTTATGCTGGGCCCGTTGCCATCATCAGTTCATATTTAATTCTTTCTCGTAATTTCAATTGTGATTTAGTGTGTTAATCATTTGTTCTGCTCTGTCCACAAACTTTTGCATATATTTTTGCAGTGTACGTCCTCTGGGTGTGCTGTTCTTGGCCCTGTTCAGCTACTGGCTATATTGGACACGCTGCAGCTTCCGCGTTGTCCTCACCCCACAGCTGCGCGCTAAGCTCGATTCCTGGCTGCTGCGTGCCGACAATTGGCGTCGCAATTCTCCTAGCATGTTCTGCTTGGTAAGCAGCGGCTGCCTGGCCACACTGGCCATCTTGGGCCACCTGATATCGGGCTCGACGCTGGTATTGGCTCTGCTGGTGATCTCCGCACTTGTTTCCACTAAATACAACTTTAAGCTTCTACAAATTGAACGCAAAGGTAAAACTACTTAAAATAATTTGCTTATTTAATTTGCCCAATGCTACGTTTATGTTATTTGCAGACTTTCAATGGTCGGAGAAGATAAACTATAATAACGTTGAGGCCGAGCTGGATGATGAGTTCATGCCGGACGTGAACGAGTCGAATCTGTTTGTGCTGGAACGCGCTAGCGATGTGGCCACTATCAGTTCACCCACCGATGCCGATGGCGTCGGCGATGGAGATGACGATGAGTGCAGCGACGATATACCCTCGGAGCTGCTCATACCCGATTCCATACCCGAAATTGATGAGCACTCGACGGACGAGGACGATGAGCTGGTGCCACTCTCGCAGCCCAAGGCCCAAACTGATGCGGAAGCGGTCGCTGCTGCACAGCAGCAATACGAACAGAACCGCCCGAACGAGGCGAATCCGCCGGCTGGCAATAACGATAAGACAATGGACTTTCGCAGAGGGCACTTTAAGCGTGACTCTTCGCTCTCCACCACTTCGTCGTCGTCGGAGGAGAGTCTGTCCAAGGGTTTGAAATTTCCCGATCACACCAGCGTCGATGCCGGTGGTCCCTCACTCCGCCAACTTACCGCGCCGCCGGGTAGCGATGCCGCGGCCAGCAGCAGTGCCCTGTTAACGCTAGCCGTGAAAACACAAGCGCAGGCGTTGCTGCCTAGCCTGATGTCAAATTTGGTGAATTGGGGGGCCAACGAGGTGGTGGACAGCACAGACAGTGGGGCGCTGGCCAAATATCAGCGGCGCCAGGTGACTGCCCTGGACTCATCTGACGAGAGCGATTTTGAGATACTGGAGACGGATGATTTTAAGTAAACTATTGTATGCATCGTAATACCAACTAATATCTTAAATATATATATATATATATATATATATATATATATATATATATATATATATATCTATATATA